>QEPC01004423.1:420969-436398 GCA_003113815.1 Sphenodon punctatus | reverse complement strand
CAGCAGCAGCAGCAGCAGCAGCAGCAGCAGCAGCAGCAGCAGCCGGGATGGGCCAAACCAGCGCCTGCAGTCGGCCCGGGGGATGAGGCACACCGGAAATGGGTAAGGGGGGGCAGCAGCAGCACGGGGGTGCCAAGGCGGATGGGCAGGCCAGCAAGGGGGGGAATGGGGGAGGGACACAGGTCTGTGGCAACCCGGTAACCACGACCCGCAGACATGGAAATGGGCCCGGAAGCCTGAGCTCCCAGAGGAGATGGCCGGAGGGCAGGAGGAGGAGCAGGAGCAGGAGGAGGAGGAGGAGGGGGAAGAACACAACCCAGAGGGTACCCACGGGAGACGGTTATACCATCAAGGGGGGCAATGGAGGCACAGGGAAACCCAGGACTTTATCCGTATCTGGGGGACCCAGGAGCACCAGCTGGAGCTGGCAGTCAACCAACAGAATGAGCATGTGTTCAAGGAGATTGTGCAGGAAATGGAGGCAGCAGGGCATCGCAGGACAGTGGCCCAGTGCTGGTCAAAGGCCAAGGAGCTGAAGAGGGGGTACAAGGCCATCAAGGACAACAACCAGACAACAACCGGCAGTCCAGGCATGGAGCCCTGACCACCCCCTACTACAAAGCCCTGGACCACATCCTTCACATGAAGGGGTCCATAGTCGCCCCACACCTCGTGGGGAGCGCCGTGGTCCAGGGCAGGGAACGGGCCGAGGTACCCCCTCCCCTTGCTGCCACCAGAGAAGACCCCGGCTCCAGGAGCCCTGCCCCTCAAGAGGAATGTCCCGGGACCTCGAGGACCAGCAGGGCCCCCTCATGCGCCAGCCCCCAGAGCCCCCAGCCAAGGTCCCCAGTGGGGGGATCCGAGGCCGGCACCCTGGTCACCATCAGCCAGTGGAAACAGGGGGACTTCAGCCACACCAAGGGGCCGGCCTCGGAGGACTCCGAGACCGAAATAGAGGGTAAGCTGGTGGGTGGGATGGGACCTGGACCAGGGGGAAGACCCGAGGGGGGGGAAGGGGGCACATGGGCCATGGGGCCAGTCTCACCAACCCTCCTAACCCCCCGGGCCCTGAAGAAGGGGACTGGGGACCACCAGGGGACATGGAATGTCAAACCCCACCCATCCCTACCCATATCAGCACAGGGCATGGTGCACCCCGGCACCCGCAACAGTCAGGCAAGGGGAACGGAGGCGAGCGGCCCCAGGAGCAACCAGAGGCACCAGGTGAGGCAACTTCGACAAGGGGGGGCAGGGACACTGGACCCTGGGGTGGGGCCACCCGCAGGGGGAAGCCGGGGGGGCCACCTCCCCCCTGAGGGGGGGCAAGTCCCCCAAACCGTGGAATGGGAGGGGGGGAGGGAGTCTGGGGCCGCTAACCATCCCCTACCATGCACCCCAACAGGGTGACCCGCCGAGGAGCAGCAGGGCGGACCCGTGCCCCCAGCCCAATGGATGAGGGAAACACCGGGCATGGGTACAGCACCACAGGGAGGAGCAGGCGGAGGACATTGTCCACTCCACCACAGAGCAGGGCAAAAGGATGATCGAGGCCATTGACCGCATGGAGGCGGCCACCGAAAGGGCCGTGCAGCAGGCGGAGGCCAGGGACCAGAGGCTGCAGGTTGAGGTGCATCTCAAAAGGAGGCGGGAGCACCAGGAGAACAGCAGGCATGTGGAGGCATTCGGGCGGCTGGAACAGGCCATAGACCGGATGGTCAGGGAGCACTCCACTAAGATGGACCGGTTCCAAGACATAGGCACTGTGATGCTCCAACACGCGGGTACTATGAGTGCCTATGTCATGACAGCCACCCCGCCGGGCTACCTGCATGCCCCTGCCCCCATGCCAGGCCCCGCGGCGCCCCCACCGCCTCCACCACTGCTCCAGCCACCAGCACACTCGCTGAGGCCACGCTTCTGCCTACTGGTTCCTTTGGGCCTCAGGAGGGAGCTGCCAGCCAGGGGGGGCCCCTCTGGCCCCAGGCCCGCCCACCTTCCCATCACAGCCTGACCCACAGGACACCGAGGTCTCCCAGGACACTGTTGGGGACACAGACAGCGGGGGGGAGGGGAGCACCCAGAGCTCCACAGTGACCACAGGGCAGCCGAGAGGGCGGCTCTGGAGACAGGGGGGATGGGGGGTAAGGGGGGCAAGGGGGAGAGTGATCTGAGGGGTGGGGACACAGCACAGGGAGGTGGGTGGTGGTGGTGGTGGTGACACATGTACCTGCATTTAGCAATAAAGGGTTGGGCACAACTATTGCCTTCTTTGGTTAGTTCATGGGCCCAGGGCAGTGGGCAGGTGGGTGGCTGTACAGGGGCACGCCCAGGGCGCTGGTGGGGGCCCCACAGAGGTGGAGACGGGGGTGTTCGCCTCACGCCTCGGCCTCCCAGCAAATCTGCCTTGCTAGGGTGGCACAGATACGCTTAGCATATCTGTACTTATGTGGGTTCTCAGCATTCACATAGAGAGGCACAGGGCCAGGAGGGCGCCGGGGCACAGGGTAAGTGAGGGCAGCCCCCTCGGTCTCGCACACATTGTGCAACACACAGCAGGCTCCGATCACATGGGAGGAGGTCTCCACCGTGTAGTCAAGCCGGCCCGCGAGGCTCCTCCAGTGCTGCTTGAGAGCCCCAAAGGCCCTCTCGACCACGGTCCTGCTTGCACACAGGCGAGTATTGTAGAGTGCCTCCACTGGGGTCCTGGCAACCAGATACGCCTTCATCAGCCAGCGGGTAAGTGGGTAGGCTGGGTCTCCCAGGATGCAGGGGGGCATCATCACCCCCTCGATCTGGGTCATCTCCATGTCCGCGAAGTCTCTGCAGTACATCCGGGCATAGAAGGGGGAGATGGTCACGATCTGGGCATTGTGGCTGTGACCAGAGTGGCCCGTGAAAATGTCTATGAACCGACCCCGGTGGTCCACAACCACCTGCAGCTGCAGGGAGTGGTACCCGTGTCTGTTGATATATTCGGAGGCCTCCCCAGCGGATGGGCGCAGGATCTCTATGTGGGTGCCATCCACGGCACCAATGCAGTTGGGGAATCCTCTGGCCGCAAAGCCGGCCATCACAGCCTCCTGGTCCACCAGCTGGATCACTCGGTCCCGGAGCACCCCTCCACCGCCTTGCAGACGTCCCTCAGGATCCTGGCGATGGTGCTCACCCCAACGCTGAAGTGCTGTGAGACGGAGCAGCAGGAGTTGGGTGTTGCGAGGGCCCAGACCCCGATGGCCACCCGCTGGATCATGGGGATAGGGGCCCACATGGGGGTGGCCTGCCACTCCAGCCAGGGTGTTAGCAGCTCCGCAAGCCACAGGAGGATGCGCATGTCCATCCGAAAGTGCAATCTCCAGGCAGACTGATCCCATTGGGCAAGGGCCCTGGCCCACCACCCCTGTGCTTGCTCCATGACCCATACCTGCCAGTCTATGGGCATTGCGAGCAGGGCTGCTCGCCCCATGGTCTGCCTCTGCCACTGGAGCTGGCCAGCCACCTCATGGAGCGCTTCTGCCCAACCCCGGGCGCGGAGGAGGACCAGTTGGGCCGCCCCGGACACCTGTTGGGCCCTGAGGCAGGCCAGGGAGTACCTGCGCCCGTGGTGGGATCTACGGGCCCTTGCAGCACTCCTGGCCATGCACACGCACAGCCAGGCAGCCAGGTGCACCTCTGCGGTCTGGTTGTGCAGGAGGTCTGTGTGGGAGCTGTACCACTCCGCACACACAGCAAGGTGCATCCCACAGGCACCCAACTGGCCCAGTTCCATGGTGACGGGTGCCCCGGGTGGGTTGGGGCTGCACCTGTTGTAGGTTGGGACTGGTGTAGCCCCGCCCCCCCGTTTGCACCCTGCCAACCAGCCTTGGGGCTCCGGGTCGCCCTGGATGCCCCCTAGACCGACAGGCCCACCTCCTGCAGGGCCAGCGGGCTGGGGAGGCTGCAGGCGGCCCACTGCCCGCACATGCCTTCCCGTTAGGGGGCATTGTGCTGGGTCCTGCCCTCTAGCGGGCGTGTGCGGGCAGCAGCTGCATTCCTGCTCTTATCACCTCCCACCTCTCTGTATTGGCTGCCTGCTGTCCTGGGCACCCTGGTTAGTGTGTAGGCTGCCCTGTCTGTGTGCTCTGTTCCAGCAGCTGGGCTAGGTCCGTACCCCACGCCTCACTCTGTATCCATACAATATTGTGACCTGTGCCCTTATCGCTTGGCCTTGGAGCTCCACGGCTTCCTCTCCCGTCCCTCCAGGGATTTTGGGGCCCCCCTTTCATTGTGTTTTGTCTCAGGTGCTTGCTGGACCATGGCTGGGTGCGCTTCCCCCGAGCTCGCAGGCCCCAGCACCCCAGGCACCCAGCGTGACTGGACCTTCCGCGAGACCATGGCCCTGTGTGACTTGTGGCATTCTCTGGCCATGCAGTTGCTCCTGAGCTGCCCGGACAGCCTCATTGGTGCCTACGAGAGTATGAGCTCTGGGCTTCATTACTATGGCCATGTGGTGAGCGCCTGCGATTGCTGGCTGCATGCGGAGGCGCTGGGCCTCTGTCCCTTTCCCGATGGGCGCATTCTGGAGATGAGGTGCTCGCATGTGGGGTGGTCGGCTGCGGAGACCATGTCCGCCCTCTCTGTGTGCAGCCTGTCTGGCTACACAGTCTGCCTGTCAGAGGGGGGCCCTGCTCTGGATGTGTCCTTCTTTGGCTGTGTTCATGGGGCCCGAGGTTACCAGTGGTCCCGCTGGGCAATCTATCTCTGCCTGTTGGAGCTGGGTCACCTTCCGTGGCCCCCACCTGTAGACTATGACCTGTCAGAGCCCTCTGAAGCGGAGGTGGCGGCGTGTGTGGTCCCGATCCAATGTGCAGGTGGGGCTCTCCACCCAGGATCCCTTTGAGGTGTACTACCTGGTCTCCCACCACATGTCTGCACTGGGGTACCTTCGGGGCATGCTTCAGTGGCCCCACTTCGTGCACCTGGCAGGCCACCCGGCCCCGAGCCCCTTCGTGGCCCCCTGAAGCTGGCTGTGAGGCCCCCCTGTGCCTTTCTGGCCCTGGATACTGGCCCTGGTGTGCACTTACGCCTCCACCCTGGTGCCGTGAGTCACTGCCCCTTCCCTCCCTGATGTTCCTGGCTCGCTGCTGTGCTGGTTGTGTCTTGGGATTCCGCTGCCCCTGCCTATGGCTCTGGGCCCTGTCCGTGGGCCCCCCCTGTCCGCCTCTGCAACAGGTGTTCTCCTCCGTGACTGCCTTCTCCTGCAGCTGTGTCCTGAACTGTGTACCGGCACCCAGCAGCCTGGGTGCCACTGTCCTTCCTGCTCTGGCCTCACTCCCTCAAGTGCCCCCCCCCCCGGGTGCCTGTATGACTGTGGGGTTCCGGGGCCCCAGGACTGGGGCTCCAGAAGCCCTCCCGGGGGGGGTTGCTGGACCGGCTGCCCTGCTCCTCATCTTCGTCACGCCTCCATCCCATCCATCGCACCCTGGCCGGCATGTAGGATCCCTATCAGTCTCCTGGACCATTTCCAGTCCTCTCCCCAGTCCATGTGGCCTCCCCGTGACTGTGCTGTGCCCCTGGGGTTCCCCCCATTCCGGGACTGCCTGTGTTGCTGTGGGGGTGCCCGTGCGGGCTGTGCTGTTGTGGGGGTTCTGTTTGCCATTCCCCTTGTCCTGCCCCGGGCCCTGGGCTGCCCCCCACGCTCCCTGTCCCCGCCCCCCCTCCTGAGCCTGCTGTGCTGTGTGTGTTGTCTGTCCCACTGTGTGCCCCCTTCCCTTCCTTTCCCATGCGGGTGTGTGTGTGCCCGGGCGTGTGTTCGTGCTGTGTGTTCCGCTATGAACTAGTTTTCCCTGTGCCTGTTGTGTGGCTGCCCCGGCAGCTCTTCTCCCTCTTCCCCCTCCCTTCCCGTTTCCCTTGAGTGGGCGTTCCCTGAAGGCGTTTTGGCTTCGTTTGCCCTCAGCCGGCCATGTCTGTGTCCTGCCCCTCCCTGGTGCCTTCTGGGTGTTTTGACCACGGCCGGGAATCGGCATCATGTCTGTTGCGCTGCCCCGGCCCGTGATCTGCTGGGCTGATTTCCTGCCGTGGTCCCAATCCCGTCACGTCTGTTCGGTGCCTTCTTTGACCACGGGGGGGTGGTTGGACGGCTCGCCACCGCTGGGAATCCACTTGTGGTGACTCGGGACCGCGTAACGTCTGAAATCACCCATAGAGATTGGGAGCAGGTGTACTTAAGTACAGGAAGAGGACAATACAGATCATGGATCTGTTCCATGGATCTGTGCCACGATCCTTTTGTGTGCATGCCCTCACCTCTGCTCCCTTTACCCTGAGCTCATTTTTCCAGTACTTGGAGGATAGGAACTGGATCCAAGGGTCAGATCCAGGAACTAGAAAGGAGCCATATAAAAACTAGCAGGGGGCCACATTTGGCCCATGGGACTGAGGTTCTACATCCCTGCTCTAACCTCTTTCTAAGCCTGACCCAAAGCCCAGTGAACTTAACAGAAAGATAAACTATCCTTGGATTGGACCAACCATCCTTGCATTTTTCGCTGCCGCATGAAATGTGGAAGGCATGAACTGAAGTGGTTTCCTACTTGCTCTGTAACATATTCCTTCTCTTTGCATCTGAGCTGCTGTGTTGATTCCCCCCCACCCCCTTTGCTTTATTACAGTTCCCTGGGTGCGTGGGCACTTCTTAAATGCCTGAACCTGTACATGCTTTCCACCCACCCAGCCTAATAGATACCCACGGAGCTTGAACAGTCAGAGACCTTGCAGATTTCCTCATATGTTCCCTCAGTGCAACAGAAGGTGTCTGATGAGCTCATTCACACGTTACATAAAGGAGGCTTTATTATCGGAGAAAATCCAACCATGGGCTGTGCTCAATCCAAAACCGTGCACTCAATCCCCTAATCCTCTTACTCCATGGGGAAATGAGGAACTTGACAAAGAACATCAAGGTTTAGAGCAAGAAATATCAGGAAAAGAGGGAGGGAGCTAGCAGCGTTCCCTGCACGAACACCAGTACTAAGAGCCTTAGCCTAACGAGTTTGCAAAGTTCCATGGGCAATGTCAGATGAAATCCTGAAAGTGGCTGTTATACCGCTCACCAACCTGAAATACTTCCTATTGACAGGCAACATTTACAGATGACCTTTTATCTCAGTCATACACACCTCAACAATGAATTTCATTCTAGAACAGAAAGCCAATGTATGATCCTATGCATCATGGACGGGCCACATCTTCACACACAGGAGGGGAAAGAGAAAGAGAGAGAGAGAGATCCTATTCCAGAGATACAAGATTCAGCTAGGGCTGAAATGAATAGTAAAAAAAATAATTTGAGTTTCCGAGGACTGGCCCCCAGTGTTTGACCACTCCTCAGAAACTCTGCTCTGCTCTGTCTGACTCTTTATCCTGCTGAGCCACTATTCCTATACCTACGATCTGTTTACCCTTATCCTTGCAACATGGACCTGCCTGCTGTCATTCTCATCGTAACCAAGCCAAGTACGTGCACTTGAGACCTCGCATCTTCATGAATGTTAGACCCCTTGTCTCTCCCTCTGTTCCCCTTCCTAAGTCTCTCCCCCAGCTCCTGTCTCTCAGATTGTAAACCCTAGGGGCAGGGACCGTGTCTATTTTATTACTTTGTAAAGTGCCAGGTACACTGCTGGCACTATATAAATGTTTGTTAATAATAATAAATAATAGAAACACAGTCGAATACTTGTTACTCGGTCAAATACTTGGTAAAATAAAACAAAGTGCCAAGTATTTTCCGAGTACCAAATACAAAGTCACCTTATATAGGGGCAGGATCAGGCCGATTCCTCAGTTACTCGTTATTTGGTAAAACTGAGTTGAATACTGAGATACTCAGAAAAAAACCGAGTAATTTCAAATACTGAGTTTCAGCACTACGCTCAGCCAAAGACTTAAGTAACTCTCTGCCTCCTTTGCCATGATTTGTGTGACTAAGCTTCTCAGGTGGTGGGAGATGTGGTGCTGACTTTGTGCCCACTCCAGGAAAAGCACTCGAGAGGAGAATGGGGAGATGATGGAATAAGAAATTAAGTGGAATAATGAGCAGGACTCGGAGAGCGTTTGTCCCTCTTACGCACTTGGAATGTTGGGAAACTTGTGTGTGCATATAAGTGCATGAGGGGCAGAACTTATTGGCTGAGAGATGGGGCTTATCCCTCTGGTCACTTGCAATGCTGTGAGGTATGCCACTCACCCATGCAGGACCAAGGAGGAGCAGCATATTTGGGCCTGAGGAGGCAGAACTTTCTACCCAGTTTCTGGCCGCATTCCTGCCACAAAGTGTAGGAAATGTCCATGTGTTCAGTTTGATCACTTGCTACATCACACACTGACATAGGGACAACGGGTGCTTTTTAGGGATGGGAATTTCTGATTCTGTTAGAACCAAATCAACCTGAAAATGGCCGATGTGGTTCTCCCAAAATTTCAGTTCTCAATTTGGTTTTGGACGATTAGGTGTGGTGGTGGTGGGGGGGGGGGGTTGCATTGATTTTTTCCCCTCATTTTTTTAATGCAAACCCCCCCAAAATATTCAGTGCAAAAAACCCAAATCTGAATTGAGAACTGAAATTCTTGGAAAACCAAATCCGAAAAGACAGAATCCAAAATTTGCCCCATAGTCCCATCCTTTTAGACGGCCAGAAACCCGCCACTGCTACGCTGCACTCCCAGGTGGCCCATCCGTCTAAAGGTGGCCCACCAGGTGTGCAGGCGAAGCAGAGGCAGAGCAGGCTGTCCCTGCTCCACTCCAACCCCATTTGCAGTGCTCCAGAGCATCCAGGAGCACCGCCAGCATAACAGGCTGCCCAAACCCACAGCACCAGCCCAAGGTGGAGCTGTTGTCTGTCTCCTCAGCGGATGGCTGCTGAGCTTCCTGTGCAACACCACAGAGTTGCAAGCAGCAGCCTAGAGCATCGGGCAATCTGCCCGTAACTCTATGGTGTGGGGGAGGGGGTACCACATGGGGACAAAGTGGGCTGCAGCAGTTGCCTGGTCTGTTTAAAACTGACCAAGATGGGCTGCAAGTGGGCAGACACAGGGATGCACCCCTGGAGCAGGTCCAGGAGTGGCCAGCTTCACGTCCATCTGAAAACACCCACTGTGGTGAAAGAATAAGCCGCTAGCTTGGGGGTTGCTGCACTTGGCTGGGCAAAATATAGGCATCAGACTCCCCGTAATGTTTATCTCTTCCTTCCAATGTTAATATTAGAAGAATTGCTCCTTTGGAGACATCCTGTATTTGCGGAGCTAAACTGCAAGAAGAAAGGTTTTGGTAAAAGAGCAGGAAGAATTTTCTAACTGTAAGAATAGTCAGGCACTGGAACAGGTAGCCAAGGAATGTTAGCGCCACCCCCATTAGGTTGGTCAGTATCTGGGGGTTTATGGCACAGAGGCAACGTAGCCATATTGGCAGGAGGGGCGGGGTAGCACAATTTTAAAAATAAATAAATAGATATTGTACCAAACACATGTAAGCCGGGGTTTTGTTCAGTCAGGGTGAATAACATTCATTGGAAAGAGAAACAATACACCCAGGTGGCTCCCAGGGCATTCGAGAGGAGGATGTTGGACAGCTGTGGTCAGGGTGGGACTCCTCGGGACGGGTCGTGGCCAAAGACCCAACGGGCATGCCATGAGGCTTCGCAAACGGATGCCAGCGGCAGGAATGGCACCAGCCCTCAGGGGGACTTGTACCTAGACCCGTGTGGAGATTGAGGACGGAAGAGACACACCTGAGCCATGCAAACTGGACCTTCCAACGAACTGTGAGCGGGGCGCAGAGATTTGGGACCATGAGACTGTGACTGTGCAACTAGACTCTTGCTTTGTGGGTGGGACCTGCATGTGTGAAGCATTTGGCTGGTGCCTGTCACCTCTGTTTATTTTAATAGCACCTTGATTACTTACGCTCTTTAATAAAGCTCCTTTGTCTGCATCCTAACCTGTGTCTGCTTGCAAGTGGAGAAGATAATGATCTACCAGGTTTCTTAGTGGAAATTTAGTGTCCCAGGTTTCTGGGTGGGGACTCAAGCCAGTGTGTAAGGTGTGCAAAACCCCTAGAAAGGTAACCCAGCCCTCCTAGCTACTGGTGTAATTGGCACAAGGGTTACCTACAGAATAAAAATCAAAGAGGTAACCTGTCATTGGGAGTTTTTAAGAACTAGATTAGGTAGGCATCTCTCCGAGATAGTTTAGGTATAATTAATTCCACTTCAGGGCAGGGAGAAAGGCTAGATGACCTTTTATGGAACCTTCAAGCCCAACAAACCTGTGATGCTGCATGATTTTGGTTGCATTCCTGCTGCCTTGCATGCGCTTCTAGCAATGAGCTATTACATCTAGCTCATCGCAGTTCTTTTTTACGACAAACTCATCACCGGTAAATTCCAGCAGTGCATTCTAACATGCCTTGTGCATTTTTTACTTTTTCCTGCACAGTATTTTCCTGGAGCAAAGATAACAACTCTCTTATGCCAAGAGTTTCTGAAATGAAGGAGGCAGGAGAAGCAGCCTGGGGAATGCTGAATCTGCCAAGATCATCTCGAGAGACAACATAGCTCTCCCCCCCCCCACCCTCTGAAATGTATTCAGCTTGCCCAAAAAACTGCCTCTCATCTGCCTGGATCTCTAATATCTGTCACTTAATTTATTAGTTCACAGCACACCAAGAAATGGTGGTGAAGGTCATCTCTCCCCAGCCGCTTGTGATTGGACACATTTGTCTTTCTGATGACAGCCTGTCAAATGTCAAGCATTCTCCTGATTGAATGCAAGTCGCTTTTGACAATCGCAGCTTTTGAGAACGGAATAAAAATCAATTGCGGTCCATTTCCATTTCCATTTTCTCTGTCGCCGTGAGAGACAACAGCAGTGAAGATAGGGAAGTGGGGGGTTTTTTCTCGGGCTTTTTTGTTTGTTTGTAACAATCCATTTCTCATACACACATGGGAGACCCCACTGGGACATAGCAGAGTGGGGAGATTAACCAGAATGCTTCTTTGAAGAAAACATCCCAGGATGCAGCACCTTGATTCTCTATGTTGCTATGGAATACGTAAACACTGTAAACCAGTAGTATCTCAAAGTTTGCCTTTGTGACACCGTTTTGAGTCTTAAATATAATTGTTTGACCACCCAGGCAGCAAGAAAGACATGCAAGTCAACATCCCAAACTAAGCCTGTGCATCTGCAACTTCTCAGCTTCATGAATGTATCCTTGTCTCTCCCTATATCCCCTTCCTCTCATCTCCTCTCCCTTGTCCATTCTAGACTGTACGCTCCTTGGAGCAGGGACCTGATTCTAATCAGGACTGTTCAGCACCAGGTACGTTGCTTGTGCTATATATATAAATTAATTAATTAATTAAATTAAATAATAGCCCTATCTACAGATGAGCTCACCCAACATTGAGTCTCTTGACACACAGCTTAGACACCTTTGCAAGAGCTATTTCAGTGTCTCAAAACATTCAAAGCTCTTGCACCTGTATCTTTCCTAGAACCAGACTCTTTAAAATGTAGGCTTCCATCCTCAAAGTGCCGGATTGGATTGGTCTATTATTCAAAATCCAGAAAGAACTTGCAGCATAGACCACTAGGCCTGAAAAGTGAATAATTGTTTTTTTCTGCAAGAATCTCGCTGGAATCAAGAGCCCTTTGCGAGATCTTGGGAAGATCTCACTAACAGTGCGAGATCTCAACGAGAATCTCATTTAAAAAGAAAAAAGGAACTGCACGTGCGCAAAAAGACCACTGTACATGCTGGGGACGGCTGCCCTTTTCCAAAATGGTGGCAACGCTGGCAGCGCCATTTTGGAACAGGGCTATGCATGCGCAGAAAGTACCCAGCGACCATTTTACACCTGCACCGTTCTTTTTTTCTTCTTCTCTCAAGATTCTCAGCAGGAATGCATCCAAGATGCTGCTGGTTCATGGCTCATTCTCTTTTGTAAGAACAAGTCGAGAACTGTGATTCTTGATGAGAAATGAGAGAAACGTGAGATTGAGTTTAAGCGCTAACGTTGACCTCACACCTTTTTAAAATTCAGTTGTACTGAGTAGTACTGTCTGGCCCTAAAACTAAGGAGACCACTCTTGGGAATGTGGGAGCAGTGTAGCAGCACCAGGTTCCAGCCTACAGGAATCCCACTAGGGGACCAGCAGGCTGAGAGATGAGGTCCAGCTGTCAGGTAATGGGTCTTGAACTAGAATTTCTGGGGCTTGGAGATAGTGGCCTGCTCTGCAGCATCACCATGACTTGGGCTCCTTCTAGTCCTTTGTCACTCTCCCTAGCTTCCCAGTTGGCTGCCTGTCTGGATAAAGGCTGCCCCGCAGCAACAAGAAGCTGTTGGCTAGAACAACACTCTTCCGGGTTCCCACCCTGTGCCTGTTCCTGCTTTCTTCCTGTCTGCTCCAAAATAAATCTGACCCTGATGACCCAGGCCAAACCCTTACACCAGCTGCCTCAGAGAGCTAACTCAGCTTTGCACTGGGCCCCACAAATTTTAAGGATCCCAAAGGACAATTCATTTGGAAGTCCCCAGCTTGAGTTAAAATAAAACCCAGTCCATTTCTCTCTCCTCCCCTCTCCACAAATTAAAAAACTACAACACACACACACACACACACGGTGCAAACAACTCTGGAGTTCTCTTGGGTATATTGGTTTGTGGGAATGACTTCAAATGGCATTCTAGAGCACTCTTAGTCCTCTTCCCCAGCAATGAGGCTCTTTGTGTGAACACAGACACCTCATCTGAGCATCAAGCCTCTTTAAAGTGAATATGTATATGTTGTTTTAATTATTGGTTATTTAAAACAGTATTTCCCAAGCCTGTTGTGTGATCGTGGGCAAATCGGTTCCTTTAGCTGTGCCTTGCTTCTCCTTCCTTAGCTTACTAAACACAAGTTCTTCAAGGAAGAAGCAGTCTGTCCTCTGAGGGTACAGTGTCAGTCCCTGTCCGCTGCGAGTATAGTGCCAGGCAGGGCATTACTGTAACAGGCCTACTATTCATTAGGATCCTCTTCCTCCCCTTGTAACTAAAATAAGCATGTGCACCTGCTGCAGCTTCTCAGATTCTTAAGTGTATCCTTGTCTCTCCCTAAGTTCCCCTCCCCCTTTGTCTTCCTTCCCTTGTCCATCCTCGATTGTAAGCCGGTCTCTAATCACAACTGTTCAGCACCCGGCATATTGTTGTCACTATATAAATAAATAAACCACTTACTGCCCCCATCGGATGTTCCTGTCCTTTAGATAACGTCAGTTTCTAGCATCCTGTGGTCATTAAGAAATTAATCAAGATCCCATGTACCATTTTTCCAAGAGTAAGCTTGCTAGCTAGCGATAGCATCCGCCTAGCAAATTCTGGGTTAGGAATTTTTCCGTCCTTTAACGGATCCTGCAGTTTCAATTGGAAACAACACTCACTTCCCGCCTCTGTAATGTCACTGTGTGCTGCCACGCACTTATTGTGTTCCACCCTGGAGGTGACTGCATTTTGGTGCTGGGTGAAGCAATTCCTGCCTCGAGTATTCATAAATTGCTTTGGGAGTCTTCCTGGGTAATGGTGCCATATAAAGGTATTATTAGGAGAGTTTAGTTTGAAATAGTTTATTTTTATGGGTATGGAATACACGTTTGAATATTCCAGTTTTTCCCCTCTGTGGGATTACCCTGCCAATAAGGTCACGGTGAGATGGTTTAATAATGGCTGGTTGTGCTTCACCATAACCTCCACCTGGGTGAGACAAAAGACGGCACACAGAACAAACGTTTCCAGTATCACCTTTCATTCTTCTCTTCCCTTTGAAGGGCTGGGCTTTCTGCATACTTGTAAAAAAAACCGCATTAGCTCCTCTGCACTGAGCGACGTTGGATTGCTCCCTGCCTAAATCATCAAGTCGGCTACAGCTGTGTCACTTGTGCAGCGCTGCACTTTAATTATTGCTCATGTTCTTTGCTGACCCAGATACACTTCTTGGGAGGTGACGTGAGGCAGTACAACAGCTACAGCAACGTTTGGCTGAGAGCAAGGAACAAACTCATGTTCTCGAAGAAACAGGTTCAGGGGCATAGCTAGGTTGGAATGGACCCAGGTGCAGAAATGGACTTCCCCCCACTCACTCCCTGTCACGATCCTCTCCTCTGTTGTGTCCCTGTATAATTAGTACAGTTGAAATAACTGTACCGGCACAGTCTCCTTCGTTGAGAAATCAGAGGCCACTTTATTCTGCAGCTTCCAGCTCACAAAAACCATAGCCCAGTGCAACCTCCCCCCCACAGCTTCCTTGTCCCATCTAAAACCTGACGTGGATTCTTCTGGATCTGCCACTAAAAAAAAGGCACTCCCACACACTGGGTAGGATTAGGGATTGGATGCCTGAAACACTACGCCCCTCCCCTCCTTCCTCCCCTAGCATCCTTATTGCAGAAAACTGTCAACTTACATGAGAAAGAAAGAAAATGCGTACTTGCCTACTGCAACACACTTGCTGCCCCCACACAGATCACCTATCCCCACTCACCCTCCCTGCCCCCAACCAGCCCATACACAAACCCTCCCACCCGGCCTCCCTGTCCCCACACTGTCCCTCTGCCCCCCACCCAGCCTCCCTGCCCTCCAAACACTCCAGACCCCCTGCCTCCACCCAGCCTCCCTGCCCTCACCCAGGCCCCCCACCCAGACCCCAGGGAACACAGTGCTGCTATGGGGATTCTCCACCCCCGCTCTCTCCGTTCCAATGCAAGGGCAAGACACTGCCACTCCCCAATCACCCCCGCTGCTCTCAAATGCGTCCTAGTGCTGGTACCAGAGCACCACCACTTTCCCCTCACTATGACCATCTCTAGTCCTGACACTGAGGCACCTCTCCCTCCCTCCGCCTGCTGTGCCTAAATCTTGGAGACTGCGGCTACGCTGCCTGCTGGGTGCATGGGAGGGTGGGTTCCATGCATGCCACATGCTGAAGGCACTTCTGCTCAGTCTCCACCCAGCTGTGCTGCAACAGGACAGGATTACACCCTCCCCCGCCCCCAGCTTGGGCCCGGGACAAATGTCCCTCCTGTCCCTAGGATAACTACACCCCTGAACAGGTTAGCATCTCTGTGTCAGGCTCCGGGGTACGGAGCCGTGGGGGAATTCAAGGAGGGATAAGGAAGGCCAGGAGTATCAGGTTCCAGGGGATGGAATTGGGGAGAGGGAAACAAGAGGGAGGAATCCAGGCCCAGGCACAGGGGGGGAAACAGGTGGCCCCAAGGCGACCCTCTGAAACCTCTCAGTCGCTCTCTTGCACCCGAGAGATTAGGTACTCAGCAGCATTACCAGGCACCCTGGGCTAAGAAGGTACGCGACTCATCATCGAGGTCAGGGTCCGGAGCCAAGGGTGGAACCCACCACAGGG
>QEPC01004423.1:331171-390037 GCA_003113815.1 Sphenodon punctatus | reverse complement strand
GGATGAGGGGGGAAGATAAGGAGTTCAGTTTTAGCCATGTTGAGTTTGAGTTGAAGTTGAGACATCCAGGTAGAGATGTCAGAGAGACAGTTGATGAGATGAGCTTGAACAGAGGGGGAGAGAGAGGGGATAGAGTTGAGTGTCATCAGCATAGAGGTTGTATTGGAAGTCATGGGAGGCAATGAGTTTGCCTAGGGATTGGGTGTAGATAGAGAAGAGGAGAGGGCCAAGGACAGAGCCTTGGGGAGCCCCGACCAAGAGGGTTAGGGAGGAGAAGGGGAAGGAATTAGGTTGAGATACATTGAAGGAGTGGTCAGAAAGGTAGAAGAAGAACCAGTCGAGGAAAGAGTCCCGGAATTCCAGGGAGTGAAGCGATTGAAGCAGAAGCCAGTGGTCAACAGTGTCAAAGGCAGCAGAGAGATCAAGGAGGACAAGAATAGAGTAAAGGTGGTTGGATTTAGCCACAAGAAGATCGTTCGTGATCTTAGCAAGAGCGATTTCAGTGGAGTGAGGGGGGTGAAATCCAGATTGGAGGGGGTCAAGGGAGGAGTTGGCAGAGAGGAGGTCAAGGCAGCGGGAGTAGACAACCCATTCAAGGAGCTTGGAAGCAAAAGGGAGGAGCGAGACAGGATGGTAATTAGAGGGTTCAGGGGGATCCAGAGTGGACTTTTTGAGGATGGGGGAGACAGTGGCATGTTTAAAGGCAGAGGGGAAGGAGTCAGTAGAGAGGGAGAGGTTGATGAAGGGGCAATGGTGGAAGCAATGGAGGTCAGGAGGCGGGAAGGAATGGGGTCGAGGGGGCACGTAGAGGGGTTGGAGGAGGAGAACAGGGAGGAGATTTCCTCAAGGGAGGCAGGAGGGAAGGAGGACAGAAGAGATGTGAGGGGAGGAGGGAGAGTGAGGGGAGTGGTAGGGGGAGAGGACTTGGAGGCAATTTCCAGGCGGATCTTGTCAATCTTAGAGGTGAAAAAGAGAGTAAGATCCTGAGCGAAGAGAGAAGAGGGAGGAGGAGAACAGGGGGGTTTGAGAAGGGAGTCAAAGGTGGAAAAGAGGCGGCGAGGGTCCCAGGAGCAGGATTCAATGCAGAAGGCATAGTACTGCTGTCTAGTGAGGGAGATAGCAGAGTTGAGCGATGAGAGGCAGAATTTGAAGTGGAGGAAGTCAGCGCGGTAGTGGGATTTGCACCAGAGGCATTCCGCAGCCGGGGTGCAGGAGCGGAGATGGCGAATGGTGGGGGTGAGCTAACGGTGAAGGTTACGGGAGCGAGCCGGGCGGGAGGAGAGGGGGGCAAGGGAGTCTAGGGTGGAGGCAAGAGAAGAGTTGAAGGTGAAGATGGCAGAGTCGAGGGGGAGGAGGAGAAGACTGAGGGGAGAAGAGGAGAGAGGGAGGAGGCAAAGTCCTGGGGCACAATGGCCTGCAGATAGCGAAAGGGGCGGGGAGATGGGGAAGAGGAAGGGGAGCAGTGGGAGAGGTTGAAGGAGGCAAGGAAATGGTCAGAGATGGGATGGGGCTCGAAGGAGAGATTGGAGACAGAACAGTTCCTAGAGAACATGAGATCAAGAGAGTGACCATCAGTGTGGGTGGAGGAGCTAGTCCAGAAGTGGAGATTAAAGGAAGAGGCTAAGGAGAGGAAGCAAGTGATGCAAGGCTGAGGGGGTGCATCAACATGAATACTGCAGTCACCAAGGATGAGTGTGGGGATGTCATCAGAGAGGAATAGGGTGAGTCAGGACTCGAAATCGGAGAGAAAGGAGGGGAGGGAGCTGGGGGGGCGATAGATGACAGCAACACGGAGGTGGAGAGGGGAGTAGAGGCGTACGGAGTGAGCCTCAAAGGAGGGGAAGGAGAGAGAGGGGGGAGGGGTTGGAACTGGCAGGAAAAGGCGAGGAGGAGGCCTACACCATCACCCCGGCCTTCGGAGCGGGGCTGGTGGGAGAAGGAAAGACCTCCGAAGGAGAAGGTGGCAGGGGTGACAGAGTCGGTGGGGAAGATCCAGGTTTCAGTAAGGGCAAGAAGGTGAAGGGAGCGAGAGAAGGAATGGTCATGGATATAGGGGGCTTTATTAGCAGAGGAGCGACAGTTCCAGAGGGAACAAGAGAATGGGAGTTGATCAGGGGGAAGACAGGGAATGGGGATAAGATTAGGGGAAAGGGGGCGATGGGATACGCTCTACGGTGGGACTGCCCTTGAAGACTGTTTGGAAGCTGCAACTGGTGTAGAACGTGGTGGACCACCTTCTGTCGGGGACGGGTCACTGGGAGTGCATTACATCGGTGCTCCAGCGTCTGCACTGGCTGCTGATAGCTTTCCAGGCACAATTCAAGATCTTGATTTTAACCTACAAAGCCCTAAATCACTTGGACCTCAGGTATCTGAAAGACTGCCTCTTCCCCTGTGTCCTGTCACAGCCTCTGAGGTCGGCTGAGGGCACCCTCTTGTAAGTGTCAACTGCCTGTGAAGTTGCTACAATGAGGGCATGCGGGGAGGGCATTCTTGGTTGCTGTCCCACAATTATGGAACTCCCTCCCCCTGAAGATCCCCTAATTCCAAGTCTGTTTGTCTTGCGGAGGAAATGCAAGAGTTTTTTGTTTGGTCAGGCATTTGGCAGGTGGGAATAGGGTTCCGTGGGTGGCAGGTATAAGGGGTGGGATGGGTGGAATCATGGGGTTTCAAGGGATTTTAATGTATTTTATATTTTTGATTTTTGATTCTCTAATGTTGATGTTGTAAGCCGCCCTGAGTCGCTGGAGAAGGGCGGGGTAAAAATGTAAAATGTAAAATAAAATAAATAAAATTAAATTACATATCTAGAGCCCATAAAAGGCTCATCCGTTTTTGGTTTAGAGTTTCAAATATGGACTCAAGTCATCTCAGACGTGATTAAAAGCATACTTACAAGTGCGGGTGGCGGGACGGCTTTGATGATGTCAGAAAGGTGAGCCAGCCCGCGCATGACTGAAACTTTTCGGCACACTGACCAGTGCACTTTACTGAGCACTTTACTGAGCTGGATTTTGCAACTCATTAAAACGTGCTTATCAATGTGCTGAAAAGCTTCAGTCATGCACAGGGTACCTTTCTGATGTCATGAAAGCTACACCTAATTTGCATGCACATCCCGCCACCCGCACTTGTAAGTACACTTTTAATCACACTCAGTGTCTTAAGGAACAACCTGAGAATTGTACATCTATGAGAGCTTACTGGTTTGATTATCCTTGTCTTTTATTAAATAATTGGGGCTTTTTGGTATTAGGGCAAAATATGAATTTATCAAGACAAGCTATGTCCCAGATTTGTGCTAGAATAGATTATATAAAACAATTTGATTTACCCTATATGATTACAATGTGTCTCCTTGATATCGTTTTCTTAAAACTAACTTTGATATGGAGCCGCATATTAGGATACTGAGATATTATGTTTTTAAGGAAATCTTTTATTGCGTTATGGTTTCAAACTCTTTATTCTACTATCATACCAGGACAGCATAAAAGGTTTCCCAAGAGAGCTTAGACTATGCCCTTGTAAAACTGGAGCTGTGAAGGACTTGCCTCATTATTTGTTAAAATGCCAATTGTATGAAGAATTGTGGAAGGAATGGACTTTCCCACTTTTGTCTTCCAATTTTTTTTATAACACTGCTCAGAAACATGCATTTCTTTTGAATAATCAGATTGTAGCTATAAGATAGCTATTTTTGCTCAATGTGCAGCTCAGTACAGAGAGATGTGTTATTTGCGCTGCCTGTATTATCTCTTGTTTTTTGTCTCTTGGATTTAATTGGGAGTTTTTTTATTTACCTAACTATTATTATATGTATTAATTCTATGCCATATTGTTCTATCATGATGACTTTTTGCTGAATGATAAAGAAAATGATCGATGATTATGACATGATCACACCCCTTTCTGAGAATTGTGGCACCAAGACATTTGGAAAATGGGTGTGGTCATGTCAGAAGTGGGGGGCAAAGGAGGTCCCTATCCCTTTCCGACATGACTACACCCCTTTTTCCGAGCATCATGATGTCACAACAGTCAGAAGGGGCAAGACCAGGTAGGACTCATTGGGTGCGACTACACTCTCCCTTCTGGCGCCCGTGCCCACTGCCATTGAAGATTGCTGCTAATAAAAGACAAATGGTTTCCAAATGATTCTGATAAATGCAAAAATGATGCTAAGTGTATACACCATTGAAGCAGAAATGTGGCTCAGTCTCCGACCAGTCCTTCTGGACAAGTGTAGATGGCACAAGCCCATCACCACACACTTAGCATTAAGTGGTTCTTCTGCTAGAAGCCTTAGCAGGACAGTCATGACTTGAATGGACCATGGAGATTGAACTTTCCTTTCAGGCCTAGAGGTGTTTCCTCTGTGTCAAGCCTGAGGCAAACTGCTGGGAGAAAATGCGGAGGTTTGTCCATGTGGTAATTGCTGATGGATAAATAACAAATAATTTATATTCATTAATAAATAATACATAAATAAAAAATTATCATAGATAAATGGAGGCCTTTGCTCTCTGAAACTGCTAGTCCTGAAACCGTTGCCAAATACTACATTCATTCACAAACATCGGGGGTGGAGAACCAGAGCCACAGGGCTGGGTGCCAAATTAAGACTGTGGCTAGTTTTTATTTGACCCCTTTCTAGGGCCTGGATCTGGCCCCTTGATCCAGTTCTTACCCCCAAGCACTGAAAGACTGAGCTCAAGATAAGAGAGTCGAGATGAGGTTCATGCACACCAGGACGGGGGACAGATCCATGGCACAGATCTATGATGGTGGTGGGGAGGGCGAAGGGGGGGGTGGCCCCCCTGATTGGGGGGGTTTGCCCCCCTGTAGCTCAGCAGGTCCGGAGTCTGGGGGTCATATTGGACGCAGACCTGCGGCTGGAGCGGCAGGTGGAGGCAGTCGCTAAGGCTGCCTTCCGCCAGCTTTATCTGGTACGTAGGCTGCGTCCGTATGTCTCTGGCCCGGACCTGGCCTCCCTCATCCATGCCTTCGTCACCTCGCGACTCGACTACTGTAACGCGCTCTACGTGGGGCTTCCCTTGTTCCTGGCCCGGAGGCTGCAGCTGGTGCAGAATGCGGCGGCCCGTCTTCTTACGGGGACGGGTCGCCGGGAGCACATTACACCGGTGCTCCGAGCGCTGCACTGGCTGCCGATAGTGTGCCGGGCCAGGTTCAAGGTCCTAGTAATGATCTATAAAGCCCTATACGGCCTTGGCCCCTCTTACCTTAGGGACCGCCTCGCCCTTCGCGCCCCGGAACGACTCCTGCGGTCTGCCGGGGGTGCCCTCCTGGAGGTCCCCCGTGTTAAGCGGGGGGCCACGATGGAGCGGGCATTCTCGGTGGTAGGGCCGCGGCTGTGGAACTCCCTTCCGGAGGAAGCTCGCCTGGCCCCAAGCCTTTTGACATTTCGGCGAAACTGTAAGACCTGGCTGTTTGCCCAGGCCTTTGGGAGGGAGGGAGGGGTGGGTGATTTTTAATCCCCCACCTTTATATTTATTTATGATCATATGTTGCCCTGTTTTATTGATATGTTTTATATTTGTATTTTAAATGTTTTAAACTGTTTTTATTGTTGTTAACCGTCCCGAGCTGCATTGCAGGATGGGGCGGTATAAAAATCTATTAAATAAATAAATAAATAAATAAATAGATAAAATGATCTGGACCCTCCTTTTCCTGAGCAAAACCCTTAGGCAGTTCCGGCCCCAACATCTATGTAGTCCTCAGAGCTTGGACTAATTTTCAGTGGCCCCTGGGAGGGAAAAGGCTCTTCACCTCTGAAATACACACAAACAGATTTTTTGTCCTCACTTGCTGCTTCTGTGTCTGTAATTTGACAAAGTAACTGTAAGGTTGGCTTAGCTTCCCAGTTAAACTGGGGTTCTTTTGCAGCTTTACATGGGTGAACTGGCACCAAGGACCTCGAAATATACCAGTGAATGTATCCCATAGTATTTCTATCATGTCATTACTGTGGTGTCACAGTACCAAGCCATAATAGGCTAATCTTCCTGGCTGAGAGATTAATAGGTCATGGATTAATCTAGCAATGAAAGTGGTGGAAGCCCTATCATTTGGCATATGTCACATTAGTCTGGACAAAATCCTGGAGAATGTCCTGTCAGGAATAATCTTGCCCAGGCAGACAGATGAGTTGGCTTATTTAAAAGTCTCTCATACTTCTAATTTGCATAATTGTGCACCTGGCTGAAGTCAGCGCAGCACCCTACTCAATGCACTGTGGGTGCAATCCTCATCTATAAAATCAACAGCAGCCAAGCTACTAACTTGTGAGCACAGGATTCCACCCTATGAGTAACAAAGATTTCTGGTAGCTGAGCTTTCATAACAGCAACAGATAAGTCACAATCCTGAGCCCATTGAAGTCAATTGCAAAATTCCCATTGACTAGGGTGCTTTTATACGTAACAGTGCTCAGGTGCCGCCACAGACTTACCCAGTCCAGAGACAGACGGCCACCACGGACAGGAACGGGCTGGGCCGCTGAAGTAATGTGTCAGGCGCTGGGCCACAGGAGAGGGCATGGAGACACATAGACGTGTTACCGCCCTGCAACACTGGCCCTCCAGCCCCCGACAGGTAGCTATGGCGGCCGACGGCCACCAGTCCGGCGGGGACTCCAGACCAAGCCCAGTAAAGCGAGCTTGCAAACGTGATGACTTGCTTTACTCCCGGTCGGGCAGTCAGATCCCAGCTGTGGTGGTGGCTAGCCCAGGCTGTGAGCTGGAGACTTTCCGAGTCATAGCCCAGGCTAGCCACCAGCATGGCCGGGATCTATCCCAGGCAAACGTCTGGTGCCCCGAAAACTGACGTGACGGTGGCCCACGGGTTAAAGAGGAGTAAAGTGTGGTAAAGCAGGCCACCGTCATGTCTAAAAACACCCTAGAATGTGGGTGAGAATTGCACCCAGGGTATTCAAACCGCTCTTTGCATGAACCTGTCTTTGCAGGTAGGTTATCTAATGCTAGGCGTACAATTTAGAGTGAATAAGTTATCTGCTGAATTCCACTTCTTTTTCTGCTTACAGGGATTTTTCTTTTTATTTAGCTTTATTCCCCAACTACTGCAAAATCCTTGACATGCAACTAGTTTGTGAAGAGTTCAGAATTCAAAGAGGCCTGACTGGACATCTGAAGTAGATCATGTGTTTGTAGTATTGCGTCTTATCTGATTGGATGAAAGTAACTCTTATAGACCCAGTGTAGAGAAAGTAAGGTTTGCCACGTTACCTATATTTGGGACCAGTACTGTGTTGGTCCCAAATATAGGCAATAGAGACAAAGTAGTAAAGTGATATCTTTTATTGGAAGTGGATATCAGTTAGTGGAGGTATGCATGCTTTCGGACCTCACAGGGTCCTTCATCAGGCAGGTCTGGTTGTCTCTTATGGTAAGGGGCTTGCTCCGCTACCGCTGGCGGGACTCCCCTTGGCGATGCAAACGGGACAGCCAGAAGCGGCAAACTCCAAAGCACCCGGAGCAGCCCAGACACTTTAGGGAACCCCGGGCCAGCTCCACAACCACATGCAGTAACAGACCTTCCTCCCGCCAAGCCGCACAGCAGTGGGGTGGAGCCAGTGCCCCGGCGGCATTCACCACGCCTGCAGGCGCAACAGGGGGGCAGGGCTCCTAGTATAAACGCCAGCGCCGCTCAGTGTGCGGCGCCGGTGATCAGTGAAACTGGTCCCCTTGCAACAAGAGAGAGGAGCGTTTGCTTTCCTGAATCTTCCTTCATCCAACTTCCCCCGTTTCCCGTCTCCTGAGAGTGTGTGTCAGGTGAGAGAGCTAGCTGGAGTGCATGGTGAGTGTTTGATCCGTTTCCCCCCTGTTCCTGGGAGTATGTGACAGTGAGAGAGTGAATGCTTGGACAGAGTGCGTGAGTAGTGGGTCCCCCTTCCCCCCCTCTCCTGGGTCCATCCTGTGTCCGGTGGTTGTGAGTAACCCCCTTGTCCTTCTCCCCCTACCTGGCGTTCCATCCCCTCCATTCCTCACTGCTGTCCCCACAACCTTCCCTTTCCCCCGTGGTGTGCTAGAGGTGTGTTGGTGGGTGCAGGGCTGGCTCGGGCACCCCAGTATTCCCCACTCGGCGCCCTATGATGATAGAGGCCTGAACACTCTTGTAGGTTCTATAGGTCACCACTCTATCCTGATGGGCACGTGTCCTCGCAAGTCTTCCTTGAGTGGTGGTGACAGGGCCCCCTTGTCTGTGCCCATGTCCCAGACAGCCCTGTGCTGGCCTCTGCCCCTTCCTCCCTACCCTTCGCGGAATCTTTCCCTTTCCCCGTCACACCTATAGACCCAGTAACTCACATAGACCCCAAGTCAGTACAGCCCTTAACCATACAACCCATCCCTCTTCATGATAGAGCTTAGGCTGTGATCCTCCATACATGCTAGTAGCGCAGGTGTGAGTCCCATTGAAGTGATTGGGTCTCGTGTGCACGCTAGGAGCACACACTACCTGGTGAAGGATCATGCTGTTGTCTTCCATTACTTTAAATGGGACTACAATGACTTGTTCTAAATACTGGTTGGGTGATTCCTTGGCATTGTGGGCTGCCCTAATTGGGTGTGACCTGTTGGGGAAGTCTGCAGCCCATTCCTGGCTGATTGATCCACCTAGGAGCAGGGAGGAAGCAGCTACCAGTACCACCCAACACTTTGGGTGGCCAAAGAGGAACAAGCCCCACCCACCAGCCAATAAGCTCCACTCTTTGGCAAATAAGCTCTGCTCCTCACATACATACGTGCACATGCATAAAGTGGGACAGAAGCTTTCCTGTTTATCATTCCACTTAGTTCCTTGTCATTCCACCGTCTCACCCGTTGGCTTCTCAAGTGCTTTTGCTCAGGGCCCGGGGCAACCAGGAAAGAGATGCCTGAGATTTCAATACTGGTCTTTTTGTCCCCATGCAAGAGGGACAGTGAGATTCAGCTCCCCAAAGGGAATATCTCTCCTAAATAGGGGCTTTGGGGAGGTATGCTATTGGAGAGTGAACCTAAAGCTGATAAAGAAGGGCCTGTTAGAGAGATTATGGAGTAGGCTAGCAGTAACAGCTTGCTTCAGGAGGCCACCAGTCAGAAGGGAGTCAGCAAGGATTTCAAGACCCAGTCCTTCATATTACAGGGATGTTTGACCATGTGCTAATTACTGCCATGAGGAAATGTTTCTAAACTGGGGTAGGGTCAGGGTTCTGGTGCAAACATTGTGTGATTCTCTTTCCCTGGATAGTCTGTGTAGAGAAAGTACGGTTTCCTGGGTTGGTCCCAAGCAGAGGCTCTCTTCATCTCTCTCTTCATCCTGGTGTTGCATTTCCTAACTGGAGGTCTGAATTTGTTCCTTTGTCTCAGTTTCCCCATAAGATTAGTGAGTTCTCTATGTATTCAATAGCCATCTGCTAAAAGCTATTTTTCTGTGTTTGTTGGGATTTCTAAAACACATTTGCTCCAGTCATGTCATATTATTATTATTAACAAACATTTATATAGCGCCAGCAGTGTACCTGGTAATAAAGTAATAAAATAGACAGGGTCCCTGCCCCTAGGGCTTACAATCTGAGAGACAGGAGCTGGGGGAGAGACTTAGGAAGGGAAACAGAGGGAGAGACAAGGGGTCTAACATTCATGAAGATGCGAGGTCTCAAGTGCACGTACTTGGCTTGGTTACGATGAGAATGACAGCAGGCAGGTCCATGTTGCAAGGATAAGGGTAAACCGATCATAGGTATAGGAATAGTGGCTCAGCAGGATAAAGAGTCAGACAGAGCAGAGCGAAAGAGGTGAGTTTTAAGGAGAGATTTGAAGGTATGAAGGGAGGGGGCAAGGCGGATGTGGACAGGGAGGGAGTTCCAGGCATGGGGGGCAGCAAGTGAGAAGGGACGAAGGCGCTTAGGGGAGCAGGGAAGGCGTGGAAGGGTGAGAGAAGGGACAGAGGAGGAGCGAAGTGCACGGGCTGGAGTATGGAGGGCGATAAGTGCAGAGAGGTAGGGGGGAGCAAGGTTGTGAAGAGCTTTATAGGTGAAGACTAGGAGCTTGTGCAGGATTCGTTCAGGAAGGGGAAGCCAGTGAAGCGAAGAGAGGAGGGGCTGCACATGGTCGAAGCGACTGGCGAGGTAGATGACCCTGGCAGCAGAGTTTTGGACAGAGATGAGGGGAGAAAGGTGAGACCGGGGAAGGCCAGTGAGAAGGAGGTTACAGTAATCGAGGCGAGAGATGACCAGAGCATGAACAAGAGTTTTGGCAGACGAGACAGAGAGAAAAGGGCGAATCTTAGCAATGTTATGGAGGGAGAAGCGACAGGATTTAGCAACAGAGTCAATGTAGGGTTTAAAAGAAAGGGCTGAGTCAAAGATGAAGCCTAGGCTACGGGCTTGGGGGACAGGCAGGATGGTGACTCCATCAATAGTTATTGACAGTGAGGAAGGAGAGGAAGGATGAGGGGGGAAGATAAGGAGTTCAGTTTTAGCCATGTTGAGTTTGAGTTGACGTTGAGACATCCAGGTAGAGATGTCAGAGAGACAGTTGATGAGACGAGCTTGAACAGAGGGAGAGAGAGAGGGAGTAGAGAGATAGAGTTGAGTGTCATCAGCATAGAGGTGGTATTGGAAGCCATGGGAGGCAATGAGTTTGCCTAAGGATGAGGTATAGATCGAGAAGAGGAGAGGGCCAAGAACAGAGCCTTGAGGAACACCAACTGAGAGGGGGAAGGAGGAGGAGGCGGAGTTGGAGAGAGACACATTAAAGGAGCGGTCAGAGAGGTAGGAGGAGAACCAGTTATGGACAGAGCCACAAAAGCCAAGGGAGTGAAGGGAATCCAGCAAGAGTGAGTGGTCAACAGTATCGAAGGCAGCAGAGAGATCAAGGAGGACAAGAATGGAATAGAGACGTTTAGATTTAGCCACCAGAAGATCGTTGGTGATCTTAGCGAGAGCAGTTTCAGTAGAATGAAGGGGGCGGAAGCCAGATTGGAGGGGGTCAAGGGAGGAGTTGGAGGATAGGAAGTCAAGGCAGCGGGAGTAGACAACACGTTCAAGCAGCTTGGAAGCAAAAGGAAGGAGTGAGACAGGACGATAGCTAGAAGGGTCAGAGGGGTCAAGAGTGGACTTTTTGAGAATAGGAGAGACTGTGGCATGTTTGAAGGCAGAAGGGAAAGAGCCAGTAGAGAGGGAGAGGTTGATGATGTGCAGGAAGGAAGGGGCGACAGTGGGAGTAATGGAGGTGAGGAGGCGGGAAGGAATGGGATCAAGGGGGCAAGTGGAAGGGTTGGAGGAGGAGAGCAGAGAGGAGATTTCCTTAAGGGAGGCAGGGGAGAAGGAGGACATGAGAGAAGGAGGGGGAGGAGGGAGAGGGGTGGGAGTGGGAAGAGAGGAGTGGGAAGCGATGTCGAGGCGGATCTTGTCTATCTTGGAGGTGAAGAAGGAGGCAAGATCCTGAGCAGAAAGGGAAGAAGGAGGGGGAGGACAGGGAGGCTTGAGGAGGGAGTCAAAGGTAGAGAACAGGCGGCGAGGGTCCCGAGAACAGGACTCAATGCGGGAGGCATAGTAGTGTTGTCTAGCAAGGGAGATAGCAGAAGTAAGGGTGGAGAGACAGAATTTGAAGTGAAGGAAGTCAGCGTGAGAATGGGATTTGCGCCAGAGTCGTTCAGCAGCACGAGTGCAAGAACGGAGGTGGCGGATACTAGGGGTGAGCCAAGGACGGGGGTTGTGGGAGAAGGCAGGGCGGGAAGAGAGAGGGGCATGGGAGTCAAGTGTGGAGGAGAGAGAGGCGTTGAGAGCAGAGACAGCGGAGTCAGGGGAGGAGGAAGAGAAGACTGTAGGAAGAAGGGGAGAGAGAGAGGAGGCAAAGTCCAGGGGATCAATAGCTTGAAGGTCACGGAAGGGGCGTAGAGAAGGGGAAGAGGAGGGGGGACAGTGGGAAATGTTGAAAGAGGCAAGGAAGTGGTCTGATATAGGATGAGGATCGAAGGAGAGATCAGCGACAGAGCAGTTTCTAGAGAGGACAAGATCAAGAGAATGGCCATTAGTATGGGTGGGGGAGTTGGTCCAAAGGTGGAGGTTGAAGGAGGAGGCTAGGGAGAGGAAGCGAGAGACTGAGGGCTGAGATGGGTCATCAACATGAAT
Source organism: Sphenodon punctatus (assembly GCA_003113815.1). Lineage (NCBI taxonomy): Eukaryota > Metazoa > Chordata > Lepidosauria > Sphenodontia > Sphenodontidae > Sphenodon > Sphenodon punctatus. Next base: position 377,880 of record QEPC01004423.1, on the reverse strand, counting down.
GTTGAAGTCACCAAGGATGAGAGTGGGGATATCAACAGAGAGGAAGAAAGTGAGCCAGGACTCAAAGTCAGAAAGAAAGGAAGAGAGAGGACCAGGGGGACGGTAGATGACAGCAACACGTAGATGGAGGGGGGAGTAGAGGCGCACGGAGTGAGCCTCAAAGGTATGGAAGGAGAGAGAGGGGGGAGGAGAAATTGGTTGGAACTGACAGGATTTAGCAAGAAGGAGGCCCACCCCACCACCCCGTCCTTCAGGGCGGGGTTGGTGAGAGAAGGAGAGACCCCCACAGGAGAGGGTAGCAGGCGTGACAGAGTCCGAGGGAGTGATCCAAGTTTCAGTAAGGGCAAGGAGCTGGAGGGAGCGAGAGAGGAAAAGATCATGGATATAGGGAGCTTTACTGATAGATGAGCGACAGTTCCAGAGGGAGCAGAAAAATGGTAGTTGATGAGGGGGGAGGCAAGGAATAGGGATAAGATTGGGAGAAGGGGAGCGTCGTGGTAGGCTAGAGACAGGAGGAATAGGGATAAGATTGGGAGAAGGGGAGCATCGAGGAAGGCTAGAGACAGGAGTGGAAGGGGAGCAATGAGAGAAAGTAGCCAAGGGAGCAAAGGATGTATGGGGGAGGTTAGAGAGTGGTGATCGGTTGGGGGGAGGAAGAAGCTGGGAGGAGAAAAGTAGAGGAAGAAAAAGATGGACAGGAAGAGGAGAAGGAGAGGAGGGAAAGAAAAGGCGAGAAAATAGGGCAGACATGTTAGTGAGTAAGATAGGAGGGGGAAGTACAGTAGAAAAGAAATGGGCGGCAGGAAGGCCAAGCCCCAGGAGAGTCGTGGTGTCCTCGAGCGATGACAGCCGAGGATGCTGGGAGCGTATGCAGACGAGCTGCAACCTCACCAGTCCTCCCCACCCCCACCTTTTACTTTTTAGGAATATTTTAGAGAGCAAATTCCTTGACAGAAAATTATGTAAACCAGAATATTACATACTATATCCAGGTCATAGAGACAAAGTAGTACAGTGATATCTTTTACTGCACCAACTCCCGTTGGGGGAGGTATGCAAACTCCTCCACCAAGGGTAATTTCAGATGTAATGGGGCCACAGTCAACCACAGTGAATCCCCTGTGGTGGCCGTTTGTCCTGTTACATCCAAAAGATTCCCGCCAGATGTTCACCACGGTGAATACCTGGCATGAATCATATTAACCACGCTTCCGGAGGTAAGGCCGGCCCCACCTCCGGAAACGTGGTTAGATTGGCCACGTTCCGGGATGGGCCAAAAGTGACGTCTGTACTATTGGCCCATCCCGGTTCGTGGCCCAGATGGGATCAGGCGCAGTGGCCGGATTGGCTGCTGCGCCCGCCCGTTTCCCAGAGGGCGGGCGGCTGCGGGAGCGCGGGGATGTGCCGCCGCATGTAGGGCCGCGCCGCCCCCTCCCTGATCCCCGGTGAGAATCAGGCCGGCACGTCTAAAGGATGGCCAGCCTGACTCCTGACCAGGATCCGAAACGGTTCCCAGTCAGTGGTTCAGCGTGGCAGGCCTCTGGGCCTGTCACATCTGAAATTTCAAATTACCCTTTGTCTCTATTGCCTGGCTATATGATATTCTGGTTTACATCATTTTCTGCCAAGGAATTTGCTCTCTCAAATATTTCTAGAACGTAAAAGGTGGGGGTGGGGGGAATATGACATGGCTGGAGCAAATGTGTTTTAGAAATCCCAACAAACACAGAAAAATAGCTTTTAGCGGGTGGCTATTGAATACACAGAGAACTCGCTAATCTTATGGGGAAACTGAGACAAAGGAACAACTTCATACCTCCAGTTAGCAAATGCAACACCAAGGTGAAGAGAGAGATGAAGGGGCTTCTCTGCAGTTCTATTGTCAGAAGCGCAAAAAGGATTAAAGCAGGTGCTCCTTGCATCCAGCTCTATTGCTAAATCTGCTTTCCCACACTGCCTCTCATCTTTGGGGGCAAGGCAGAAGAACTAGCCCTCCCTCCCTTATCTGGCACTCTCAGTGCTTAAACTGCCTTAGAATTCTTATTTCATTCATTTTCACTGCAATCCTGTGAGGGTCAGTCATTATTATTCCCCTCTTACAGACAGGGAACTAACGTGGAGAAAAAATCGTGGAGGGGGCACCCTGTGCATTCTTAGTTAAGATAGGATTTGAACCCTGGTTTATCCAAGTTCAAACCCAACAGCTCATTCATTAAGCTACACTGGCTCCTAAGTCCCTTGGAATTTCAAATTGAGAAATTCAAATTCTAGTTTGAGATGGCTGCAATGCAGTAACATTTACAATACATATCCCATCTACAGTCCTTTGCGCTGGAAGTCTAGCGCAAAGGTAAATAAAATAGCTGTAATTACAAAAGAGATGAAAAAGTTTTCCAAACTACTTTGGTGCATAACAGCACTCAGAAGGCATGTGTCAAGAACTTTCTAAGCAAGGCTTTAATTAACTAATCTTCATGACTCGGCTGTGAAGTATTAGTCCCAGTTTACAGATCTAAGATCAGAGACAGAGAAGGTAAGTGATTGGCCCAGAATTACAAAGGAGGCTGAGATGCAATCTCAAGTCACATAATGAGCTTTTGTAAGGTACATGGGTATCAGGGTGGGTATGAGGGGCATTCCTGGCTCCAAGCCCTGTACTCCCACCACCAGCTCAAGCTAGTAGAGTAGAACACAAACAAAATAATTTCACTGAAAAATAGGACTTTCTGCTCACATTTTCAGAAAAATCCTCCATTCTGCTGCAAACATTTGCCCTTCTGAAGGATTTCATTTTTTTCTGAGTTTTCCCCCTTTTTGTAAATTTCTCCTTCTGTTTCCTCTCATCTCTCACACACACATTCACTTTATTTTTCAACATTCACAAAAAATAGTAACATTTTAGTAAAAAATGGACCAATTTTTTCTCTCCCCAGTTTATAAAGAGTGAAAAATGAAAAATAAACCAGGAAATATTTTCTATTTCAATGTGAAACAAAAAAAATAAAAATCAATCCAGCTCTGACATTTCTGCACTACTGTGTTCTGTGAAACCACACACACACACACACGTCCGTTTGAAATTACTTTCCAGGTTGGATTCTTTCTTCCTTGGAAGGTTTTAACAAGGTGCCTTTTACTAAAGCATTCGAGGGCTGAAACATTATCAAAGGCCTTTGCTAGTTTCCTGCACTGCTATCCGTCTCCTTACCCTGCCGAGTTGTAGCTTCTAGCATGAGGTATTTCAGGTGAAAAAACATCAGCCCGAATTGAAACGAACTTTTATGAAACATTTAATGAATCTCACCATGACCCTCATTTAAGAAGTGTCACATTTGCATTATTACACAGCTAAGATGGGAAACAGTAAATGCAGCCTCAGCAGAAGGGGGGTGGGGGTGGAAAATGGCCTCTTTCTGTCAGCAGTCCTAAGCTCCCAGCCTTAATTTCTTTCCTTCCCTTTCATCTCAAGAAAACGTCCTTTCTGAATTCCACTCGCTCTTGATCATTTCCAGGTGACAGCCCTGGCTAGTTCTGCTCTGTTCTCTCAAGCCCAATGCTCAGTCTCTCTTTCTTTCCCCTTCCGCCCCTTTTCTAGGCACAGCTCAGCATTAATATTCTCTTATGCCGCTTCTCAATTCCCTGATACCAGGATCGTGGCCACCCTGGAAACAGAGAGACCTCTGTACATATGACAAGAATACTTTGAGATGTGACAGTGATAGTACTGTCAAATTTGGGATATCACGAGCAGGATCATACTGGGGTTGCTAATCTGGAAGAATCCCCACAGAGTAATTGCCTCCCTCTGATTCTCTTCTGATGAGTGTTAAGGACAAGGAATTCTCCCGTTCCCTGAATTGCCTCCTAACTGCTCGCTGGCCAGGAGGCAGGCAAATACAGCAGGCATGGCAGTGACAAAAATAAGCAGCTAACACAGGCAGTATCATGCACAGGTACTGACAGCAGATAAATAAGGAAGAGAAGTGCACGTTAGAAAGTGGGAGGACTAATGGAGAAAACCAGACAGACTGCTTGCCTACAGGGGTCCAACCAATGAGGAGAGGGGAAGACCTCTCCCCTTAAAGCACATAGTCCCCATCGTTCCTCCAGGTATGGTTTACTGCCCAGAAGGAGGCTAAGGACATGGAGGAAGAGTGAGTGGGAGACAGCACTTTGCAGCTACTTTTTCCCTCTTCCTTCATTCCCCTGCCCCATCACATGCTCCCTGACTCACAGTCTCCCTCTCCCCCAGGATGCAAGTAGTGTCTGGAGGAATATGGGGAGGGAGTTAGAGTGTGTGCTCGTGGGGGGTGACCAAGAGGAGGGGCCTTGCCCCTCTTAAGAAATTCTTGGTTTTACCCCTGCTTGTCTCTGAAAAGTTCAGATTCTTCTGGAGTAGAACCTTCTTTCTCGCATAAACCCCTCTGCTCGTGTGAACCAATATGAGGGTACACGTGTTGGGGGTTGTTGCCTCAGTAACTGCTCCTGCAAACAAGGTCCAAATCTCAAGGCTCGCGGGGGCCGGGGGGCAAACCAGTCTCTAACTAGTAGAGATTAAGGATGAGGCCTTGATTGGGATCAGATTGTTCCATCTTTTTTTTTTTGGTATGGAGCTCTTGCACCTCCCCTGAAGCAAGCAGCAGGTTTGAGTCACTGTCCGAGAAAGGATATGGGATCGCATGGACCATGGGTCTTATCCAGTGTGACAATTCCTATGTGCCAGCCTGCTAGCTTGTTTATGATGGAGAATCAGGAGTCAGAGCTTACAAAGACTTCCTAGACCATCAAGGCCTATTGTCCCTCGCATACCACGGTAAGTGCAGGATCCTTCTCGCAGCCTGCAGTGTTTTGTCCAGTTCATCATGCTTAAATGCTTCTGGTGATGGATCTCAGCTGTTGTATGTTAGAATGTTATTCTAAAGTTTAATAGATCTTTATGGTTAGGAAATGTATCTTGCTATTCAGCATGAATTTTCCTTTCTTCATTTTTATTCCTAATCCTGGAAGCAAAGCATGTTATTGCAATGACTCTCAAATACATCATGTTTCAGAGTGGGGTTTACTCCTTGGGTAGATAAAATGCAAAAGGTGGCCATACCTTCCCTTTAAAAGAGGACGCTTATGAAAAATACATGTTGCAGGGCTGTATCGATTCCGGTACAGCCCTGTTATTTTTCATGTGTCCTCTTTTAAAGGGGAGGTAAGGCCACCCTAACACTGCCCCCCACATACAGACTCTTCTGCGCCAGTCCAGCCACGCAGGAAAACTATTCCGAGGGGCCCTTAATAAAGGGTGTTTTTAAGCAAGCAAGGCTTGAGGGGGTGGGGCTTGAGGGCGTGGCCATTGAGTGGCACAGCTGTGGAGCAGCCATGCACATATGTCCTGCACATTCTGGCTGCCCTCAATGCATAAGCAATGACATCTTTTCTCCACAGAGAGGAAGCTGTGGGAAACCTTTTTTTTGGCCTTTATTTTTTAGGAAAACACCACCAGGAGCACCAAGAAATCCGATCTCATTGTTCATTCACAAGGTGTAATTTAGTGCCATTGACAACTGCAATATCTTTTGCAATAACTGCCATCAATGTCCTTGACTTAACCAAACACTGGAATCCTTTATGCAGGGCCTAATTTACCTCCATGATAATGTCAGAGTAACGAGTTGCTGATTTGCATTTGTCAAAGTGAGAGCTTCACGTTTATAGTTCAAGAGTTGATTTAGCCTTTTTCTAAAATGAACAAAGAAGAACCTACTTTAGAAACAAAGTAAAAATCTTTGCTCAACAGCAGGAAGCCTGAGAGTCTTTTCACTTTAATACCAGCCAAGTCTCAGCGTTGGGAACGAAAAAACAGAGGGAAAGAAATATCTAGAGCCAGCAGTTGTTCTCTTAACAAAATTTATTCCCTTCCTCTCCTCCAAGTCTCTTGAATCTCACCGTCAGCCCAAGGGTTCTTCCATCGTCCTTTCTGCATCAACCCCATCAATTTCTCACATCTTAACTCAAGGTGATTTTATTGCAAAAATTGTTCTATGGCCAAGGAACACTGGATGGGTTTCCCTTCGGATCTGAGTGATTCCTGTCTTTAGCTATCTAGATGGGTGGGTGCCTAATCCATAGGCATAGATTCAGGCCATTTGCCCACATTACCGGGGCTGGTGATTCTCCCGGTGGGGAATCTCCCAGTGGGGAAATTTACACCGAGCTCCACATGTGGGTGTAGGTCATCAGCCGCATCCAGCAGCATTTCCCCCCCCCCCCCCCCGAATGTCAGGGCTTGATTTTGAGCCCTGACATTTGGGGGACACGATGCGACAGGTGACAATTTCAGCCCCGTGCCCACCTAAGTTTCCCCAGCTGGGAGATTTCCTTCTGGGAGAATCACCAGCCCCAGTAAGGTGGACAAGTGGCCTAAGACTGGTTCCTGAAAGCATCAGCAATTTTAGGGGAAAGCAGCAGATTAGAAATTAGGGCTGCACTGAGTAGCCAAAAAAAAAATTATGAGTATTTCTGAGTTTCCGGGGATTCAGTCCGTGTATTTGGCTCCTCCTCAGAAACTCGGCAAATGCTTGGAACTCAGGTGGAACGCAGGGTAGATAGATATAATCTTTAATGTATCTGGCAATTTCTGCTATAACCAAAGAATATTTAAAAGTAAAACCAAACAAACAGTAAAATACAATAAAATACAATAAAACAAACCAAAACCAACGTCAAAACAGCATCTATCACTCCGGGAAAACAAAATCAAATTGAATAAAGTTCAAAATCCAAAACTATGGGATACAAATAGGGACTATAGAACATCCTGAATACCCATAGGGAGTAATTCAAACACATCGATCCCCAACTAAATCTCCCTAAATGATAGTTTAAGAGCTCTTTCCACAAGTAAAAGAAAGCAAGCAGTCACTTTAGTTTTTTCTAAAACTGACGCTAAGGTCAGTGTCAACAATGTTTCTTCTGTATTTGCGGAGAAAGTATGAAACATAAAATCTATCCATGTACTTCTGAGAACAGAAAATCTGGGGCAGTGGAAAATTACATGTTCCAGGGTATCCACTTCCTGTAAACCACAGGTACAGATTGATTCTACTTGAATAAGGGATCTGCTCTCTCCTACCTCTCACTACCATTGTTTCAAACAAACTGAAGCGAAGAAGGGTCACCATTCTCCTTAGTTTGGGGTCCCGCAACTGACAAAGATAATGCGTGAGGGAGCAGGAGAATTTCACCTTAGCATACAGAGGAGCGATCTTATTTGACTGAATAACTGACATCTCCTGTTTCAAAGACCAATCTCATATCCTTTGATGCAGGTTGCCTTTGTCCGATGGCCATTCAGCAGGATCGGGGAGTAGAGCAAGCCACTGGATTAATTTCTTAATCCCCCTCCACCAGTTATATTGAATGGCACCATGGTGGAACCGTTGCTCAGAATAACATCGCCACACCAGTGATAAAGATTTTATATGAGATCGTTTTCGACAGAAAAGAAGTGCCCTGAGATAATTTAAAGACTCTATCGATAACGAGCCTGTTTCAAGGCGGAGCATAGACAGTGGCGTCACTTTGGGGGTTCTAAGTATACTTCTTAGAAACTGATTTGGGGGAACCTCCCATTTGGAAGTATAACTATAAAAGGTTATTTCTGTACCATAAAGGAGCTGGGGAACAGTCTTAGCTGCAAAGATACTAAGTATTTGGTCTATGGAAGCATCAGGAGCAGCATAGAAAAGCTTTAAAATCCCCGCCATTGACTGTCTCGCCTTCACTATCCTAGAGTCGGCATCAGCCCGACCCAGATAGGTCTAGCTTCTTGTTTGGGGGATTTCCTGTAGACCAATTACCCATCTATGTTTAGGCCGCGCTGCTCCAAAACTGATTATTTTGGATTTATTTACATTGACTGACATATAATTCAGCTGGCAAAAGCAATTTAACGCATCAAGACATTGCTGGAGGCCTTGTTTGATCTGGGATAGGAGAAGTATGTCATCTGCATAGAGTAATACAGAGAGCGGCCTATTCCCTATCAATGGAGGGGTGGAGTGTTTAGCTCCAATCAGATGCACCAAATCATTGATAAAAAGATTGAACAGGAGCAGTGCCAATAGGCAACCTTGTCTGACTCCATGATGCATAGGGAAGGGTCTGGTGGCTCCGCCCTCTCTTACAATCTTAACTACGGCATTAGTATCAGCATGCAACCTCATTATGGATTTCAGTAAATGGGGGTTGATCCCCATTTCTGATAGCTTCTGCCAGAGGATAGATCTGGGAACAGACTAGAAGGCCTTTGCAAGATAGATAAACGTCACATACAGCCTTACTTTCTTTATTTGAACATATTTGTCAATCAGATGAGTAAGGATAAAGCAATTATCCAAAGTTGACTTGCAAGTTTGGAACCCAGCTTGCTCCTCAGCCAGCAAAGAGTGTGTCGAAACCCACTCCTCTAATGAAACAAGAAGAGATCTGGAATACAATTTGCTCATGATTGGGAGAAGACTGATAGGCCTATAGCAGGCTGGGTCCTTAGGGTCTCCCTTCTTAAAGATTGGGATAATAGTCGTCAAAGTCCAAGATTCCGGACTAACTTATGTTAATGGCCGTAAAATATTTGGCGAGTACAGAAACCTACCAGCCTATATTTTCCTTGAAAAGTTCAAAGACAATACCATTCGCTCCCGGGGCCTTACCAGGGCAAAGTTTGTTAATATATTTAAGTATGTCGCCATTACTAATAGTTAAGAAGGCTAAGTCCAAAGAATTATTAGGCACAGACTCTGAAATCAAACTTGATATAGTTCCATATAAAAGGAAGTCCACTGCACCTCCGTTGGCCGGGAGGAGCTGTCTGGCCTGCCCTTCTAGTGCCAGGAGTTAATTAGTTTCCAAGATTTGGCTGGGTTTTGTGTTTTGGCTGCAACTTCAAGTTCTGCCCAAATTTGGGCCGACTTTTGGAGCCTCTTGACCCTCAACGATTTATAATATTCCCTCCTTTTAGCCACAAAAAGGTTCCAATCACAAGCCAAATGGTGTTTGTTCCAATCTCTCCTAACCCTACCCAAAGCAATCTTTGCAGTTTGGCACTCGCGGTCATACCAAATTTGTTTACAGGTATGACTCGAGTGCAATAAATGTTTCTGAATAATGTACGGGAGCAATTGATCTAAAATAGATGATAAAAGACGGTATACCTCTGCATACTCAGCTGCAGACAGCAACGACTCACGTATTGAGAAAAGCTCAGGTGAATAAAGCAATTGGGTCACCTGAGCTGCAACTACAGGGGTCCAATTGACTGGACAATGAATATGAAAAGTATTGAGACTAGATTTAACCCAGGGGCTGTTGACCCTAGGAATTTCAAGGTTCAGATCAATCCAGTAATGATTCCCCTCTGGTCTCAGCAGGACCACTAAGTCTTTAATAAAGAAAAAGTTAAATAGGGAAATCAGTACATAGCTGATTAAACTAGCCCCCAGAATAGAATCGTAAGTAAACTGACCCAATGAATCTCATGCGAGTCTGCCATTAACAACCAGTAAATTCTGATCTATTAAGAACTGTATCAGTTTCTTCCCATGATTGTTAATAAGGTGGTCCATAGAGCCTCGAGGAGGAATTCTAAGAAAAGATCGTAACTGAGGATCAACGACATCCACCAGATGGGCTCCAATTCTGGCGTTAAAGTCTCCCAGTAAAACTATTACTGAATGGGTGTACTTATGGGCAAGCTGATCTAAAGGGTCTGAAAGCTGATCCCAATAAGAAGCAGAATAATAGGAAGAGACTTCAGAGGGAATATAAACATTAATGAACAAAAAAGTACCAACGACCGGGTAGACGACCTGAAGCACTAGGCAATTATTCAAAACTAAAAGGTACTCGACTGACAGCAGCTTGAGTTTGAGAATAAATAAGAGTTATTTCTCCCCCTGAAAGCCGACTTTTCTTCGCTAATTTAATTCCAGGGTAAAGAAAGAATAGAACCCCTCAATATGAAATGAGTCCTCATCACTCTTCACCAGCCAAGATTCCTGAAAACATAATATATCATAAGTGGAGATAAATGTCACCCATTCTCCATCTATCAACTTGTACTTAAGACCTTCTATATTCCATGATAGACACCGGATACAAGGACCTTGTGACTGTCATAAGGGTAAGGATGGGTAGAGTCAGACCAGACCACTGCTCCACCAGCGATGGAACGAGAGGGAGGGTTAACTATAGAGCCTGGGCTACATTGTAGGAAAGTTACTGAATCATGTTGAACTGACTCCGTATTACTGTCAATTGTACAAGGGGGGCGGGGGGGGTAAAATTCGGAGAGAGGTTCTCTGTTGGTAAGTGCTCAAAATTAGGATTCTGTACTGGTCGGATTTCAGCTCCAGAAAGGGGGGCAAACACAGAGATCTCTTGGGAAACTGTAAGAGTAGTGTCAGTAAAACCAGTTACATCCAAAAGCTCCCATTCTGAGATCACCTCCAGGTTCTCAATAGAGCAGAACCTGTTCCCTTTGATAGGATCTGGAAAAGTGGTGTTAGTAAAGGACAATTTCAGGAATAAGGTGCGGTGAAATGCACGTGCTAGTGTATTTTCTACCCTCTGAATAAAAAGCCCCGAGGCTTTCAACCACCTCCTAGCCATCCAAATTGTGGAGGTTATTTTGGTTGAGCTGAAAATGATCTCGCTTCTCAAGAATCGACCTCTATCCAACAAAGGTATGATGGCAATCACGTCCTTCCATTTAACCTTCAATCTCATAACTGATTGTATACAGTTTAATAGTGTATCCACGTTCCATTCCGGGCGCTTGAAATATTTGGATCCCTTTTTCTTATTTAAATGTAAAATAATGGCCGGAGCCCAACGATCTTTGGTCTCCTGTGGCCATACCTTATACGCCATGGGCCTTTTTGACAAACTGCATGAAAGCTTCTGGGGGTTAGTCTGACTATTCGGACCAGAAGGAGTTTTACCATAAGGGGAACCCTAGCACTTCTAAATGGATCGGTTCAAAACTGTTACTACTCATAACTGGAGCTGAAAGCTCCTTAGAGGGAGTATTGTTGGAGGTCACAGGGTGAAGCTCAGGTAAGGGAAGACTAACTGAAGTAGACCTAGAGAACAATTGCGACTGGGTTAAAGAATTATTACAAACCGTTTGGGTGGCTACATCTAGTCTCAGCTGCTTCATTGAATCACAAAAGTGTGCAGTGGAACATGCTTTGTTAAATTCTAACCAGAGGCCTCCTATCAGCACTTTCATAGTAAAGAGAAGATCGTTCGTCTGATCTAGTCTTTGTTCCATCTCTTTGAACTTAGTATCCATATCTATTTCCTGGCGGACAATAAGATCATGCAATTTTCTATTCAGGGAATTAAGATATGACTTAATCTCTGGAATTTCAGTAGTTAGTTCCAGAACCATAGCGGTTTGTAAAGAATTACCAGATTGTTCTTCTGGGCCAGATAAAAAAACATGATTGGGACCTACAGCAATATCACCTGATGGATAAGAAGAGGGGAAGAAATGCGTCATTCTAGTCTGGGTTTTGCCAGAGCCTTTCACCGGTCTGGTGGCTTTTTCGGCATGTTCAATTTCCATTGCTAAATTCATAGTAGGATTAAGTGAATGAGATCTTAATATCATGACAGTAGTTCAAACCAATAATGAAATTGGTGTACAGAATCCCCAAGTTTTCAACAGTCAATTTCTAATCAGACCCACTTTCAAAGTCCAATAAGCAGAGATTCTTAGAGGTTAAATGCGTATCTCCATGCTGATCCTCTTCTTCATGGACTCTTATCTGGGAGTGTGTTTTGCTAGTAGGCCTATCATGCCAATGACACAGTTCACCTCAGCGGAAAGTTCAGGATACAGAGAAGTTCCTCTTCACCACCAAGGAGTCAGGCACTTCGCTGCCCCGCCAGCGACTAAGGCCATACGCACAAGATATGTCCAAGATATATTTCTCTGGGACAGCCCCACTCTCCACTGGTCCTCCAGATAGGCAGTAGTGCAAATCCAAATGCAGGGGGGAGGGGAGGCACCAACGCCGATGCGGCTCCACGAACGGCCCCACCAACGGGCGACACCCTTTGGTATCACCCTTCGACTGGTGCCCAAAGGGCACCAGGCCCTGGTTAAATACCTGATTGGGAGGGAGGGAACTCCAGTGAGTGGCAGGCAATCACAGCTGGACAGACAGGTAATCCCTCCAATCCCCACAGCTTCCACAGTCCAAGCCCTCCACCTGGAAGGCAGGAAGAGGGGCAGAGGGCAGCAGGCAGGGAAGGGGACCAAGGGGCAGCAAACTCACCCAGAAAGCGGAGAGAACTGGAACACCACTGTGGAGTGGGGCTGCTGTTCTAATGCACACTCTGTCCCCCAGGGGGCATTAGAACACAGCAGCCTCACTCCACAGCTGCGCATGGCTCCCTTCGCTTTCCAGATGAGTTTTCTGCCCCCTGGGAAGGGGCAGAGAAAGGGAAGCAGGTACTTGGGCATCAGGCTCTGGGTGTCGGGCTCTGGAAGGGTGACCAGAGGCCAGCAGGCAGGGAAGGGGGCAGCAAACTCATCCAAAAGGTGGAGGGAGCTGGCACGCCACAGTGCAGTGGGTCTGCTGTTTTGCTCTCTGTGAGCATGCTCTCTAATGGTCTCTGGGAGCATGCTGGGAAATGTAGTCCATTAGAACAGCAGTCACAGCTGGCTCTCTGGGAGCATGCTGAACTATATTTCCCAGCCTGCTCCTAGAGACCATTAGAGAGCATGCTCACAGAGAGCAAAACATTGGAACGACAGTGGTTCAACCACTACACAGTGGCATACTGGCTGCCTCTGCTTTCCGGGTGAGTTTGCTACCCTCTGCCCCCCCTTCCTTGCCCCCTGCTGTCCTCTTCCCTGCCCCCCTTCCTGCCCCCTGATGCCCTCGGTATTCCTTGATCAAGGATTTGTTGAGTGCCGAGTGCTGGAGCCAATTCCTCAGTCCACTAGGAACTTGGCAAATGAATCTAGTGTTAGGGTACTCGATGAAAAGCGAATGATTTTGAATGCTGAGTTTCAGCCCTATTAAAGATGCAGCTCTCAGATGATGCCAGCCATTGAATTATGTGACTGGGTGGGGGGCTGAATCCCCTCATTGTTGAGGAGCAACCATTACTCAGGTGCATACAGACGAGTCACCCAAACATGTAGGGATGGGGTCGGGAAAGTTAAATCACAAAATGAGCTAAGGCTAGCAGGGATGCTAAAAACAACATAAATAATTTTTTTCAAGTATGTTAGAAGTAAGGGAAGAGTAAGGAAATGGTGGGTCCACCACTCAGCAAAAACCGTGAAATATTGGCTAGAGACAAGGAGAAGGCAGAATAGCTCAATTTCTCTTTTGCTTCAGTCTTGACAGAAAAAGGAGACTGTGTCCAACCTGGCAAAAGTTGCATGAACAAAGAGGGGGAAAGGCTGCAGGCCAGGATAGATAAAGAAGTGGTCAGAGAATATCTGGCTACTTTGAACAAGTTCAGCTCTTCGGGGCTACATGAAATACATCCTAGGGTACTAAAAGCACTATTTGAAGTACCCTCAGAACCTCTGTCAATTTTCTTTGAGAACTCTTGGAGAACAGAAAAGGTGCCTGTAAAGTGCCTGACAAAATCTCACGTGAGTTCCTGACTGACATGATGGTAAACTGTGGGTGGGAAGACACTACAGTAAGGTGAATTCACAGCTGGTTGAGGAACTGTACTCAAAGAGGGATCATCAATGGCTCATCATCAAAGAAGAGGTAGGTATCGAGTGGGATTCCACCAGGCTCTGCTCTGTGTCTGGTGCTGTTCATAATCTTTGTTGACAAGTTAACTCCGATGAAGGAGTGGAAAGAATACTTATCAAGTGTGTGTGCAGATGACACAAAACTGAGAGGGGTCGATAACACCTTGGAAGCTGGGGATGTTGTAGCTGTAGACTTCTTGAATCAAAGCATGGGGTTGGACTGGATGACCCTTGAGATCCCCCCAACTCTCTGGCATTTTCAAACGGGCACAGTGAGGGGGGGGGGGCAGGTCACGCACATCCGATGAATTGGGGGGAGGAATCAAACAAGCTGAAATGGGTGTGCACCCCTACTCATGCATGGTTTGGTCTGCCCCCACACAGAGCATTCTGGATTTCCCCCCTGATGTTTTGTGCATGAGCATGAGTGGGTGGTGCATGGGCCACGAGAGTACACGGCCACCCACGCTGGGGATGGGTAGACCTGCATGAGTACGTCTCATCTAAAAACGGCCTCTGAGTCTATTATTATTTGACCAAACTCTAACTGGAGGGCAGGAGGGAAGAGTCTACTTGAAATTGTTTAGAGGGTCCCTGGATTCTTGGTCATTCTCCCATTAAACCTTAATCCACCCAAAAGCTGCAGTGGTGCAGTCTACAAGACAGAATTTCACTTAATACAATGGGGGATCCTGGCTTAGTTCCTATGCAGAATACTCCCCAAAATTGGCTTTACGTCATCAAGATGAGGATGCTCCGTGGCTTTTATGTCTTGCTATTCACCTATGGAAATGAAAGTTTAAATCTTATTCAAGCTGCATCTAAACGTCATCAGCCGTGTGTCCATAGGTACCACCATCTACTCAAGAGGCGCATGGGGACAAGCTAGTAGCAATCTGAAGCATGCTGCCCCGGATGACTGAGCGTTATGGAGCTTACACTGTTCCTGCCAGGCTGGATTTCTGGCTTTCCAGCAAGCATGATCACTCCCTTCCATTCATTAACCTCCAATTCACCCTAAACATTTTAAAGAAAGAAGCGTGGATAATTATCGCTTGAACAAATTAATTTCTAGGAGGGGTTGGCTGCCAGTAAATTTAAGCTTTTAGCTGATGCCAGTAACAGTATCTAGACAGGCAGCGCATTCAGCATATGGCTCAGTTTACTATGTTTTCTTCCCTGGAGAAGAACTCCATAATATTTAGAGCTGGAAAGAACCGCCTCCTGGTGAACAAGTGCTCTTCTTGCAAAATAATATTGACATTAAACAGCTCTCCAAGCTCATAAATCCCAGCAACCGCCTCATTACAGTTATATGCTCTAACTACAAAATCCATCCATGCCCAGTTTAGTGCTGCAGCCTGCCATGGATGATGCCCATGTGAGAAGAACATGGGCAAGGAGCAAGAGTGCTAAATGACAGCACAGAAAAAGGAAATGCTTGAGCATTTATAATGCTCAGTTTCTGGTCCCCTATTCACTCTCATTGGGGCTGTTTAGGGTCCTCGGGTAGCTGGTTGCTTCCCTACAAAGGGCTGCATGGGAACCTAGATCTGGCACTCTGTCACATGTAGATGGTTGTGAAAGCTAAGAGAAGAATTCTATAGGACAAAATTCCCTAGTTTCTATTCTGCTTGAACATGTCTTTGCTAATAGTTTTGATGGTCTTGTTGGCCCAGTTTATCCTCCAGGCAATGGCGCCACAACAATTGTCCTCTTTACTTCCTCAGAAGAGTGAGCTTCCCTCCTTTTTACAGCAGTGCTGGATCCAGGGAAATTGGAGTCTTGTGTGAAATGGTCATGCAGACCCCCTTCTGATACAGGAATCTTAGATGGAAACCCACTGATTCATCCATTATAAAAATGAAATATGACATCTCCCTCAGGGGCTGAGTCTCCCTGCATTGCAGGCCTGTATCACCATTTTTAGATGGACCCACCTGGGGAGCAGGTCTGTGCACACCGTCATGCACTTCCGGTGAGTGGGGGGGCGGGACTTCAGACGGTGGGGGATGGGTGTGCAATCAGTGTGCGCCCGCATCCATGCACCACCCATTCATGCCCCTGCACGAGCAACCGGGAAAACACGGGTTGCTCCATGCGGGGGCATGAGTGGGCAGTGCGTGGGTTGCAGGAGCACACCCCCACCCATGCTGCCTTCAGTCGGGCACCTGGGACCATGGGGAATGGGTGGACCTCGGTGGGCGCATCCCATCTATAAACAGTCTATATTGCACATTGTTTTCTAGTTTATTCATGGTCCCATAAATTGAGAGTCCTGTCCTGAATGGCTGTGGGCCTTTTACAGGCTGGGGCCCCACACATTTGAGGCTCTATAGCCCCATATTTTACATCCATGCTTCTTGCACTCATGTTGTCATTTCAAATTTATTCATGGACTCTACATTTTGCCCCCCACCCTCCAACCATTCACAGCGGATGCTGTGTGGTTGCACAGTCTGCACTAATCTGGATTTAGCCCTGCTTTATGGAGACTTTTTAATGGTTTTGTTTCTGAATCTGAAACACCAGACCACCAACCCTGTAAAGATTGGTGATGCCTACGTGTAGCAGGGAGCAGTCCTGCGGGGCTGCTGCCCCTTTAAGAGGGGACTGAGTGGGCCAGCCGGAGGGCTGAGTGCATATGCACGGGCCTGGGAGAACCAGCCCATAGCTAGGAACCAGCCTGGGTTAAATGAAGGCTGAGACACAGAGTCAGAGTGGGCAGGACACTGGCCCTTTAAGGCTGAGGAGTGAAAGTCTGGCCACACCCCTCTGCCACTATAAAGGAGAGGCTGAGTCAAGTGGTACTGCAGTCTCTGTCTGGGAGCTGAAAAAGCAACATCGCCCTTGAAGAAGCCGTCTGGCTACTCTATGCTCTCCAGGGTTCTGAAGCTAGGAGAACCAGGGAAGGACTGAAGTGGGCCCAGGTACTGGGGAAGGCTCTGCCCAGGAGGTGGCTTTCTGTCTGGGGAAGACTTAATGTGAGCTATGGGCCTGGCTACTATGGGCTTTGGGGGGTTAATGTTATGGTGGTGTCCCTGTACTTGTGGAGAGACTGACCTAGGCCTGCAGGGTGAGAGGCTGATGAGCTGGCAACCCAGGAATAAAGAGGAACTGTGTTCACATATGGTGGTATAGGCCTTGTCTGTGAGGGGTGGTAGGAGGCCAAGGGTGGTTCCTCTACAAGGGAACCCCACAGAGTGCCCTCCCCTAACTTGGGGATACAGCCAGTTTGAGGGCTGAATAGGCATGGCAGTGGGGCTTGCTAATTCCTCTACTGACACCCCAGTGCCCCTGTGTGACCCTGGGAAGACCCCCTGCTATGCTAAGTACATCATATAGTAACAACATAATAATATATAATAATTAACAATAAATTTTATGTATATAGCATACCTCCTCCAGATGGTATTTGGAGTACTTTATGACATTAAAAATATAACATCACTTAAAATCCATATTTTGACAGGGTTTATAAAAACAACACATGTAACACATGTATTGTGGTTTTCATGTGAATGAACAATATATTTGTACTTCTGAAATCCTTATGTAAAGCATGCCAAGTCTGGTGTTGGGATTATCTAGAAATGCTGAGTCCACTGAGGGGAAAATTTGTATGTGGAGACACTGGGGCCGATCCCATGCCCCCCCGTGCACACATGCGCACAAACCATATGCATGTCCATTGACAGCACACTGTGCTGTGTGAAACCCGTGCAGATCCCGCTTGGAATTGTGGCCAATATAAAGAAAAGTTAAGTTTGGACGTAGAACAATAATGTGAGCCAAAACACAAGTTGAACAGATTTTGGGACAGGAAAAGAAGACAATTATAATGCAGATGAAGTGTTAATGGAGGGTAATTGAGTTACCAGAAGCTTCCAGAGACTGAGTGAATGGCCCAGAAACAGAAAAAAGTGAGAATCTTCTGGGAGTCATTAGGGGACAAAGAGAAACCAAGAAATATTCAGACATCCATTCGAAGAGACCCAGCCAAGATGTGGACTGAAAAGCATCGAGAGAGATCAAGAAGAAAACTACCCAGCTAAAAACATCTAAGCTGTGTAATATGAACTTGTAAGTAGAGTGAGATGTATGTTAGGGGGTTTCTTGTGAATCTAGCATTGTGTTACTTTTGAATTCTTTTTTTAGACTTGCACTCGAATCAATTTTGTCTTATAACAAATCTGAATTTCTAAACACAAATTCTTTTAACCGAACTTTGGTGTGCTTGCGTGATACTGGCATTGGATAACACAGCTGAGCGGACATCCCAGGTTAGATACTTGGGTGAACCTTAATACAATTTCTGTGGTTGGGAACCTCCATGGGCTCAGGTGGAAAGATACCTACTCCTTTACAGACTGGGACAGTTCTGGAAACAGGTGTGGCCAGTGGACACTGTAAGTGTGGAAACTGAGGCTGCTGTCTGATGTTACATAGGAGGAGGGGGGAACTTGCAGAATTGCGATTGCAGCTCTGTAATTGCAGGAATTAGCACCTAAGAATACACTAATACCCTTTTATCACGCAAGACCACTTGTGCAGTACTGGGTCCCCAAATGTAGCCTTTACAAGGACACATGTTCTTGCATGATACAAGACTAGTATGTTCTTGCAGATGCTAATACCCACAATTACAGAGCCGCAATCATGCAAGTCCCCCCACCCCCTCCATCGAACGTCAGAAAGTGGCCATCACACAAATAAAATCCATTTAAAAGGAAAAGGTAAAAGGGGAGGGAAAATACCTGAAGGGGAATTTGCAGTGGATCCTCTAAAACAGTGGTGCCCACGACTGCCCAGCCAGAGACCAACCAAAGCGTGATGTTGACCTTCAGAGATCTACTGGCAGCACGGGGTGTGTGGCCGGAGCCTAATTTGCTTGACCACACCCCCTCATTTACATAGTTGCAGACTATTCAAATGAAGGGGTGTGAGGGTACAGGGGGAGAGGGAGCAACCCTTAGGGGTGTGCATGTTGTTTTCATTATATCGATAACAAAAACTAAAATTGTTGTTTTCATTACTGCAATAACAAAATCAATAATGATAACAAAAGTTGTTATTGATTTTTGTTATTGCCTGGCAGCCTGGCAGGTGTATTTTGGAGGGGGGAGGAGGGAGCAGACATCTCGGAGCCAAAAACAGTGTTGAACTGGAAGGGGAAGGACCTGATGGATGTATCTCTGCCAATGAACAGTGCAAGCAGGTCCCAGCAGTTGAATGGCACACTGTGCTTCCTCAATGCCTCTGCATCCCAAATCTAATCAGAAGGGCTCTGGGGGAGGGCACTGCAACCCTTTATATTGTAGGGTTGGGCTGTTTCACTCTGTGTTAGCTCTCTTGCTTGTCAGGGTGCATTTGCAGAAGCTGCTGGTGCTTGCACTAGAAATCCTCCCATATATATTTCCCTTATTCCCTTCCCTACCACCCAATCCTTATTTCTTAGGTATAGAGAGATAGATAGATACCTCTGAGTTTTCCTTTTCCCTTCCCCTGTCTGTCTCCCCCTGTCCATATATTATATAGAGATATTACTTGTGTGTGTATAAACTACGTATTGTGTACAGTATATATTATTGTGTGCAGTTCTTTCTGTGTCACAATGCGAAGGGGAAGGAGTTCAATTTCTGACAATAATTCTTCATTGGCACACAAAATCGATACCACTACCACTAACAATACCAAAAATAAAATCTTCATTTGAAAGTGGTACCAATACCGACAATAATAATGAAAAATGACATTTTGTTGTTAACGAAAATGAAAATGACACATTTTAATAACAAAAATAAAAAATGACATGGGGCCTTGGTGCGCAGCTCTAGCAACTCTCTCTCTCTCTCTCTCTCTCATACACACACGGGTGGTGACATCAGTGGGCCGGGGCAGTGAGTGGGTAGGCAGGGGGATGGTAGTTCCTCCCAGTAGGGGCAGCCAGTGCACGAGGCAGCAAGCGGCGGGGGGAGGAGGGGGCAGGGCAGTAGTTCCTCCTCTCCCCCTCGTCCCCGCAGCCAGTGGGGGCTGCCAGTGTGCAGGGGCAGCAAGGGAGGTGAGAAGGGAGGGACTGCGATGAACATCTGGAGGGAGTAAGTTCTGCACGGAGGAGCCCACCACTGCAAAAGTCCAATTGCCCAGTGACTTAAAGTGCAATAGCAGGACCCCTAAACAGTGGGTGGCATCTGTGTGCAGATAATATAGGGTGAGGTTCTAGGAGCAGGTCTTACAGCCAGGGCCTGTGCCATTTGTGGCCTTAAAAAAACAGCAGCACAATTTTTTAAATACCATCTTAAATATGGTAACAATGTCCATTGATTGACAGTACTCTCTGCACACATTATTTCTGTAAGTTTTAATGTATAGCACAATCTGCCACGAGGGGCAGATGACAACTGAGTTTAACCCTGAATCATAATTCCAAGGTCCATCATGCTTGGTACCGTCATGTAAAGGCTGCCCTTCTCCCTTCCCTGGTTTTAAATTAGTTCACACTATTTAACACCAATCTCTTCCTAAACTCACCCATGAGGAGTCAGCAATAAAAAACCACACACCCTGCATGCCACACACAACCCAGAGTTTGTGACTACGCAGGCAAAGAGTATTGGTCTGTACTGCAGTCAGTCTCAACTGGGGAGCTTTTTTTTTTTTAATGAGGAAAGGAAATCTCTAAAGCTATCAACATTTTACCTGACTCCAGCAGATAAAGTAAAACTTCATGGGAAATGGCAAGAAGAGATTACTTTTTGGTGTGGGAGAGGGTTTTTATAACGGTTGTGGCTGGCTATGTATCCTGGTATCACAGGAGATTTAAAGAAATAAACAGTAAAGGAAAGAAAAGGTCAAACAACAAATCAGTCGTGGAATCACCTTGGAATTATTATGATGTATAAAGCATTTTCATTTTTCCAAATGCTTTACAAGCAGTATCTATCTAGTTCACTCTCCAAACAACACTGTGAAGTAGGGCACTATTATTCCTGAGGCAGAGATAATGGCCCTTTTTACATGGAGTCTCTCGCCCCCACCCACCCCCCCCCCCGGGTTTGTGGGGGGCATTTGTGTAAATGCCGCAGCGCTGGGCGGGGAATAGGGGGGTGTCTGTGCAAATGCACGGGTGGGGGTGCATGTGTGTTCCTGGCATGCACCCATCTCCACCTCCCATCACCCAAACCAGGAGGCTCCATGTGTGGAGATGGGGTTGTGCCCATGGGAATGGGTGCACACCCAGCGCGGGCACATAACCATCCCGCCACCCACCGTGGCCCGTGTGAAAAGGGCCAATGACTTGCCCAAAGCCAGCCAGGAAGCTCATGGCAAAGATGAGATTTGAACGCTGGTCTCCCAAGTTCAAGGTCAAAAGTCAAGATCTTATCTGCTTGGCTACACTGGCCCATCATTAATCCAAGATTCCCTCCAAAGCAAATAAGTTCAGTCCATCCCAGGCTTCCATACACCGTATGGTGTGCTGCTTTCTACTCCTCCTCTAGAGCAATGAATGATTAAAAGCGGCCCTGTACTCTGTCTGCCAAATCTATTCCTGGTGCTAACTCCATTGCTTCTGGGAGGCTTATACCATGAATGATAATGGCTTTCTGGCCCTGGGGGGTTTTCTTTTAGATTGTCAGCAGGACTCTGAGGAAGAATGACCCAGACATGAGGATGACATTGCAGAACTGGAGGTTGAGTTTTATTTAATTATTTTTTTACATTTTTATCCCACCCCTCTCCAAGGACTCAGAGCAGCTTGCAGCATAAGAAATATAAAATACAATCCAAATACATTTAAAATCTCTTAAACCCCCCATCATTCTGACTAACCACACTGCCCTTTATCCCCACCCACCAATCCTCCTCCCCACATTCCTGCCCACCAAACGCCTGGCCAAACAAAAAGCTCTTACATCTCCTCCAGAAGATGAACAGGTTCAGGCTTAGGCAGACAAGCAGTTTCTTCTTCCAAGAAGTGGACCCAGGATTTCTGCCCTCTCTGAAGCACACACACCACAGCCCTGGTAGGCCAGCTGCCTCACACCATGAATATTACAAGGGTAACGGTTGTGCAAGGCTGAATAATTTGTCCTAGCTATGATCAGATGTTTTTCTCATGTTAGGTCTGCAGGTCCGCTTACAGCTATTTTTAGCTTTTACAAACACCTCCCTGTTGATTTGTGTTTGACTTTATCCATTAGCTGATTATACCTGGCAGTGATGCAGCACAGAATCTTCCTCTAGGTCCCTGTCCCATAAGTACCACCAAAGATAGCTAGATATCTTGATTCTGGTATTCATCAGCTTTCTCTACAGAATCAGTTTGACACCACTGATAGCAAGGGACCAATCCAGCAGTGGAAGGTGGAGGGTCAGAAGGAATCAAAGCCAGGACTACAAAAAGGGGAAGATTATATTTGGGATGCTGTAAATCTGTTTTAGGTGATGGATGCTGCCAGGTTGCTATTGAATTAAATCATGCATGTCCATTCTGCACCTAAACTTACACAGTCTAAAGGCAAAGCATTATTATCTGTACTTAAGGAGGAGGCTGACTGGAGTCCATCTGGTTATTATGGGGATCACTTGTGCTTTGTACTGATGAGGAGACAGCACTCCCATTGGCCCCTGAAAGCAGGTGGCATACAGATAAGGCTGCAGATGTACAATAAAATATTAATTATCTCCCTCCCCTCCTCCAGGCTTAGCATCAGGAACAAAATATTTCCCATAGCAACATAATAATAATACTTTATTGGGAGTTGAGCTATCGCTGTACTTCAACATAGCAACATACCACACTCCTAGCACTGAGAGGCCTATGTCCCAGCTCAGTGTGAATGATTTCACCTGAATCTTCATCTGAGTGATTAAGCTTGTTTGCGAGTCCACGGAAGGAACAGCAACAGGTGGCAATTAGCACCAACCCCAAAGAGGAACTGGCTTGGAGGGATAAGCATCCTTCCTGTTAGATACACTTAGTCTCTTGGAATTGCATAGGTTTGAATTCTGGCTGGGCTGATGCAGCTTTGGGGCCTAGGCTTAGGGGGGGATTCAGACGTTCTGATTTGTGCGATTTTAAAAAAAACAACGAATGTTTCATGCCTGTCTGAACACTTAAATTTGATTAAATGGAGTCAATATCGCACTAAAGCAATGCGTGTTGAAAAGCTACTCAAACCTACCTTTTTGCTGTCCGTTTTCAATAAATCCGCACTTAACAGCAGTGTGAAAGCAACATCGTACTGGTTTTAACTAGTGTGTAATCTTTTCTGATGTGAATGCAACCGTGCTTCCAAGTGCGCTGTTTTACTCCTGCCCCTACCGGAAGCAGTGAGACCAGCTGGAGCCCTGTAGTTGCCTCGCTGGGTGCAGGCTGCAGCCAGCTTCTCCCCAAAAAAGTTCTTCCCCTCCATGTTTCCCCTCCATGCTTCTCCCCAAAAAAGTTCTTCCCTCCAAGGGACTTTCAATCATCTGCCTCTGCCTCTACCGTAGTGCTGCAGCAGTAGCAGCAGCGGGATACCGGAAAGAAACCAGGGAGAGAAGCAGCGCGCCTCACTATGCGAGGGGCTTCTTTCCAGCAGCCTCAGGCTCTCCCTCTTTACTCCCTGATTCTACAAAGTAGCAACCTTTGCTACAAAGGTTGTAGCAAAGGTTGTTGCAAAGTTTGCAAAGTTGCAGCAAAGGTTGTAGCAAAGTTGTACTTTGCTACAAAGTAGCAACCTTCTGGCTCCCCACAGGCCACTTCCTGTAACTGAACCGTACTGAGCAGCCGGGTAAGCACGCACTACAAGAAGGTCTGAATGCATTATTTCGCTGTACTTAAAATCGGTATGGCATGCATGTGAATGCAACAGGACTTGTTAACAGCGAACTATTGAGAACCAGTTTTTAAAAATCCAGATAATTGCGGCACGTGTGAATTCGCCCTTATTCTATGGATAAAAAGTGCTGGGTATTATGATTAATTGCATCTTTTCACAATTAAGCCTTTGTCATTGAAATAACTCAGCGGTAGCTTGGGGTGATTCAGGAAAGCACTGAAGCGCATACTTAAGTCCATCTCTGTTTAGGATTCTAGTAATGTACGTCCGTGACTTTAATCGCATATCTGACATCAGTAGGACTTAGGCATGGGCTGAAGCCCTGTCCTGAACAGGGCTGCTTCTCTTCATCCAGAGTCAGTCAGGTGGGATGTGGAGCAGTGGGTGATGAGAGCAGCAAGTTGCCAACCAAGACATGCAGCAGTTTTGCCAGGTGACATCAAGCGGCGCTGTAGCTACCTAGTACACGAAAAGAGCAGCATGCTGGGTCTCAGTTGTGTTGTTGTGAGCTGACTAGAGGGGAGGGACCTACATCCACCAGGACACCTGCCCCTCTCCCCCCCTCATTAGTTACTTGGTTTGGTAAGATCTCCACAGAGTCCATGGAAGGGGAGAAACCACCAGTCCCTCGAGGAGAGACTGATGGGGATTGGGAGTTGATGTTTCTGCTGTGGTAAATGACTGTATTTCATGCTCCGAGGCATGTTAACCCCCTCTCCAGTACCACTTACCCTACCTTCCCCTCCTTTATTTTCCACTTTTCCATCCACCCCTTTTCGTTTCCCCCTCTGTTTCCTGGTTGTTATACTAATCCAAGCCTTACCTTTCCTCCCCATTTGCTTGCCTGTGGTTGTCTCCTATTATTGGGATTGTGACATGGGAGTCAGGGTTCGAGCCTTGTTGTTTTACCATGGAATTTATTGACATTGTTGGTGAAGCCCTCCTCCTCCCCTTGTCAGGCTTAAGGCATCAACTGGTGACACCTCACATATGGACCTCGACTTGTTTGCCTAGGGTTTGAAAACCCTGAGATATCAGGAAGGGGGACCCATAGCTCTACTAGAAGTAGCTTATAGTCTACCAGTGGAGAGTGATTGACATCTTGGCCACCTCTGCTATACAGGCGTTAGCTAATTAAAGCTACCAACCATGACAATGCTGCCACTTCCCACCCATTTAAGAAATCAGGAAAATGTGACATACTTTGATTGACTGATGGGGTCAAAACCACTCAGGAAATAAGTGTCAGAGCAAGGATACTCAGAAATTAAGAGTTTCTGGCATGCACTCCTGTGCTCTGTCCGCTAGGCCATACTCCTCATACCTCAAGCATGTGCGCCACTGACCCTGTGTGGTTTCAGAACCAAGCTAGTTTCCCTTGGCTTAGTGTTTATTACTAGAGAAGCACAGAGAGACTACTCGCTAATCAGAAAGCACTTTCCAACTGCTTATTCATCCACTGTGCAAGCAGTGTAGCACACTTGGCATACAGGCAATTTCTGGCCCATCCCCCTTGCATCAAGCCTGCCATCCCAATGGAGCATTTTAACACAGCCCACCTTCACTTGCTACCTGGCTCATGCAGCGCTCTGTCAGGCTCTGCCCTTCCACAGACTGTTCCTTTGGGCTCTGCTTGGGCTCAAACATGCTGGCAGAACACCCTGGCATGCATCTTGGTCCTGACTGGCTCCCTCTCCCCACCCAAGTGCTCCACCTGGCTTGGTGATCCCACCCCCCAACCATGAGATGAGCCCTCTTGGCTTGGTTCCCCCGGCCCTCAATGCTCATGGCTTAGTGGAATCTGTTAACTGTGTTCCCGCAGAGTGTAGAGTCCTGGGCTGCTCTGCTTTTTGCCCGGCCTCTGTAGAAGCCAGGGTGTTCCTAGGGAAGGATTTGGCTTTTTTCTTTGAAATCAGTCCATGGCAAAAGATTCTCAAGTAATGAAACTGGAAGCTGTGAGGTGCTGAATGGGACAACATGTCACTTCTTGAACCTCTGCTATTCCTGGCCCGAGGAGTAGGAGACAGGGGTGAGGCAGGTTTCTGTGCTAATTGCTCAAGTATATTGTTTCAGGATGATGAAATTTACTTTTAAGTTCCAATGTATTTTTAAACAATGAAGTAAATTATGTATTTTAAAAGCTTTAATTAACCAGACTGTAGCACCATGTGGAGACAAAAATCCAATTTTATTTCTATGCTAACTTGGCTGCTATTTTTTGTTACAATCCCTTTTGTAGTTACCAAAATCTGAGTTTAAAGAAAGTGACTTGTGAAATAAAGTCTGTATCTTATAAATGTGAAATGATTTAATCATTTTTGGTGCTACCGACCAGCCATTTTAAAATTCCATTGTGTTCACCAACAAAAAAATACAGGTTTACCACGCCTGGTACAATCACAAGACCTATCCTCCAGCTTATGGATTATGGAGGTTAATGTGGCACAATTGTTCTTCCTACTCAAAAAGGAGGTTTGTCTTGATTTTCATTCCTTTTGTTTATTAATACCTCACAATGAAAGTTTGAAGGAGTTTCCTGCTCATTTGGGGGCTTCTAAAATGAAACTACTATTGTAACATCTTACCTATACGGCCTCATACCACAAATACTTCAAGGCCCTTGATAGAATGGCTAGGATCACATGTATGCAAATGCATTGCAAGTTCACTGCAACTATTTGGGGGGTTGGGGGTAACTTTATTGTGCTGAGTGTACAATAGCGGGGTCTTGCCATATCTTATACCAAGTAGGTCTGGAGCATGTAACCTCTTACTGTCAGGAGCTGGGAGTGAACAACAGGAAATGGATCACCCCATTGTGACCTGTTAGCTCCTTCTCCCAAGCGACAGAGATTGGCCATTGTCAGAGACAGGATGCTGGGCTCGATGGAACACATTGGTCTGACCCAGTGTGGCACTTATGTTCTTTATGCCTTTGAGCAGTAAGGAAGGAAACATATGTCCTGCCTTACTTTTTCTAAAGCCTGATGCTGTGTGTTATGGAACATTAAAGTTCTGCTGGCAACTACATTTTTGAGAAATCCTTATTGATAGTTGTGGTGCATTCTTTCCAGAAGCCATGTCATTTGTTCAATGCCTTAGATATGGAGCTGCAACTTATAGGATACCTCAATGACATACAAACTAATATATTAAAATATTCAGTTCTGTTAAGAATAATATTAAGTCACATTTTTTTCTTTCTTTCTTTCAAGGATACCATAGTAATCTTGAGCTATCCCAGAACATTCAGAATCATTCCAACTGCTTTGTGTGAGGCCCATGGGCTTTGAACCCCTGGCCCTGGGGGTTTGGAGTGCTTCTCCAGGTTAGGGTTGCCACCGATGCACATTTTTAAGGAACATTATGAAAAATACATATTGCAGGCTCTGCACTGGCACCTTAGGCATAGGTGGCAACCCAAAAATTTGCATAGGTGGCAACCCTACTCCAGCTGCTAGTGTGCCACCACGTAGGGTTATGAAGGGACCGTCTGGTCTGGTGTTATGGGATCAGTTTCAATTGATGATGCCCGCTGATGCGGGGGATGTGCTGAGGACAGTTAGAGCCACAACTTGTTAATTAGATCCATGCTTGTCCTGACTGGTGAAGTTTAGCTGGGAGATTTTGGGGCTGTTGCTGACTGGGGTAATCAATGCCTCCCTATGGGAAGGCCTTAAGGAGGCCTTGGTTCAGCCTATACTCAAGAAACCATCACTTGACATTGATTCTCCAGCCAGCTATCGACCTGTCTTTATGGACATATGGTAGTGCACTGTCATTTGTATGACAAGGTGAGGGATAAGCTTTTGAGCCCTCTGTTGGCTAGGCTTCCTGGGTGATCGGAGGCAGTATTGATGGATTTTCTGTTGAATAATCCCGATACCCAGATTATTAAGACAATGGCATGATTTTTATTACAGATAGTGCACTGCAGACAGGATTTATTACCTTTAGGGCTATTGTGAATAGTACCCCTGATCTAATGACTTTGGACCATTCACAAGGTAGATTATCTGATGGGAATGGTTTTGGAGTCCCTTAATTATATAATTATATGTTTGGATCTGGGATATCTGATTTAAATGAGATTATACTGTTATTTAAATGTATAACTTATTTTATTTTGTATATTGGATAATTTTCTGATTTGTATTACATGTATTATATTGATTGCAATGGCCTCTGGTCATGCTTGAATAAAATGAACCTGAACCTGTCTTTAACTTCCCCCTTTTAGGGAAAGTTATTGAGCGGGCAGTGGCTCAGTAACTCCAGGCGCACCTAGATGCTTTTGGTTTTCTAGATCAGTGCAGTCTGGCTTTTGTCCAGGGTATGGCACTGAGACTGTGCTTGTGGCCTTGGTTGACTACCTCCGCCTAGAATTGGATAAGGGAAATTCGACCTTATTGATTCTGTTAGATCTGTCAGCAGCATTTGATGCTGTTGATCATGCAGTGCTGTTGACTCGCCTGTGGGACCTAGCTGGGGTAGACAGAACTGTGCTTCAATGGTTCCATTCTTTCCTGGCCGGGAGATCTCAGCAGGTGGTGCTGGGGAACTGTTCGTCATCTCCCTGGGGCCTCCCATGTGGGGTCCTGCAAGGTTATATTTTGTCCCCACTCCTATTTGCCATGTACATGTAGCCGCCGGGTGAGGTGGTGAGAGGGTTTGGGGTACAGTGTCATCAATATGCTGAGGACACCCAGCTCTACCTCTTGTTTTCATCTGACCCAGGCCTGGCAGTCTTGGTGCTTTCTCGGTGCTTGGCAGCTGTGGGGGATTGGATGAGGGCGAGTTGATTGAAGCTGAATCCTGACAAGATGGAGGTGATGGTGTTGGGCAGGGTTAGTAACCGGGGTGGGGGTGGGGACTCCAATTATAGATGGGGTTCCCCCCCCAGTTACACACGTCTGGAGTCTGGGCATGCTCCTGGATCCACAACTATGCTTGGATAGTCAGGTGGCGACTGTGGCTGGGGGTGCCTTTCGCCAATTAGTAATTACATGTGGTGAGGAGGCTCCAGCCTTATATTTCTAATTCTGATCTTGCCACCGTCCTCCATGCCTTCATCACCTCAAGACTAGACTATTGTAATGCCCTCTACATGGGGCTGCCCATAGTGATGGTCCAAAGGCTGCAGCCAGTGCAGAATGTGGTGGCCTGCCTCCTGATGGGGACGGGCCGATATGAACATATTACTCTGATTCTTTGTGCACTTCATTGGCTGCCAATAGTCTTCCAGGCCCAATTCAAGGTGCTGGTGTTAACCTATAAAACCCTAAACAGTCTGGTTCCCACTTATCTGAGGGATTGCCTCATCCCCCAGGCCTTGGGCCAGCCTCTGCGGTTGGCCGGGGGTGCCCTCCAGGTCCCATATTGTAGATGATGGCCACCATGAGAAGGGCATTGTCAGTGGCCGCTCCATTGCTGTGGATCTCCCTCCCAGCGGAGATTTGCCTCTGCCCAGAACTGCTCACCTTTTGGTGACAGTGTAAGACCTGGCTGTTCCACCAGGCGTTTGGAGAAGGAGACAGATAGGGTGGGTTGGGAGTCGGGACACGGGAAGGAAGGGTTTTTTTTTTTAATTGGGTTTTTATATTGTTTATTGTTTGTTTATATATATTAGTTATATATATATAACTAATTGTGAGCTGCCCTGAGTTGCCTGAGGCAAGAGGGAGCAGGGTAATAAATTAAATAAATAAGCCTTACTGCAGCTCAGCTCTCTCATCCCCTCCCCCATATCTCCTCCCAGTTCTTGCTCTGACTATGTTTGTCTTAGGTGCTCCCCTTGTATCTTCCTCAGCGTGTTCTCCACTGTGTCTGTCTATTCTGGTCTTGCTGCCCGGCTTCCAGCCAGTCTGTAAGGCGTGCTGGTGGTTGTGGGAAGCTAGGTGGGGTAACTCTCTCCTCTCCCACTCTGGGTGCGGGCTTTGTGTGGCCTTGCTGCTCTAGTCTTGGTCCTCAGCATGTTTCCCCTCAAGCTTCTAGGCCCTGTTCCTTTCTAGCTTCCAGGCCCTGTTTTTCCCCCTGTAGCCTCCAGGTCTTGTTCCTCTCTAGCTTTCAGTCCCTTTGTTCCTCCTTGTTTCCAAGTCTTGCCCCTGCTTCTAGACAAGGGTTGCCACCTGTGCAAATGTTTAAGGAATACTTAAGGCCCTGCAACATGAATTTTTCATAAGTGTTGCGTAAACATTTGCATAGGTGGCAACTCTGTTCCAGACCCCTTGTTCCCCTCTGTTCTTTTCTGGACCCCAATGATGACTCATATGCTCTCTGAGGCTGGTGAGGCTGGCCCCTATGATGAGCTTCCCTCTCCCTTGGATTGGAGGGTGGCAGAGGGGTCTCCCCTTTCCCTGCTTCTAATGCCCCCCCCCTCTTGCTCCCAAGTCTGTTTTTCCCCTCCTCTAGCCCCCTTTTACCTCCTGCCTCTCGCCCTCACCCGTCTTATACTCTGAGGAAAGAGAAAGTTGAAACTCACATCACAAGGTATCATGTATGTATTGTTTTAGCACCTTGCTTGTAAGAATGGTGATACAGTACTATGTATGTATGTGACTGATTGTAGGTTTGGCCTTTAATTTATTATTTTTTTTCTTTTCTTTTTTTTTTAACAAAACAGCCTACCAGAGACTTTACAAATTTAATGTACTCCTTAAAAATAACCAGCCAAATCTTTGGCTGTAGGTGGCTGGTCAATAATAGATTTGTCTTGTGACCTATAAGTGATTATTTTTACAGAATAATACAGTGTTAATATCAAACGTTTTAAGATACAGATTTCTTTGTCAGTTTAGTAGGAGTTTATAGAACACACTATTGTACAATTTACGAATGAAGCAACACATATAGAGACAAATCTGAAGAAATACGAATGTATTTATCCTCATACTAGACTAAAACGGGAAAAATGCCCAACCCTACTCTGCAGAAAGCATTAGGTTCAGTCTTGCCATCTGCTGCTAATTTAGTTCTGGTCTAATGCACTTGGATTCCTTTCTATTCCTTTATTTATTCTGCACCTAAATTGCATCAATGCCAATCATTTTAGTTCCTATCTATCAGCATTGCTGTTTACTAGCATCCTAGAAGATAGATCCACAGTACTTCAACTCCCCAAGCACTTTAATTCTTAATTAGGCCAAGTGAAACCAACTCGTAGCACCATTTATACATTTTAAAAGATTATCTATCAACAAGCTGCCTTCTCAGTCCCTCCCAGAGGGGCTGGATTGATATACATAATATGACTGTGTAGTGTTTTAAGTGCAATGTTTTATCACACAGCTGCCCTGCCCTCTGCTGGATGGAACAACAAACCTAGTCCAACTGTATGTCATGTCCATAAACTCTCACCCTGGTACAGCTAAAGAAGACCAAGGCTTCTCTTAGACCAGGTAGAGATAGCTGTGCTTTTAACGCAGACAGGTCTGAGTTCTAGCTTCTCCTTAATTGTCATTAATGCCGACAGTGTTCGGTGTGAAAAAATAAAGCATGAAATCCCAAGCAATTTTCGTCTGGAGAACATGGGACCCTCCCAAGATTTCCGTGATTGCCAACGGAAGTTAGTCCAATAACAGGTATTATCTAAGTTATCAACTTTGTCTTCTTGGTCACCTGGGCAACACAAGTGCACTTGTCCTCATTCCCCCAAATATGTATCATCTTCAAATTTCATTTGAAGGTTTCATTTCAGTTCCATTTCATTGCAGGTTGTACCTCTATCTTTCGAGTGGCTAGAAATGAAATGCCATAACCTATAGCAGGCAATCCTGGATGGGTTAATGGCATTAAGTCAGTACTTCAGGCAACGTAACAAAAATGACATTGTGAGCTTTGCATCCTGGCATGATGGAGATACTGTAGGCAGAGGGCTCTTTGGCAGCTTATGTTCCATTAAATCTGCCACTGAGTATCTAGGAATGATGTCAAACTATGGCAGCTGCAGTAGCTCTGAAGTAGTTTTTGCTAGGCTGGGTGCTTAGGAATTGTTTTATGAGCACTCATGGTTGCTGAGCACCCATGCTCACAGACACAGGAAATACCGCCCAGTTTCCTGATTTTGGAGAAGATACAAAACACACTAAGGGTGAAAATAAACAGGTGATAGCCTGCAGGAGTCGCATGTTTGATCCAGGCAGCTCCTACTAGCTCCTACTCAGCAGGTTTGATGTGGCAAACCCAATATACAGGCAGGCACTGTGCTCTGCCCAGCCCCACCCATGACTCTCAGCCATGGAGAATTCTGAGTCCAGGAAGCTCCCCCTGCTGTTTGCTTCCTGGTTTGTTGTTAGTGTTTTCCTTTTGCCATTTTTGAGTACTCCAAAGTGAAATTACACAGTAGAAGCCCCAGGGAGAACAAGAGCAGCGAGTGCACTTGCTGCTCTGAGCACAGTAGATATTTTGCCTGTACGGAGGCTGCAGAGACCCTAATAGATGTGAGCAGAAACATGGGCAAACACTGGCCGAGATTGGCCCACACCGTGGGCCCATGATACCCCAGGACTCCGCCATGATTGGAGGCTCCATGGCACATGGGAGCGCGTATCTCGCAGCCACCTAATAAACGGGCAGCGAACATGGCCTGAGTGAATACCCTCCTGGTGTGGGCTATCGTCTCATTTTATAAACACTCTAACTCGGAGGAATCAGTACAAGAAGAACATTTCCTCCAGAATCACTATGCACCTGCACAGGACCTTGCAAAGTTAGTGAATGAGCCGTTGATGACAGTGTTCAACAAAACGGACCGTTACTTTAATACTGAGTCTTCTAGATCATGTTTTCTGGGTATGGATTATCATGAGACACTTGGGTTCTTGGTGTTATATATAGCGTCTTTTCTTTTTTTTGTTAAAGGAAGCCTTGTCATTCATGTCTGTGTACCTTTTGATCACTAATATTTATTGATAGCTCCTACCTAAGCTGCTCCCCCATGAGTTCAGGCTCCCTCAAACCTGGACCTCTGACATTTATCTCCTGAAATAAAATAATCTATTAACAGTCTGGGTGCAATTCTCCATTGACTGAAATCAATGGCTCGGCTCCCACTGACTTTAATGGTGGAGGATACCATCCACTGCCCAATATTTCCTGCAGGGTTTCTCTTTATGTGTGCATGTAATTAAATGCTTCAAATTTCTACTTAAGGCACATTAATAGATGTATTTCCCATCATCTCTAATTCTAAGCTTCAGTTTCTGAGGCTGCAATACAAGAGCATGAAGCTATTTCAATGGATATCTCAAAATCTCAGAGAATTCTCCTTTGGCAGTGAGCGGCATAGAATAATAGAATCTTAGAGTTGGAAGGTCACCTCAGAGGCCATCTAGTCCAACCCCCTGCTCCGTGCAGGAAAGCCACAGCTACAGCATCCCCGACAGATGGCCGCCCAGCAGTTGATTGGAAAGCTCCAGCGAAGGAAAGTCCATCACCTTCCTACACAATCTATTCCACTGTTGAGCAGCTCTTACAGTTAGGAAGTTCTTCCTAATGTTTAACCAAAATCTGCTTTCTTGTAATTTGATCCCATTGGTTCTAGTCCTGCCCCAGGAGCAATGGAGAACAAGTCTGCTCCATCTTCTGTGACAGTCTTTCAGATATTTGAAGACAGCTATCATGTCTCCCCTTAGTCTTCTCTTCTCCAGGCTAAACATACCCAGCTTCTTCAACCTTTCCTCATAGGACTTGGTTTTCAGACCCCTGGTCATATTTGTCTCTCTCCTCTGAACTCGTTCCAATGTGTCAACATCCTTCTTAAAATACGGTGCCCAGAACTGAATGCAGTATTCCAGATGAGGTCTGACCAGCACAGAATAGAGTGAAACTATTACTTCTCGTGACCTGGACACTATGATTCTGTTAATGCAGCCTAAAATTGCATTGGCCTTTTCAACAGCTGCATCACACTGCTGACCCATATTCAGCTTGTGATCAACTACAACCCCAAGATCCTTTTCACATGTAGTGCTGCCAAGCCAGGTATCACCTGATGCTGGTGAATGTGCCCCCGCGTGGCCGCTTCCTGTCTGTTAGGGTGAGTGCAGCCTCCACATGCGTGCAGGTCTACCAGGACCATAGTCTCGGGTGGAGCACCTAGAGCGGTCTGGGGAGTAATCACGTCTTGGAGGTTGAAGGGGGTGGGGCGTGGTAGGGAGGAATGCCTACCTGTCGGTCTGGTTCACTGCACGGAACCCGCAAGTGGCAGCTGCATTGAGGTTCCGTGAAATGGTCCTAGACTCTAGCAGGCTAATCTCTCATCTGTTAACATGCTGAATGGTCCCACAAGTCTAGGGGCTTTCAGATAACCAGGAAGATCCCCAACCAGCAAGAGATCATCGAGTAAACTTCAAAGAAGGGGGTACCATTGAATCCAACACTTGAGATTGGGAAATGGAAGACCAAGCAAGATCCACCCAGAAGCATTTAGGACCCTACACTTGTTTCTCAGGTGGAAAATTCTGCACAAGCATATTATTTTCTTTGGAAAGGAAATTTCAACCTCCAAGACTGGTGCTGGTATATGTGTGTGTGATTGATCAGAGAAGAAATTTTAGTTTCCTGAATAAATATTCACTTTTACAGGCAGGCAGGGTACGTTCTCAACCAACACCCTATGGATGACATGTTAAAGATTCTTGTGTGACTCTGCCTTAGCTATATGTTGGTTATTAACCCCAATACTCCATGAGAGCAGCAATTCACTACCACAGCTTTCTTGTCAGTCTACTTGCCAAGCGTAAACTTGGAGGGAGACATTTATTTTCTACAGTTATCTAACCTTTCAGCTGCTGCTTCACTCTCTGTCACTGGGATGTTAGTACCTCAAAGGGCAGCATAATACCATGAGTTACGAGCAGCAAGTGGCATGATGATTAACCCTCTCATCAGTTAGAAATATTTATTCAGAAATCAAGTGAACTTTGTGCTAGATTGACAGCTCTGGGAACGGTAAACCTCCATAAAGTAGGGGCATTGTTATGCATGGAAATGAACATACCACAGCTGAGATTCAAAGACAAGTCTTGCCCTGTTGCATTCTGTTAAATTAATTTAACATGTGAAAAGTCTTTCGGCTGGTTTCTGATCTTCCCATATTAACAGGCGATGTTAAGCATATCAATATGTATATATAAACAACCAACTCAGCCTCTTGCAAATTGCTGCTAAGGCACAGGCAAAGTTATTGTTATAAAGTCACTACACCCACAATTCTCCAACCTCTTACCCCTGAATAGCCCCACTGAAAACAATGGGAGTACTAATAACTAAGGGTGTTTTCTAGGGGTGGGAATTCCAGTTCTCCCGAGAACTGATAATGCTGGTATTTGGGTGTATTGGGTTAATCCAATAAATCCGATATTTACCTGTACTGGCATCCTGGATCTTTAACATTGGGCGCTTTACCATTTTTTAACATTGCGGCCATTGAGATAAACAGCCGCAATGTAAAAAAAAAACGGTAAACACCCAATGTTAAAGATCCGGTATGCTGATACTGGTAAATCTGGTACTGGGGAGAGCCGATACCGGCAAATCTGGTATTCTCCCCAGTGTCCTACCCCTAGTGTTTTCAGACGTGATGGTAGCACGGTTTAATCCGCTTTAGCACAAATTAAATTGAGTGCCACCCTCATGCCTAAAAATGCCTGCCAGATGTTACTCCAGGCTGTTACCCAGTCGGTGGTGGCATTAGCCCAGGCTGTGAGTCAGGATCACCCGATTCACAGCCTGGGCTAAGTACCGCCACCGACTGAGTAAGGACTGCCTGACCAGGGGTAAAGCGGGCTCTCTCAGATGATGGCCCGTTGTACTTACCCCAGTCCAGAGTGGGAGCGTTTCCAGGCAGCCATCATAGGCTGCCATGGCTATGTCAGGGGGAGGGCCACTCCACATAGCGTGGGGGCAGGGATGTGCAGATGAGTGTCTGTGCTTCTCCCCACCCCCTCCCTATTCCAGCTACCATAACGTTTGTACAGCGGCCAGGCCAAGTCCCAGCCAAAATGACAGCTCCTGCCAGGCCTGGAACAGTCTGTGGTGGAACCCGTCACATCTGAAAACATGCTAAGTGGCTTGAGGATTGCAGCTTATATAAAATTACTAATTGTTATATGAAATAATACTGATTCACTACAATATAACTGTTGGCCATGTTAACAGGCAATAAAGAAGGGAATGTTTCCATTTTGTGGTTTCTGATTTTTTTTTTTACTGTTTGTATCCTTTTTACATTGTTGGCACTGGGCAAAATGACATGTAGGAACGAACCATGTGGGTAACTACCCTCCTAGCTGATAGGAAATATGGGTTCTTCTTGCCCTACCTCCTTCAGAGTCAGAGCATGAATTGGGGCTGTGCGTACTACCCGACGTAATGTTAGCTACTTGTTTCAGTAGCAAACGTGCATTTGGTCATTACGTATATACGTGCAAACACATACATCCCACTGTGTATTTATTTGCTATGGATTTTGTGAACTCGAATCCTGTGGGCACAAACATTTGGGGTAATGTATACCCTGTGCAAATGGCATGATACTAAATTCATTCGAGTTTGCAAACCACATGGAGGCAACATATTCTCTCTCTTGGTATAGTGGAGGATAAAGCAGGAACACAACCTCCTTTTCTATGCACAAAAAATACAAATGCATACTACTTCCCTGAGTACAGAAATATTTTCTATGAAGGTCCAAGTAAATCTACTAAGTAGCTCTAGCGTGAAAATAAATTTTAGAAGAGACCATTTAAGAAATATAGTACCTCCTATCTTCTTTCTTCCTTAAGAATCTGAACAGAGTAACATAGGGTGTTAACAGAAGTGACGGCAGAGCACCACTATCACAGCATGACCTGGATCGGGAAACCACTGGCAACACAGTCAGGAGGCTCTGGTCTGGCCCACCGGGAAGGGTGAGGAGCTGCACAAATATGCAGCCGGCTGACCCCAGCCACATGCTGTGCCCAGTGCCCCACCCCCCACCATAACAGGCAGCCATGGCAGACCCGATCCAGGCCACAGCGGGCTATAGCAAACATTATAGCCCACAGTGGCCCACTCTGTCCTGATCAGGCAGATGTTTGCCCAGGCTGTGACCCTGAAGGTTTCCGGGATTACAGGCTAGACATTATCACACCTGGGAGCAATCTCAGGCAAACATCTGGTGGGGCTCCAACCAATGCAACAGTGGCCCACCAGCCAAATCAAGTCATAATGGGCCTAAGCAGAGATAAATTCACTGAAGTCTTGTGCTGAAGCTCCTTTTGAAAACATTTTTTCATGGCAAAGTTAAGATGGCTTGAGTGTCGTACCTGTGATTTTCTATAGCTTACTTAGATTTCTGTTAATTTTAACCCTAGCTCTATCTTTTGGGAGTTTAATTGTTTTGGGAGCAACTACAACATTCCTATAGTATATTTTACACTCTACTGTCCTTTGTAATTCCATCCTAAATGCAATTCCTGTCTAGAATTTGTATAGCACTCTCTGTGGCATGTAAGCTCCTTCAGTATGAAAATTTTACTCCAAACATGAGATGCTTTGAGGAATGTTCACTTTGGGTTAGAGTGAAGAAATCATATATGACAGTCTTAGAATTAGATGCTAGCAAATAGAGTAGTATGATTTCTCGTCTTAGTTCATTTTAGATGTAATAGAAAATAACTCCAGCAAAGGCAGAATGACTTTCATACACAGCAACCCTAAGTCTCCTCTCTCCAAACCACATGAAGTGAACCACTAACATAAAATACAGCCCACGGGAGCACTGCAATGGGAATAAGTGATGGCCTGTCCTTCTGTTACCTTTCCACCAGTCTTCGCCCCCATTTGATAGCCATTTGCTTGCAGCCATGCACCTTGCCCTTCCATTCCTGAAGGCGATGCATGGCACGGCCTGGCATCAGAAGAACAGAAGGGTTAGAAAAGCAATACAGATCATCTTGTTGCCAGAGACAGACTCAAACCAGAAATTCACTTTCTTTTTTTAATCCCATATCTTTTGGCATGTGGGCGTGTGTGGGATCTTATGTCAATGTATCTCACTCACTCTTAGTTCCATCTGTGCCTAGGATAAAGTGCCACAACTGTCCAAAACACCCACAAAGCATTACAAATAGATTTTTAGTCCACTGTGTTCTCTGGGAAGAAGTAATTTTTCTCAGCTGTCTTCTTGTATTCACTGCTGCTGTGTCTATTGAACAGTGCCCAGACATGGGGGCAGGCTTGTGTGATCAGCAGAGGATGTTCCATCTGGCAGTTGGAGTATGTGCGCGTGTCCTGTGTGCTACTGTTATCCCAAATTCAAACCACAGGCCCTCTCAATCCATGGGAAACCGCTCTATTAAATAAGCCCCAAAGCAAGGCTATCTATGGATGTTTTTAAATAAGCAAGAAGATGGGGTACCCGTCCATGCCCACTGAGTGGCACTGCTGTAGAGCACCCACTCAGGGGGTAGAGTGCATGGGGAGGGATTCAAGCAGGTAGCTCCCAACGTAGCTACCCCAGTCACAGGGGCAAGCCACCACGCACTCCCCCTGCCACAGACAATGCGTGAGGTGGGGAACACGCTGGGCTGGCCTTTGCCATTAATATGTCCCCGGCATGAGTGCTGGGGAACCCAGGCTCCCCAGTCCCCACCGCTCCCGGCCAGTTCAAAGGCTGTGACTGTCCCTCATTCACAGTGTCGCTGAGCGGCGGACCAGTCTGCTGACATGGTTGGCTGCCCCAGTTCATACGGGCAGGGGCTCTGTGGCCGCCCGTTACCACGGCGCTATTTGGCTTGCCCTGCACAGAGCACTCAGGATTTCCCAGCAGTGGTCTGTGCATGGCCCTGAATGGGTGCCTGTGGCTCCCAAAAACACCCTTGGTCCGACCCAGTAGGAACTAGAATAAGCTTGTGGATGCTCCTGAATATCTGTGAGCTCTGTTTTTTGCTTGTTTGCCCAAATAATCATCTTCTAAGCAGGGACCCATGTTCACTGTGGCCTTTTTTACACAAGACGCACCCAATCAACACGCAAAAAACTGTGTGTTCATGAGTGGGCGTGATCCACATGAAGGACACGGTGCAGGCACACACAGTAAGGGGGGTGCGCACCTGCCTAACACCCATCCCCACTCACCCTCCACTCATTCCCATGCACACAGCAACCGGGGAAAATGGAGGTTGTTGCTCCATGCATGGGAACGAGTAGGGGTTGAGTGGGGATGCATGTGTGGCCATGTGCATGCCCCGCCCACCCACCGCACATGCACCAGTGTGCCCATGTAGCCCCCACCCCGCAGCGGTGGCAGCAGCATGTGGAAATGGCCTGTGTCTTCCCCATTTGCAGCAATGGGGAAAATGCAGTGAACACAGGTCTCTGCTTATACTGTGCCTTTGCCCTGCCTAGGCGGTGTGCATTTTAGACGTCCTGCTCTGCATGCGGATTTAAATAATCTGCTTTTACAAAAGTCGCATGGAGGGAGTTTAAAAGCACCGCTGCTGCCATTGCAAACTGCGGCTCACGCGTTGTTTTGAAACCAAATTGGTAAAACCTCGATATCGGGGTTTTACCAATGCAGTTTCAAAACAATACGTGAGCGATGGTTGGGAATGGTGGTGTCTCTAAATGCCACCCGTGTGACTTTTCTAAAAGCCGATTATTTAAATCAGCCTGCAGAGCGGCATGTCTAAAAGTGCCCTGTGTCCCCATAACTGGACATTAGCTTTGGCTGATCATGTTTATCTTTAAACCACACACAGGGACACATTTCTATTTATAATATAATTTTAATTAGGTTTTAATAATCAGGTGAAAGCACAACCATGTTGTCTAACTCTGTGATAGTTGCAATGTAGCCAGGGCCTAAAAGACAGGACTCTTAATACAGTGTAAAAACAGATTTGTAGCCAGCAGAACCACTCCCTGGGTTGCACCAAGGTGGAAAATCCTGGGCAACACAGCCTGGGTCAGGTTGGGGCATCGACCTGACCTGACCACAGCCGGGGAACTGTTTTGCCAGCTGCACAGCCCAGGTATGGCTGGAAGCACAACAAGTGGGTGGGTGGCCAGCCCTGCCCGTGCTGTGCTCCCAATGTCCCGCCCCCACCATGACAAGCAGTCATGACAACCAATGAGGCACAGCCATGGCTGTTGACCATGATGACCCCAAGCCTGGGCTGGGAAAGCCACCGCTACACAGACATGCTTACCCCACTCTGGCCCATTTGGGCAGGCCTTAGCCCAGGCTGTGACCTCAGAGGTTGTCCAGAGGTCACAGCCCAGACCAGTCCCAACATCGCCCAGGGCAATCCCAGGCCAACATCTGATGGTGTACGGTTACACATGCCGCTGGGTCTCAGGCCAAACCAGAACCAAATCACATGTTTTTACCCCCAGTTATACAATATGCCAAGATTCTTCTCTACAAAGGCATGGCATGAGGTATCCGAGTGGCATGCCTGTTTAACATGGTTATTAAGTGTATGGGGGCAGAGTAGACCCTGCTGCTCACAGCAGAATCAGAAGCATCCTATGCTGCAGTGCCTACTGCTGTGTTGGAGCACAGATGCAACTTGTATGATTCCCAGACTGTTGTGAATCAGAGATCCCCCCCCCCCGAGAGCCATGTTTTAAAGCTATGTTAAGCATCTTGCTTGTAGTACAAAAATAATCTGGATTGGGAGATCTGATTATTATGACATACTTATCTCCAGAGACAGCTAACACACAGTTCTGTCTTAAGCTATAGCTTGCAGATGAGTTTGGAAGCACAGTTAAATACAGTTATAAGCAAAAGTGAACTGTTTGTGTTCGGGACATAAGTATGTCATCTAGGAGTGTGTAGGTGGGCCGTGCTTCATGCCCAGGTAATGGAGGAGAGCCACACTGCCACCAACATAAGGGGAGCCTTGGACACCATGGTGGAGGGGTGACTAGGGGAGGAAGCCCCATTCACCATGAGCTTAATTGTCACAGATAATGCTGCTAACATGAAGGCAGTGTTGGAGGGCAGGTTCCAGCACATCCCATGCACTGCCCACACCCTTCACCTGGTGGTAAGGGATTCCCTGGGCCTGGGGGAGAAGGCAACAAAGCACAGCCGCAGCTACCCCCTTACCCTGTTAAATTGAGAAGGGCAGGAAGATTATAGGGTACTTTAACAAGAGCGTGAAGGGTGGTCACTTCTTGAGGGAGAAGCAGATGGAGCTAGGGGTGCAGGAGCACTGCCTCGTGTAGGATGCGAGCACCAGGTGGAACTCCACCTATAGCATGATGGAGCCCCTGGTGGAGCAGAGGCGGGTCCTGCATGAGGTAGCCTCAGAGGGGGAGATTGGGATGGAAAGGCCACTAGGGTAGGAGGAGTGGACAATGATGGCCCAGGCCGTGCACATCCTTAAGTCCTTTAAGGACATGACAGAGAGCCTGAATGCGATGACCGTCACCCTGAGCCAGGTAACCCCCTTGGTCCAAAGTCTCAGCAGGAGGATGGAAGGCTTCCTGAGGGACCAAGGCGGGGGCAGGAGGAGGAGCAGCAGCTTGTACCAGAGGTGGTGGCCCTGGTAAAAAAGTTGAATGACAGGCTGAGCAGGCAGTTTGACCCTCTTATATACAAGGAGGTTTACGTACTCTCCACCATGCTGGACCCCAGGGTAAAGGTGAGTGTGGCAGCTCGCACGGTAGACTTCACCTTGAGGAAGCATGCTCTGGTGGAGAGGGTGCAGGCAGTCAAGAGAGTCAGACAGCAGCAGGGCAGCCAGGAGGGGCAAAGCAGCAGCAGCAGGAGGGCAGAGATGCAGAGCACCGCCAGCAGCAGCTCCTCGGCCATCACCCACCCCGAGTGGACTACTCCAGGGCAGGCAGCATTTGGCACAGGCAATTGGGAGGAGGTTGGCAGCAGCAGCAGGCAGAGGGAGCAGGAGCCTGACACTGCAGAGCGGGCAGTGGAGAAATAACTCAAGGAGCCAGTAGTGGATCCCAGCAGCAATCCTCGTCTGTACTGGGCACTTGGGCAGAGAAGGGGAAAATATGGCAGGCCCGGACCAGGGTGGCACAGGAACTAGTGTCCTGCCCACCAACCAGCATGCCCAGTGAACAGGTGTTTTCGGCGGCAGGGAACATGGTGAGTCCCCACCGTTTGAGGCTGGGCTGATGGAGCAGGTCCTGTTCCTGAAAGTCAACCTGCCACTGCTGGGCTTTCCTGACCTAGCCATGGACCCAAATTTAGGGCGGGGGTACACTTGAGCAAGAGAGCACCTCCCCACTGCTAGAAAGAAAGAAAGAAAGAAAGAAAGAAAGAAAGAAAGAAAGACACTCCCGACCATGCCATCACCCGCCATACATGACCAGAGAGAGACAGACACACACACAGGTTCCCCGCTGCTAGAACGAGAGAATGGGGGGTAGGGAGAGAGGCGCATCCTGCTCAAGCTGCCACCTGCCAGAAGCAGAGAGAGAGAGAGCTCATCTCATCTCTGCTCATGCTCAGTGCCCACATTCAGCAGCAAACCCACCAGAATGAGATGGAAATAATGTTCTCACTTCGGGGGGGGGGGGTCCTCTTCCCGTGGTGCAGGCTAATTGTCCAAGGAGCTGGAATGGGGAGGGATGGGGTGGGGAAGAGGACTGGGACGGTGCCTCTTCTGGCAAGATTTCCTCCTTTGTTCCTCCCTGCAAGTGCTGCCATAGCCACCAGATGCACCCCTTTTCACCTTGATGATGAGGTGGACTGTCTCTATATGGGCAAGGAGCCCAGACGCGGTCCCCTGTGGCCCCCTTTTAATCTTTTTGTCACAGATTTTAAGAACATAAAAAGACAGGAACATAAGAAGTGCTATACTGGCTCAGAGCAATGGTCTATCAAGCCCTCCCTGCATTCTGTCTCCACAATTATTATTATTATTATAATTATTATTATTATTATTATTCAAATTTATATCCCGCCCCCTCCTGCAATGCAGCTCGGGGCGGCTAACAACAATAATAAAAACAATTAAAATTCAATTAAAAATCAATATAAAATACAACAAAAACAGGGCTAGAAAAACAATCATAAATAAATAAATGGGCGGGGGATTAAAATCACCCCCCCTCCCTCCCAAAGGCCTGGGCAAACAGCCAGGTCTTACAGTTCCGCCGAAATGTCAAAAGGCTTGGGGCCAGGCGAGCTTCCTCCGGAAGGGAGTTCCACAGCCGCGGCCCTACCACCGAGAATGCCCGCTCCATCGTGGCCCCCCGCTTAACACGGGGGACCTCCAGGAGGGCACCCCCGGCAGACCGCAGGAGTCGTTCCGGGGCGCGAAGGGCGAGGCGGTCCCTAAGGTAAGAGGGGCCAAGGCCGTATAGGGCTTTATAGATCATTACTAGGACCTTGAACTTGGCCCGGCACACTATCGGCAGCCAGTGCAGCGCTCGGAGCACCGGTGTAATGTGCTCCCGGCGACCCGTCCCCGTAAGAAGACGGGCCGCCGCATTCTGCACCAGCTGCAGCCTCCGGGCCAAGAACAAGGGAAGCCCCACGTAGAGCGCGTTACAGTAGTCGAGCCGCGAGGTGACGAAGGCATGGATGAGGGAGGCCAGGTCCGGGCCAGAGACATACGGACGCAGCCTACGTACCAGATAAAGCTGGCGGAAGGCAGCCTTAGCGACTGCCTCCACCTGCCGCTCCAGCCGCAGGTCTGCGTCCAATATGACCCCCAGACTCCGGACCTGCTGAGCTACAGGGGGGCAAACCCCCCCAACCAGGGGGGCCACCACCCCCTTCGCCCTCCCCACCACCATCACCTCCGTCTTATCTGGGTTGAGCTTCAGTCTGCTCCGCCGCATCCAATCCGCCACGGCCTCCAAACATTGGGATAGCACCGAGACAGCAGGGTCTGGGTCGGTAGAAAACGAGAGGTACAGCTGAGTATCATCAGCATACTGGTGACATCGCACCCCGAACCCTCTCACGACCTCCCCCAAGGGCTGCATATAGATGTTAAATAATAATGGAGACAAGATCGATCCCTGCGGAACGCCACACGGTAAGGCGCGGGGGCTCGATGTTTCCTCCCCCAACACCACCCGCTGGCTCCTCCCCGAGAGGAATGAACGGAACCATTCAAGAACAGTCCCGTCCAGACCCCCCCGGTCACGCAGTCGTCTCAACAGCAGCCCATGGTCCACGGTGTCAAAAGCGGCCGAGAGATCGAGCAGGATGAGAAATGTCGAACATCCCGCATCCATCTCCCGGCGGAGGTCGTCCACCAAGGCCACCAACGCCGTCTCGGTGCCATAGCCGGGGCGGAACCCAGATTGAAAAGGGTCAAGGAGCCCGATATTATCTAGATGACCCTGGAGCTGGAGCGCCACTGCCCGCTCAATAACCTTCCCTAAAAAGGGAAGGTTAGAGACAGGTCGGTAGCTGGCGAGCGCGTCTACGTCCAACGATGGTTTTTTCAGCAGGGGGCGCACCACAGCCTCTTTTAAGCAAGGCGACAACCTCCCCTGCCGAAGGGACGCATTCACCACCCTCGCCAGCACCGTCCCCAACGTCTCCCCGGAAGCTTTTATTAACCAGGACGGGCACGGATCCAGTTGACAACACGTG
The DNA here is from genome assembly GCA_003113815.1 of Sphenodon punctatus. Classification (NCBI taxonomy): domain Eukaryota; kingdom Metazoa; phylum Chordata; class Lepidosauria; order Sphenodontia; family Sphenodontidae; genus Sphenodon; species Sphenodon punctatus. Next base: position 333,698 of record QEPC01004423.1, on the reverse strand, counting down.
GCCCTCACAGACCCCAGGACATCCACCACATCGGCCGGCGTCACTTCCCGAAACTCCCCCCACAAAGATGGACCAGACGGGCCCTCTGCCCCCCCGCGCTCTTCCCCTACTGCCATCAACCCAGCGTCGAAATCGGCCTGAATCCGAGCAATCTTGTCTGCGAAGTAGATGACAAACTCCTCACAGCGGGCCCGGGACAAGTCCCCATCCAGGCGGAGGGAGGCCGGACTAACCAGCCCCCGCACCACCCGAAACAGCTCCGCTGGACGCGACTTCGCAGACGCTATGAGGACGGCGAGGAATTCCTTCCTCGCCGTCCTCACAGCCTCCACATAGGACCGCAAATGGGCCCTATGGAGAAGACGATCGGAGACAGACCGAGTCCGACGCCAGCGTCGCTCTAGCCTCCTGCCCACACGCTTCATACACCGCAGCCCCTCAGTAAACCAAGGGGTCCTGCGGTGACGAGACCGAGGCAGAAGGCGCCTCGGAGCCACCCTGTCAATGGCCTCCTCCAGCAAGATGTTCCAATGCCGGACCAGCTCATCCACAGAGTGACCGTCCACATCCAGGGTAAGCTCCCTCAGGACCTCCTGGAACCGCTGGGGTTCCATCAGCCTCCGAGGGCGGACCATCCTAACTGGTCCCTTCCCCTTCTGGAGGGGGCGCGCTAAAAGACCGGCCTGAAGGAGGTAATGGTCCGTCCACGACAAGGGCACCGCTGTCACCTCCCCCACAACCGGACCCCCCGCCTCAAGGCCAGAGCCGAAGATCAGGTCGAGGGTATGTCCCCCCACGTGGGTCGGGCAGATCACCTCCTGGGACAAGTTCATAGTTGCCATGGCGGCCATGAACTCCCGCTCCGCCCCAACAAGGCCGGCATCGGCGTGGACGTTGAAGTCCCCCAGAACCAAAGTCCTGGGGGAGCCCAACACCACCTCCGAGGCCAGCTCCGCTAGAGCGGTAAGGGATGCCGCCGGGCATGAAGGGGCCCGGTACACCAGCAGCACCCCTAGCTTGCCCCCAGCCAAATCGATCACCACGTGCAGAGCCTCTACACCCATAATCTCCCGCACTGGATACCTCCTAACAGGCCAGTCTTCCCTAAAAACAATAGCTACACCCCCTCCCCGGCCGCCCATGCGGGGCTGATGCTGCACGGCATACCCAGCTGGAACCAGATCCGCCAAAGTTGGACCGGCCAGATCATCCAGCCAGGTCTCCGTGATGCATGCGAGGTCCACGGCCCCATCCAAGATCAAATCATGGATAATTGGGGCCTTGTTAACAACGGACCTCGCATTCATCAGCACCAGCCCCCCACGTGCGGACCCTGGACCCGGCACCTCCCTCCCCTTTAGTGGGGGGGTGATGATATCCACCTTCCTCAGGCACCGAAGGCCCCTAGGGGCCCGTGCCCTCCCCCACCCACAAGTGGGTGGCCAGTCTCTCTCTGTGTGCAGGGGACTTGCAAACAGGTCATAGGGTAATCCAGTCCCTGTTCCAGCCCTCGTGCCTTACCTTGCATTCTACAAAGCCACCTTTTGGGGTATGGAAATATTTCCATACCATGGACCTTGTTGCCGTGCTTTGGGTCTATGAGGTTGGCCTTGATGGGCTTTTGGCACCACCAGCATCATTAACACCCTCTCTGAAACAGGAACACATAAACCCCTACATAATATCATGCAATCATGGTGATGCCTCTAGTCCTTCCCAGACCAATACCCATTCTCCCACACCAAGTGAACGGATGGTGCTGCTGCCTCCTTGCCTCTTTCCCTTTCTCCCACGTACACCACCCCCACCTGGGGTGCTGTCTGCAAGTTGAGACCCTGGTTGGCATGTCTCTGGGTGCTGCTGGTGGTGGTACCTGACAGCCGACCAGCACCCACTGATGCCTCCTGCTGAATGAGCTCCTCTCTCTGGCAGACCCAGAAATAAGACATATGCAAATCCTGCCCTTCCTGGGGTGCTGTCTGCAAGTTCAGACCCTGGCATATCTCTGGGTGGTGGTGGTGTTGCTGCTCGTGCCTGACTGCCTGCCAACCTGCCCACCCACCCGCCAGCCCACATGCCAGCAAGCTCGCTTTAAAGAATAGTATTCTTCTTGTCCTCAAAGTTATATGAGAACCATAAAATTACACATTTTAACCCTTACCTTCTGCTGTTAAAAAAATTACACTCGCCGTGTCTTGGGGTCCATATGACCCCTATGGGAAAAACTCATTATAAGTGGGGTCTATTTATCCCCCAAATATAGTCTGTGTCCCAAAACCTTCAAACAAAGCCCTGGGAGCACACACACACACACACATATATGAAATAGTCAGTTTAATGGGGCTTGTTTTCAATTCCCTAAATTTGCCCCAAAGGCAAATTCTCTCATGCAAATTACTGACTGTGCCTTATAGTCAAAATTTACTAAGCACAGTTAAGTACACTTAGCACCTTTATAGCCTGCTATTTGCATTTCTTTTGTTGTTGCCTAGGATGCTTCAGGGCTTGTTTGCATTTCTTTGTTTGC
>QEPC01004423.1:318307-329868 GCA_003113815.1 Sphenodon punctatus | reverse complement strand
TCAGAGACGCTCTAGGCCTTCCGGGGAACTTCCGGGTTTCCCCGGAAGGCCTAGAGCGTCTCTGACGCCGGCAGCCACAGCCAGCGCTGAGGCCGCCGGATCGCCCACCGCCACCGCCGCCACACCCGGAGCTCCGCAAAGGTAAAGCACTGGCAACTTTAGTAGGGGTGATCCCTGGGGGGTTGGGGGGTGTTAAACACCCCCCCCAGGGATCGGGTCTATACTTACCGGTGGCTGCGGGGATGCCGCGGCCGCTTGTGCTGGGGGGTGGGCTCTTTTTTTTAACAAAAATCCAGGCTGGGCGGGGGGTGTCCCCCCTTCCACCCGCGCAGTCTGGGAGGGGGAGGGGGGAGGAATTAATTGTATTTAATTGATTTCAATGGGGACACAGTGCCCCATTGAAATCAATGAAATAAAACCGGTACCGGATACCGGATTTAATTCGAGAATCCGGTTCTTTGAGAACCGGTAAATCCGGTATCCGGTAATGGCCCCGGGGTCCCACCCCTAGTTAATAATGGTAACGAAAAATGACATGAGGCCCTGGTGCACACCCCTAGTGTCATCTCCAGATCCCTGAGCTGGCTTAATTATGTAAGCTAGATGGATCCACGGTCTAGATAAAGGGTGGGGAACCTCAGACCCAAGGGGCAAATGTGGCCCATAGCTAGTTTTTATTTGGCCCCTTTCCAGTTCCTGACTCTGGCCTCTGGATCCAATTCCTACTCCTAAGCACTGAAAGACTGAGCTCAGGGTAGAGAAGCAGAGATAAGATGAGCGCATGCTCACACGTGTCGGGGAAAGATCCATGATCTGAATCCTCCTCTTGAGCACACCCCTTAAACACCATCATCCACAACTCCTAAGGCCCTTTTCACATGGGCCGCAGTGGGTGGGGGACTAGGGGGCGGTTCATGGGGGTCCATTCACATGGACCCGCACCCACCTCCACCCGTCTCCACGCATGGAGCTTTGGGCATTGGTGCCCATTGCCCCATGCGTGGGTGGAGTGCACGAGCGTGCACGCACCCCACCCACCACCCGCAGTGTTCCCATGGGCGCCCACCCATACCCCCCATGGCGTTCGCACAGGGCGCTCCCCCTCCACCCACACACATTAGCAAGGGGTGGGGGGGCACCCGTGTGAAAAGGGCCTAAGTGGCCTTTGGAGCTTGTACTAATGTTCAAAGTGGCCTCTGCTTCCCCAGCCTCGGCCTAAGTCATGCACATAACACACATCCTGTTCACAGTGGCCAGTGAAACTCTCCCAGAAACATATAACAGCAAAACTGTAAGGTCAAAATATGCATGGTTCTCTCATTCAAGACTTAAAGCAAAGACCCATCCAATGAGAATGCCTACTTTAAGGCACATTCGGATTCAATAAAATCATGCAAAGTACAGTGGCCAGTATGGGATCTTGCTAGCACAAACTGCATTGTAAAAATATGGTAGTAAACACGATTCTTTTTCTTCTGCAGACAGGGCCTTAGACTTGGGATCCTAGAAATTGTAAAGAGCAAAATAAAATTTGGGAGGTGTATGAAGCATTAGGTCTACCTACGTCCTGAAGAATCAGAGCAACTTCTGTATGCTAAATCCTGTTGGGAGGCAGCATGCAACGTAGTAATTGAGTGGGGACCAGGAATGTTTTAGACTGTCTTGTTAACGCTTGAAACTAGGAAGAGAAGAGAAAAAAAGCTCCCAAAATCTTACGTCACATTAAAAAAATAATTGTGTGCCTGTATGAAAATTACTTTGCTACTGAACTATCATATTCTACATCACTAAATCTGTTATCAGTCATGGTGATGGCTTAATTTTCTTAAAATTGCACACTTTCTTAAAATTTAAGAGAAGATTTAGTTTAAAAAGAAAAAGTTCCCAACACATGTAAGGATATACAAGCATAGATCTGTAGCATGCAAGACTTGACCACCTTCCCAAAGCCCTCAGTAAGTGAACATTTACTTACTAGACACAAATAATATCCACCCTTTCCGTAAAACCTGAAGAAAATGAACCTTGAGCATGCTCTGATAGTCAATAAATTCTGCTACCAATTAAAGCCAGAGGTCTTTTAGCACAAAGGCACTAGCCGATGTCCACTGCAACATAAAGAGGAACTGGCACAATTCCAGGACCAATCCAGTTCTTATTTAAGTCAACACTACAGTAACCTTCTCTTTAGTTTCACTGGGTATTTGATACAGGCCCTAGTGTGCCTAGGGCAGATTTCTCAGATGAGGAATAGCAACTCACAGAGTGAAAACAAACAGACATGTACCTTAACTCCACTTTAAAATTTCTTATGCATGTTGCAGGGCTGCATAGGGCACCATTATAGCCCTGAAACATGCATAGGAAATGTTAAAGCGGTGTAAAAGTGGAGTTACGTGCATGTCTGTTTTCACCCATGGAGAGTTTCCCATTTAAAAAGCAGAGTGATTGAGAGCCATGTTTGCAGGAGATTGGGGATTATTTCAAAGAATTTTTAAGTCAACTCTACATAGATTCCCCCTTTCCGTATTGATTGTAGTATGCTTAAATCACAGCACACTGCTAAGCTGCACAGAGAAACCGCACGCAGGCCGTCCATCTCCCACATAAAAAATGCATGCGGTTTGGGACTTGTGTTTGTGTAAGCTGGAGGATTCTGTTTATTTGGTTTTGTTTCTCTGAATTCTCATTACTAGAAATTTCCATTCATTTCTTTATTTCGTGGTGGTGTGTTTTTTCTCCCCCTTTAATGCAGCTCTGATTGTCCAAGACCAAACATTCAGACAGAGCAGATTAAAACCTATAAGTCCCCAAATGAAAAGAGGAATACAGCTACTCCAAAATATAGGAACAATGGGTGTTTTAAAATGAGCAAGGCTGGCGGGGGGTTGGAGGGGTGTGACAGACCATGCTGCAGAGCACCCACTCAGGTGCAGCGCCTGAGAAGGGATTCTAACAGGTGGCTCCAAGCATGGCCACCATGGCAGCTCCCATGCACGCCCCCTGCCCCAAACCATGGGGGAGATGGGAGCATGCCCGACTGGTCTTTGAAATTGACAGGTTTCAGATATGAGCACTGGAGAACCCAGGCTCCTGGCCAGTTCCTGTGACTTGCAAAGGCTGGGTCCCCCCTGCCCACAGTGTCTAGAAGCAGGGGACCTGTCTGCTGGCATGGGTGACCGTCCCAGTTCATATGGGCAGCGGATGCATAGCCTCCTCTTGCCACGCACGTTGGGGGCTTGTCCCATACATCGCACTCAGAATTCCTTAGCAGCGCACAGTGAGTGGCCATGAGTCGGCGCGGTGTGGTTCATGAGAGCGTGCATCCCCCTGAACCACCTTCAGACAGGCGGTCAGATCAATGGCTCCTGGGTGGCCATGCATGGTAGCATTTTGTTCAAAGACAGCCAGTGCATATGCCCTGAACTGAAGCAGGCTAAATTAGCCACTCATGGCCACTCACGGTGCACTGCTGAGAAATCCAGAGTGTGATGTGCGGGAACTATCAGAAATGAACTGAATTTGAAAAAGATATTAAAGGTGGTGGTTTCCTTGCTGGAAGCAGTGGCAGCTGGTGGACCTTTAGGCATAGGGAGGTGGGCCACTATTATAAATTTCACACTTTACTATAAAATACACAATTAAATAAAAAAACAGTGAAAACATATCTACAAATGTTACCAACACTAAATACCTCACACATTGAGGTATTTAGTTCACGGTCAGCAAACAACATGCAACCACCTTGAATGCGTGTGATCGCGTCCATCGTCGTGTATAATCCCGTCTTGCGGGATTTTGAAAAATCACGCGAGTGGGACACGCACCTGCAACCCGCTCGTATAAAAGCAGCCTCGGTCAAAGTACACTTGGGTATCTGGAAACCAAAGAGGATTAGAGGCCAGAATTGTGGAACATACTAAAAAGAAGGACATGGAATGCCTGTTGGAAACAATGGAGGAAACACAAATGCCAGCTGACAACAAAGGAGACACATGAAAAACAATATGCTTTAATTTAATGAGCTGTAAGGAAACACAATGGCGCTACATCACCAATCAGGAACAAGAGTTAGGGGTGTGATGTGGGGTGGAATGACAAAAATGGGCCAGGGAGAGGGGGTAGAACCACCGAGAAGAGAGGAGGGCTATAGGGAGTGGATGGAGTGACATACAGAGTGGAATGAGATGGAAGAGCCAATGGGGACTTGGTAGAATGACAGGGAGGTGGCCATGAGGAGCAGCTACAATGGCAAGAGCCTTGGTGGAATGACAGGGAGGAGGCTACAGAAATTGGGTGCTATGGCAAGGGACTGGGTGGAATGAAAGGAATGCTCCCTCACAATCTCTTTGACATTCCTCTCAATCACTTATTCCCCCTAGAACCTTGTCCTGGCTTTCCCCCATCATTCCACCCACTCCTCGTGGCCTCCGAGTCCTCCCTGTCATCCCAGCCATTCTCTGATCATTCCGCTCCTTCTTCTCGGTTCCTTTCTTATGATTCCACAGTCCGTGTCCGCACTAAGGATATGCAAACGCGGTTCAGATGTTCGGGGTTCGGCCCGAACACAGCCAGTTCGAACGGCCGAACTGAACACCCGAAGCCCCGAACAGTTCGGCTGCGTTTGGATGAGTTCAGGCAGGAAAAAACCTGGCTGGCAGGCCCGGGGGGAGGAGGGACAGCTGAAGAGCAGACTTACTGGCCCCAGGGGTGGAGAGAGGCTTGGACTAGGAGCCAGCGCCCAATCACAGACCACTGGCTTGGAAGTCTGCGATTGGCCATGGGCTAGGCTGCACAGAGCCAATGGGGCTTGTGGTAAGGCGGGCGCAGTAAGTAACAAAAGTAATTGCCCTCCCCCCCCCTTTCATATCATTCTGAGCTAGCCACTGATCCTGTCAGCAGGCATTTTCAGAACTCTCCCTCTCCGAGCAGTTTGTGTACCTCCCAATCCATTGCCATCCTCCTCCTATTTCACCCATTTACCTCCATAGTTTCATTTATTTAGATTAGATAGATTTAGGTGTTATACCTGGCATCAAGAAGCAGCCACTCCAGCCCCAGGTCCCACCATCAGGGTTCTGGGGCCTACATTACAGGCAGGGAGGGCTGTCCAACTACGTCATCCAGAAGCTGCCACTCCAGCCTCAGGAGCCCTCAGGGTTCTGGGGTCATCATTCCGCTCACAGGGAGCCATCATTCCATGGCATCAAGCAACAGCTACTATAGTTCCAGGACCCACCATCAGGGTTCTGGGGCCATCATTCCACTCATGGGGAGTGGTCATTCCATGGCAGCAAGAAGCAGCCAGCCACTCCAGCTCCAGGACCCACCATCAGGGTTCTGGATCCTACGTTCCAGGCAGGGAGGACTGTCATTCCACTTTACTGTCTGCCAGTGCTCCACCGATGCCAGCCAACTTGCAACGCCCAGCCAAGTAGGGGTGCCAGTCACAGAGCCCTGGCCAGGCCTTTGCTGCTGCTCGACCGATGTCTGGCAGCCTGCAACACCCAATGTCTGGCAGCCTGCAACACCTGGCCTCTGCTGCTGCTCATGCCACTGGGTCTCAGGTGGCCAGTCATGCCCCCATGGGCACACCCGGGGGCCAAGCACCAAGCCTGCCTGCCCGGGCAAGCTGCGGTGTCATACCCCAAGTCTTCCCGGTCCCTGATGCTGCTGCTGCTGCTGCATCTCCGATGGCCTGCCATGCCCCCACGGGCACCCCTGGAGTTACAGGCAGCCGAACTTCCCGAAACTTCGGGGGGGGTCCAAACTCTGCAGGACCAAACCCATGAACCCGAACTAAGTTTTTAGTCTGAACATCCAAACTCCGGTCTGTTCACACATCCCTAGTCTGCAACCCACCCCCAAAGATGAAGCTCAAGCTCCATTGTATTGCTTCACAGCCAATTAAAGCCTATGGCCATTTGCAGATCCCATAATTTCCAAATGGCATTCTCATTGCCTCCACCGTTTCCAATAGACATTCTATGCCATTCGTTTCAGCATGTCCCCAAAATCCATATTGTTATTGAGCATTTACATAGCACAGAGGTGGGGAACCTCATCCAGGGTCCAAATGCAGCCCACAGTTAGATTTTGTGTGGCCTTTTTCAGATTCCTCAATCTGGTTCCTACCGCCAAGCACTGAAAAACTGAGCTCAAAATAAGGGAGCAGAGATGTGGGCATGCACACAAGAATAGGGGATGGATTCCTGGCATAGCTTCATGATCTGGATCTTCCTCTTCCTGAGTGCACCCCTTAAGTACCCATGTCTCCAACTTTATGTGGCCCTCAGAACTTGTAATAATTTTTTTTAAAGTGGCTTCTGGGTTTGAAAAGTTTCCTGTTATAGCACTTCCAGGATCCTTCCTACAATCTCCCAGAACAGGGAGCAAAGAAAAAAAAAAAGGAAAGGTCCTTATGATCTACTGCTACTGATCATAATTTCTATAGCATTACGAGGTATCCACAGCACTTTACAATCACAGATTTTCAGAGACAGGTCCTTGTCCAGTGGGTTACAATCTAAGATGGATAAAGATGAGGGTAACACACAGGGAAAGACACACACATTCCCATTTTACAGATGGGAAACTGAGGCTGAGAGATTGTGATCTGCCTAAGGCCACCTAGTGAGTTCATTGACTAGGGTAAGATTTGAACCCTGCTCTCTAAGGTCAAAGTCCAGCACCTTATCCACTAGACCATGCTGTCTTTTGAGCCCAAGGTCCTTTTTACATAGGCCGTGGCATGGGAAGGTCAGTGCGTGTCACAGTCCATGTACAGTTGGGGGGGGTAGATGGGCGCAAGCCCATCTACTCCCACCTTCACCCATCTTCACACATGGAGCAACCGCCATTTTTGCCAGTTGTTCCATGCATGGGGGATTAGTGGAGGTGGGTGTGCGCAGGAGTGTGCACGCACACACACACACACACACACACACCCCATGGAATTTAGACCCTTTTCAAACAGGCGGAGAAGGAGCCATGGTGCGTGGGCGGCCTGTCACACAGACACACACCCATCTCCACGCACAAAGGCATTCTAGTTTTGTTCAGTATTTCCATGCATGGGGGATTGGTGGAGATGGGTAGAGAGCGGGAGCACGCATGCACCCCCACTCACCCGCTCTCACACGGACGCCCTCCCCCTTGCCCACGTGGGCGAGGGGGGCATCTCATGTGGAAAGGGCCTTACACGAGACTCACCCACACAGGAACACCAGATTTCTGGATGGTCATGAGTGGGTGTCGCCTGTGTAAAAAGGGCCTAGGATTCCCAGTAAGATCAGATCAGGATCAAGAGGGGGAGGAGGAATTCAAGCGGACTACCATTATTTTTTCCCTTTCAGAAACACTATAAACCCACACAATGCTGCATTCAAACAAGCATTTTTAAAGTTTTCACATTGCAGCAGAAAGATTGAATATAAGTAGTCCGCAAATAAATTAGTTGGAAAAACATTTAAATTCTATCTACATTTTTCTCCCCCCCCCCAAAAAAAACCTCCCTGGTGTACTCAGTCAATGCACAACATATCCACATCATTCAAAAGTGCCCCAAGGCTTTTCAAACATCAGATTCAAATGGGGGAAGGTTGGAAAGGGGGCATAATCCAATAGGACTGGACCACAGCGAAGAACAGCATAAACCTGGGGGGAGGGATTTAAAACAAAAAATAAATCCAAAATAAATGAATAAAAAATAAGTTTAAAAAATCCCTTGGGTTGGGTCACATATTACAGCCTGTGTTCTGTTGCTCTGTCTTCTGTTCCCACCCCAAATCTCCTCTCCTGAACAGACAGTTGGAGGGAGCTCCTCTGTGCTCTGATTGGCTTTGGGTCATTGAGGATCAGTGTCCCAAACCCACTCTGATAGGCATGGGTTCCTACAGAGGAACCCAGACTAAGAGTCCTGGCCCCTCCTGCTTCGATTATTCCACCTGCATCCCTGGAGCAATCTGCTCGGGCACCCCAGAGGCGCGAGCACAATCAACAGAAGCCTCCTGGCTAGGGCGGCCACTGAGGCATTCCCAGAATACAGGACATGGGGGGGGGGGGAGGGGAGAGCACAGCTCTCGGGGCTCTTCCCCTCAGTCAGGACTGAGCAACAAGCGCTGGGCGAGGGGTGGGGAAGGGGATGCAACAGTCCTGGCAAAATCCCAGCTATGGGTGCAGATTTTAAAAATCCACCCAGATGATGGTGGAATGGATCAAAAAAGTGGTCATATCCTGGAAAAACCAGACGCTATGGAAACCCTAGCACTTCTTCCCTCCTCCCGCCAGTGCTGGGATTGCTGGTTCACCGAGTCTACATGCTGCCGACACCACTGTTCCCACCAGAAGTCATGAGACCATGACCTCCGGCCTGTGTGCATGTGTGAAAGTGACAGCGCCAGCAGCAGGTAGAAAACACAGGACAAAAATGTGTAAATAAAGGACAATGGACAAACCCTTTAAACACAGGACTGTCCTGTATAAAACAATGATCATGCTAATCCTGGCCTCCTCCTCGCTACTCCTCCCTTCTTTCCCCCTCCACCCCCCAAGCTGACTGCTTGCTCTGTGCAGCAGTCAGCACACACGCATGCACATAGTGCTTACCAGCACTGTGGGCCTTTGCACATGTGCAGTCAGCTGGGCAAAGAGGCAGAGGGGAGGTGCGGAAAACTGGGGCTCTGCTCTGTCACTATCTCCTCTTGCCAGCCACCACTAGCCAGAACTTAGCCACCACTGCTATAGCAGCAGCTGCTCTCTTGAATATCATAAGCACATGCATGATAATGCTTGATCACCACCTTGTGCTTAAGTGTGTGGATTGCACTTACTTGCAGTTCAGTTTTGTTTGTACACTGCTAAATACTGTAATGCAGGATGGTGCATTTCGGTTCACCTTGAAATTGTAAATGGATTCCATTCAAGACAAGTCTAGTGCAGTCAAGAAGACATGGGTTCAAATCCTATCTGCGACTGCTTCATTGTGCAATCTTGGTCGAACATGCGGAGTTTCTGCAGCAGTAAAATGAGAAAGATATTTGCCTACTTCTGATGAGACCAGGATGCTTCTGAATCCAACCAGCTCCTGTTCCGTCACTGGGTCTCCTTGAACTTTCAGGCCTGAACCTAATTTTTATATGGGTTGCAAGAGGAAATATACAGAATTTGATGTTGTTTAAGATTAATCAGTAGGATTTAGCACCAATACAGAAAATGGTGCCGTATCTGGGGACTGGATAGGCAGGGCAGTGGAGTTAGTTGCAGCGAGAGTTTCCTCATGCTGATGATGGCCTGGACGTTTTTTTATTCTCCATTGCCATTATTCTCATCTTTTCAAGGTTGAGATTTTTCTGTTTTGCTTGTACCACTATGAAGGAACATGGCTTTCCTTTTTCAGTTAAAACAGAGGTTCTCAGACAGAATCAGGACCCCAAACTGGATTTGCAGATGGGGACACCATCCTGATTGATATTTTAAATTTGATGTACTTTGCATGATTTGTTGCTGTCTGGGGTCTCAATTATATTTTAGGCCCATTTTATATGGGCCGTGGCAGCAGGGGATGGATGCACGCACTGCTGCAGTGGGGGACAGGTGCACACCCATCCCCCATGCATCCCTCCACACGGAGCGACCTCCATTTCTCCCAGTTGCTCTGTGTGTGGGGCGATGGGTGGAGGTGGGAAGAGGTGCGTAGGTCATGGAGGTATGCACGCACCACTGCTCACCCGTTGTGGTGGTCACATGGGTGCCGCTCATGTATGCACACATAGTGGGCCTGTGTGTACATGCATGGGTCAGTGCATCTCATGGAAAAAAGGGCCCAAGTCTCAAAGTGGGGCCTTATCAGCAAAAGTTGGGGAGATCGTGAATTAGAATGTGGCTTTGTTTTGTCTTTTCTTTTTATTTGTTTACTGCTACAGGCAATCCAGTCTTTGGTTCTTGTAGGTTTCATCTGTTGTTGGGTATCTAAATCACACAAAACACTATTGGAAGCTAAATATTGAATGTTTGTTGGTCTTCTCCCATGTCTCTCCCACTGTCCCCTCTCCCTGTCTCCCCCCCTTTTGTCTTTTAGATTGTAAGCCACAGGCAGGGACCGCGTCTAGTTCTGTGTTCTGTACAGCACCAGGTCATACGACTGGCGCTATACAAATGCCTAATAATAATAATAATAATAATAATGCATTATTCATGGAGATTGAACCCCCTTCCCTTCCTGTAGCACTATATGGTTCTTGCAGCAGATCAGGCCAAACACTTGACAGCAAGGACAACGGTTTTGTTGTTGCTGCCCATCTTGTACGTACTTTGTGTATAAAGCAGGATATTTCGGTCTTCCAGGCTCAGACGTGTTAATAACAAACTTACTGAGAACCAAATCTACCCACTAACTCCCACGTTGAGCCTTATCAAACATGGATTGCGCATGGGGGGTTTGGTGGGTAGGTATAATATACGAGCATGAGGGCGGCTGGATGTGGGGAATGGGAAGATGGTATCTGGTGGGGTTGTGGGAAGGTCTAAGAGGTTTGGGGGGGGCATCCATGCAGTCGACTCGGCGAGTGCGGGGGGATGGGAAGGCATCCGTTTGAACACTGCAGCTGGTGGGTGGGGATGTGCACATGCTCCACTCACCTCCACCCATCACGCATGCACAGAGCAATGGTCGCCAGTGGCAAATGCTCCATGTGTGGAAGTGTGTGGGGGTCCTGATCTGCTGCAAGGACACACCTCCACCCACTCACCGTGCCCTTTTGAAAAGGGCCAATGACTCACTATGGCCCTTTTCACACAGACACTCGAATACTGATAAAATGGGTGTTACATTTTATTATACGTGTTGCAGGGCGCCCATAGAGCACACCTGCACAACATGTATCATAAAATGTAACACCCATTTTATCAGTGTTAGAGTGTCTGTGTGAAAAGGGCCTAAATCTCAACACAATTCCCAAATATAGGTACAAGACAATGGGTGCAATCCAGCTCCTATTGAAGTCAACACCTAATCTCCCATTGACTACAAAAGGAGCTGGATTGCACCCTATGTTACAATTAGTCGAATAAAAAGCAGTTACATGAAATAACTTTTACAATGTTAAAAGTTAATTGGTGTGCAGAGTCTTCCTATCACATGTTGATATGGATATGGTCACATGCTGTAGTAAAGCACTGACTTACTTGGTACTTCAGTACATTTAACCTTTGTTCAATTGATGGTGTTAGCATGCATTATTACTTAATCTAGTTCAAACTAGCACACATTGGGTGAAAACAGACATAATGCTAACTCCACTTCAACACTGCTTTAACATTTCTTATGCATGTTGCAGGTCTGCATAGGGTACCAATTAGGGGTGGGAATACCGGTAAATCCGGAATCCGATAATGCCGGTACTGGGCGTACCGGCATTATCGGATTCGACCCGGTAAATCCGGTCCCGTTACCGGATTCCGGGTACCGGATTTTTTTACATTGCAGCCATTTAAATGAATGGCTGCAATGTAAGTCCCACCAAAAAAGTTTTTTAAAAAACCCTCCCCGAGTCCAGGCTGCG
>QEPC01004423.1:281947-293790 GCA_003113815.1 Sphenodon punctatus | reverse complement strand
GGCCGAACATCCAAACCACGTTCTGTTCGCACATCCCTAGCCCTCAGCTCCATTCCCACTCCAGCCTGACCTGCCTGTTTTGGAACTGACCTTCCAGCTTGATCCAGTAGCACGGTCAGAGTCAAGACAAAGGATTGTTCCTCTGTTTTGATGCTTGCTTGGACCCGATCCTGCCTTGATTCCAGTGCAAACTGGAGGGTCAATCCTGCCTCCTGCATTGTGCCCTCTTTAGCTTACTGGTATCTTAATACTGCCAGTTTGTACTTACACGGCATCCATCTGAATAACCCAAAGACTTTATGAAGTATTATATAAGACTTCTAAGTCAATTTTCTCTGTCTGTGTGTGTGTGTGTGTGTGTGTGTGTGTGTGTGTAATAAACTGATTTTGTAGCTTAGACATGTGATAGCATTCATTTAAAGAATAAACAAACAGTGAGGTCTCTTCTAACAATTTTTAATTAGTTCTTTCTGCAGCAGGTTATTACTGTATCTCCCAGTATATTGCTTTCCTTTTGCTAATGTCAGCATTGGCACTGCCATTGTTGTTGTTCGCTACTCAGCACAAGCTTGTTAACATGGCTAACGTGCTGAAGGCACATGGCTGGAGTCAGTGGGGGATTTTTACTTAACTGTGTGGTTGGCTCACAAGGTACTGAAATCTATCTTTAAAAAAATGTGAAGGATTTATCTTTGATTCCTAATCAGTTGTAAAAAATTAATATTACTCACTGGAAGATAAAGGCAGAGAGTGCCAACCTGCCGAGCTGACGCCAGAGATGGTCTTGCAAAATTGAACTGCTGTTTACCCCAGACCTTCTTAAACTATTTATTTATATTTATTAAATATTTATAAATATTTATATATTTATTTATAAACTATGCAACCATCTTTTACTTAGGGTCTTGATCCTGCATCCTGTTCATGCACTGAATCCTTGTTGAGGTTTTTAGGGATGACTTATAAAACCAGGCCATTAAATTTGTGGATTGTGGTCAATAGCGAACCAGTTCCTGGTGAGATTCCAGTCTGAGGAATTCACATCTCTTCTAGCTCAGCCCTCACGCTACTGATTTTAATGGCCCACACATAGAAATAGTGTGGACTGTTACCTTTATCCTAGCAAATATAAGACGTAGGAGCTAAAAAGAACAAACTGTCATGTTACATAGTGGCTACCTGCAGTGATCCACAGAGCTCATGCTGGTGTCTGAAAGTTTGGCTGAGAAGAAGTTTGACTGGCTTTCCTAGTTTCCAACTGCTGCCTCACAATGGGTAAAAACAAACCTGACGATGACCCACTGTGGACTGGGACCCACCAGTATTTGTTTGGCCCCACCTCAGGGCGGGCCACCACGGATGTCTGTCATGGCGGGACGCTAGGAGCAGGGTGGGATTGGCTGCCCGCACGTTTCTTGAGCTTCCTGCCCTATCCATGCAGGTGGCAGGGACGGCTCTCCAGCCATAGGCACGTTGATTCGGTGCCCCCTCCCTGACCTGGGAAGGGGTGGCCACTGTTTCCTGGACCAGGGAGCCACCCCACTGACCAGAAGTCTGTTTTTAGTTTTTACTCATTGAAGATACATGGCAAACTTTCCTAATGTTGTTTTTCCTGCCTAGACAAATGCTGTAGCTGCCATAGGTTTGGTGTTTGATCACAAATGGAAAACGAAATGTTCATGAGGCAGTCTCTATTAAAGTCTACAGCATGAAAAAAATCTGTGAAACCCTGTTACATTTACTCAGTATCAATAATCCCTTATAACTCCATTATAAAGCTACACTAAATTATATACAATGATGTTTCAGGATGCCTATATATCTAGTGTGGGTGCATTTGACGATGGGGTACGTTCATGCTAAAAGGCTTAAGCCCTGATCCAAGGTCCGCAGACAAAAACTTTAATTGTGCACACGCACAGTATGAGTACCCAGGTGGACCTGCGGAAAGTCCCCTGCCTCCCAACCCCATGAGAAATGGGAGAGGCGAGGAGTTGAGCTGCCATGGTGGTGGTGGTGTGATCAGGAGATGGGGGACTTTCCCCGGACTCCCTGAGTGTGCAAGCTGTGTGCTGAAACACAATTCAGGTTTTTGTCTGCATGCGTGCCTTGGATTGGGGCATTGGTTTATAGTAAACCTCTTCATTTGCTTTGATTGTAAGCCATGGTCAGTGCAAAGATAGCTTGTTTAGACTTTAACATGCACAAAGCCAAGATAAATCTGAGAATAAGTTGTGATCGCAGAGCCAGAGAAACTGAAACAGAATCTCCAAAGGTATGGACAGTCTAAACTCTTGGGTTGCATTTAATATGGGTGATATAGTGTCATTTGATTCATGTTGACACCATTACCGGCAAAGAAGAGAGATAGATGAACAGACTGGCATTCATCAAGGGAAGGCAAACTGGTTAACCTGGGTCTTCCAAGAATCACCTTTCCTTATATTAGCACTGAACTTTTTTTGTCTGGGCTCTAGAGTTTAAGTTACTGGCCTTTGTGACAAAACACGGTAGGGGGCGCTATACAGCTGAGCCACACACCGCACTATGTTGGTCAAAAACTCTACACTGGGGTCCCAACAGGTGACAAATCACAGAAAAAAACCTCATTTTCGCTGCCACCACCCGAGTCCTATTAGTAATCAGAGGGAATTCACACAGCTCAGGATATGTGAACCCCAGAAAGTTATAAACGCACAGCTTCCCAAAGGTTCCCCTTCCCTGGTCCTCCTTATTTGACATTCTCCCCTTACAGGAGGCAGAAGCCCTTGGAGCAACGCAGGGGTGCTTATCTTGGTCAGAGGCTGCTCTCGCTAAAAAGACTAGCTGGGGATGGATTCCCCTTCTCTTGGGGAGATCTTTTCTCCTTCTCAGTAGCTATGCCTTCTAGGTGAAGGGAGGCATCTTTGCAAGAAACACACACATGCCCAGTGGCAGGGCCGGCCCGAGGCATGTGCCACCAGTGCCCAGGCACATGGCCCCGCGTGGGGAGGGGCCCCGCGCCGCCATGGGCTAGAGACTGACAGACGCCACCGGTTTTTATTTCTTTCCCCACTGGGCATCTCCGAGTCAGTCCTCATGGAGGGGGGGGGAGGGGCGTAAACTTCCTGGGAATCCCTGGCCAGTTATATGCTGAGGAGCTGAGCTGACACAGTCAAGTTGCAGGTAAGTAACCAGCCACCCATATCCCCTGAAAATCCCTCCCCACATTCTAGCGAGTGCCGGCCGGCCTTTGGGGCCCCGCAGCAAGGCTTGGCACATGGCCCCTGAAACCCTTGGGCCGGCCCTGCAGTGGAGTAAAGAAAGAAAGCTTACCCTTTACTGGTAAGGGTCAAAAAAAGTACAAGCAGGTACTAAAGGGTAAGAAAGTAGGATAAGCCTTTGAGCAAGTTCCAGAGTCCAATTCAATGGGTGCATGGACCCTTTTAGAATTAACGTCTGTTCAAACTGTCCGTGTTCAAGCAGGGAAGCTAGTTGCTTGTAACTTAGGCCATTTTCAGACATGGTCCCCCCGTGCATATTTGGGCTGCAGGGGGAGGGGGGATGCGCAGCCCGAATATGCGTGGGGATCGGCTGGTCTGAAAGGGCACACGCACACACCGCATGTGGCTTTGCCGGCAGAGACGTGCAGGGATGCAGAGCTCGATCTTCTGCTCTGCATCCCTGCGTGTCTCTGCTGGCAAAGCCGCGTAGGGGGGGCTTTCAGACCGGCCGATCTCCATGCATATTTGGGCTGCGCATTCCCCCTCCACCCCCACCCCCCCGCAGTCCAAATATGCGCGGGGGGACCATGTCTGGAAGTGGCCTAAGTTTCTCCATGTGCTGTTGATAGAGATGATTCCTCAGTGACATGGGGCGCAGCCCTTGGTTCCCATCTGGCAGATGTCCAGATGTTACAGGGGTCAGAGCAAGGGCGCAAGAGGCAAGAGAGTGAAAAGGGGCAGTCTCTCCCTTTTTTAAAGTCCTATCCCCCCCTCTGCTGGGATTGGTTTGTGGGAGGTCACCTGGTCCATGCCCAACTGGTCAAGGTGGCTGCCTGCAGATACCTGAGCCATGGAATGTCAGTTGCAACATCTGCCACGTGTCGAAGAAAGTAGACNGTACAAGTTCTTGAACAATTCCATAGGATTGTCTAGAGACAGGGGTTTTGTGTTTTGTTTTTTGTACCAGCATAACTATATACTGGTTTCTAGACAGTTTTTGTCCTGTTGACTAAAGCCCTCAGAAGGATGCAGGTATACCAGTACAAACTCATAGTGGTACAGCTTGTTCCTGTACATTTGCTAATTACGGTTTTTACCAGTTGTCCGAGACTGTTCCCCACCACCCGTTCATTTACAATTGTGAAAGGCATTCTTCTCTCTCCTCTCCCCCCTTTCAAAAACAGAAGAATTTACTTCCTACTGCCAATAACAGGTTTCAACTGCATATCTTCAGGTTTTGTATTCTGGGGATGTAATCAAATTCCTGTTTGTAGAATGCATTGTAGGAGGCACTTGTATATCCCTTCTTGAAGCCTCTGTGTTTCAACATTTTGCCCACAAATACAGTACATTTATAGTGCTTCAGTCAGCATTTGCTGATCAGCATTCCAAAACTTCTGGACTATTGGGGGATTATAGCTAGACTGAGAGCATCCAGGCACACATCAGCCCAGAGAGGATCCATGTGAAAAAATAATCCATGTGCTATATAAGAGCATTTAGTGGAACATTTTTCTGCTCTCTTTATTATAAAGACAAGGCAGGAGTCACCTTGATGGAAGTGGTCTGAGACCAAAGTCAATGGTGCCCAGTTGAGGAGGCTTTTTGTCACACTATGCATGAAAAATAGCTGGCTAATTTTGTGCAGAGACCACTGTTGTTTATATATAGTGCCTTTTTTGAAGCTTAAAAAACCCTCTCCCTTTCTCCACACGTGTCATCTTTCATTTAAAAAACATTGGCTTATTTCACTCAATAGCTAACAATCCCCTCCAAAGCAGTGGAAGACACTTTGACTCGAGAAAAAAGATTAATCTTCACTGAGGAGATTGAGATTCCCTCTGCATCCAGTGCAAAAATGCCTTATGCAAGAAACAACCGTAAGGAGAAACAAAATAGAAAGAGGCAAACTAGAGTCTTCCTCCTGCAACCTTGATTTCTCTAAAATGCTACTTGCTCTGCAGATGCGATTTACCTAAAAAGTAGACAGGGAGGTGTGAGTGTGGGTGGGGCCAGCTTTAGCATTTGCAGGGCCCACAGCAAAGATAAAATGCAGGCAGGGCGCAGCTAGGTTGGAATGGGACCAGGTGCAACAAATGGACTCCCCACCCTACCCCCTCCCCTCCCCTGTTCCATCCCCTCTGCTCCTTCCTCCCCACAGCATCCTTATTGCAGAAAACTGGCCACTTACATGGTAAAGACTCCAGAAGACATACCTGACCCTGTGCCGCCTCTCCTTCCCTCGGCTTTCTGTGCCTGAGACATGGATGCTGCGGCCGCACTGCCTGCCTCGTGCCGTCACCGCTGCTACTTGCTTGGTCCTGTGCCGCCTGGGTCCCACATGCATTGCAACCTGCAGGCACTTTCACTCAGCTCAGACTCCTCCACCCAGCTGTGCCGCAACAGGACAGGCTTTGTAATCCCACCCCCCACCTTGGGACAAATGTTCCTAGGATGGCTCTGAATGCAGGGCTCTCCTGTGGCCAGGCCCCATCCCCAGGGCCCTAGAGATGGTCAGGTTTGGGGTCTCAATGGGAGGGCGTGGGAGCACTGCACCCTGCCCTGGTGAAAGTGGGGGCCACTGCGGGGGGCCCAGAAGTATAGAAAATAGCAGCCATTCTGTAGTTAGGCCTGCCCTGAGTAAGGATGAACACAGAGTGGGGGAAGCAACAAACAAGCAGCTATTAGTGGCCGTGTTTCTTTTTTCCCCTTCTTCCATCTCCCTCGTCAGGATTTATGTGGGACACTGAACTCTGGAAGGAATTGTCCAAATATGTGTTGCTTGCTAGCAAAACTACTCCAGAATCAATTCATTTACCACCGCTTATTAACTAATCTCAAAGTCTGACAGGGAGCGTTTTTCTCTGTTGTTGAACGTATGCATGTGATATAACACCAACTACTTCATCCCCACTTCTTACCTTTGGGATCAATGCAACGACCACATTCTCTTGCATGCAAAGATGGAACTGTTGCCTTCTGCAGTTCTTGCACGAAGAATTTCAAATTTCTTTGCACCATTTACGCTTGTCTTACACTTTTACCCTCCCCACTGCCCGCCCTTATCAATACTTGCCTTTTCCTCCATGTTGGATTCACTGGCCTTTCACAGAGGGAGTTTCCCTGCAATAAAAAGTTATTTGTGTGACCTTTTATCTGACTTTATTCAAAATATGTTTGATTTTAATCCACTCGCCACTGGTTCTATGGTTTATTATTCTTTTAAACAAGGGTTGGGCAAAATCTCCTCAATAGTAAAGCAAGAGACCACAGGTAAGCAGGTGTATTTGAACCTACTATGGTAACTACCAAAGGCCTAAAGAGACTGCCATTACCATTTTGATAGCAATGGCCTTATCCAACTGACACCAAAGGGGGGAGAATCTAAAATAATCAGGATGGCCTTCTGTGGAAGAATCAAAGAGGAAAGCTAGAAAATGCCCTGTGCTTCCTTGCTGAGATTTCCTGCTAACCTATTACTGTGTTGGGAAAGCACTTCAACCTGGAGAGTGAATGATGTGAAATGCCTGCATTTCTGGCCCATGAAGGAGGAAAAACTGTGTAGTAGCCCAGTGCCCTCACTGTATAAACCTTTCAGAGCCTGGGGCCCTGATGTCTTGATGTATATATCGGGAACGCCCACAAATTGTGAGTAACCTAGGCCCTTTTTAAACGAATGTCCCCCCCCCTCCCCCCACCCCCCGTGTGTGACTGGGTGAGCAAGGGGGGGGCATCTGTGTGACCGCTGGTGGGGGTGCGGACGTGCTCCACCCACCTCCACCGATTCTCCTCCCACCCCCCCACCTCCCCCGCACAGACGCATTGGGGGAAAACAGAGGTGTCTCCGTGCGTGGAGATGAGTGGGGGGTGGGCGTCCATGTGATGGGCTGCACACACACGTCTCAGCCACCCCACATCTCCGCCGCACCATGGCTGCTCCTGGGCCCGTGTGAAAAGGGCCCTATTCTCCCATTCCTCACTTGTGAATCCACACCATGCTTTCTTGTTAGAGAATGATAAATGTGAACAGAAAAACTAAAATGAAGGAAATGTTAAAGTAAATAGTTACAATAAATTTTAACTTGATTTATTTTCTTCACATCTTAACCTCCCAGAGAGCGTTCCTATCTAATGCTTGGGGAAGATCTTCTTTTCATGCTTTGTGAATGCTGCTGTTCTAAAACTTGCATCAGTCTGCTAAGCAAAGAATTTCTTTAGTAATCAATTTTACAAAGTTTAAAACTGCATCATGTGTATAGAGCTATTTGAACAGGGGAAGCACTGCACAATTATGTTCCCGTTGTATAATTATGCTCACGCTTACATAGAACAGCTTTTGGATTTGGTGTCTGTTTTTAACGAGTGGATTGTGTTATCCTGTAAGTAAGCTAGTTGGTTTTGCCAAGAAGAAAGACTTACAATGACAAAGTAATTAATGCAGCTTCCTGCTTCAGACTTACTAAGCCAAAACCTCAATAGAAATTAATATAATTGTGTTTGACTGAATTAAATGACTTATTTTGGTAATGAGACAGTTATTATATTTGTTAATATTTATGTGGAATTAAATTGAAGATTGATTTGATCTGTTGCAAGCACAACATCAAACTGTCTGCATTGGGCTCAAAACAGTACATCTAAATCTGATTGCTAAGAAACATTAAGCATGCACTCTGGTTCTGTAACCCAAAATCTTATTTCCAGGGACCCAGGAGGCTGTTTCTTCTCATTATTCTAGAGGTGTGGGAGCGCCTCTATAGTTAAGGTGAATAGCACTCTCCATTAAAACTATGAAAATTCTAGCTTTTATAAAACTGAGCTTTACCCTGTCAATTTGAAATTTTGTAGGGAGGATCGCTTGGGTGAAGGGTAGAGTCTGTTCAAATTTCATGCAAACCGGATGAAAAACAAAAAAAGTTAAGAGGCTTGAAAATCTGAGGCAGATGTGGTTTTTCTGCCTTTCGCAATGGATTTATCTTGATCAGGAAAAGTGTGTTTAAATTAGTCAGTGTCGACATATAAAAGTGTTAGAAAATTCAAGTGTACATTCTACTTCATGCTTTGATTTACAGTTTGAAAATCCATTGTGTAGTTTTTAGGTTCTGTGGTTTAGAAGATTCCATTTTATCCTACAGTGATACTGAAATAGCAAAGTTATTCTGCAGCTCATGTGCAGTATGCTGGTGCGGGTTTAGCGACTGGGTTGATTCCTCAAAGGAGGAGTGCCCAAAGGAAAATTCTTTCTCACGTAGGACATTTGAAAGTCACTAAGCAGCCCAATGAATGTTTTGAGCAATGTAATGGAGCAGGGTGCCACTTTTAAAAGTCCCAAATATATATATATATATATATCTCCTGAAAACAATCAAAATGTGCCAATACCTATTTTTCCAAAGAACGTTGGAAAATCTGGAAGCTCTTGGAGAAACCGGACGTTTATCAAAATGGGGCAATGTTGGGGGAGGGGGGCACTCCATGCCCCTGGGTCAGTTGGGGGAGGGGTTAATTTGCAGATGAGGGGAAGCCCCATCTTCTCTTCCAGTGCCTAGAGGAGAGGAAGCCGGAAAGGATCCGCTGCCTGGGTTAGCCGGCAGTGCTTGTTGCTGCTTGGCCAATGGCCATGCTTTTCCCAAGCCAGAGCTGCAGGCTGGGTTGGCAGGCACCACATGAGCAGCCTTTGGCACCAGGTTACCTGCCCAGCACTCTGAGGTGCCAGAAGCCAAGAAACTCCCAGAAAAGATCTCCTGGGGTGGCTTCCTGTGAGGCTGGCAGCTTCCGCTGTAGCGGGAGGGGAATTAAGGGGAGGGAGGTGGATTGTAGGGTTGCCACCTATGCAAATTTTTAAGGAACACTTATGAAAAATACATGTTGCAGGACCTGCAATATGTATTTTTCATAAGTGTTCCTTAAAAATGTGCATAGGTGGCAACCCTAGTGGATTATCTGCTCCTGATCAGCCTTTAATGATGGGGGGTTGCGGGGGGAGAAGTTTCCTGTGGCAGGTGTTTGTGTGGGCAGGGGAAGCTGCACTGGGCTGGCTAATGTGAGCCCTGCCTGGCTCCCTGCTGGGGGGAGAGAGGCAGCAAGGGGCCTCCCTCCTCCCCCCTCCATCTCTTCACAGCCACTTGCTAGCTCGACCCAGAACAAGCAGCCTCCCCACATGCAAGCATGCCCCGCAGGAGTGAAGCTGCTGCAGCTAGCCGTAAAGAAAGATTTCCCCTGTCCCTGCTAGGCCGCAATCCGCTATTCTCCCCAACCAGAGCTCCCTTCCCCTCGCCCCATTTGCAGCCAGCACATCCTCACTGCCAACAACGGAGCTACACTGACACGGAATCAATCCCAGCTTTCTGCATATTGAATGGCCACAATGCCTTTCCGGCTAGTCTAGGGTGAAGTGACATTAAAACTCACATGCTTATACCAACTCTGGGGGTTCATTGTCATTGCGCTTCCCTTTTAACCCCCCCAAGAGCTCCAGTGGAAATGGAGCTGAAGCCTCTCTTCTAGTTGCATTGCATTGAGAACGCTGTAAGTGACCTCCAGGGCAAACACGTGGTCCCCAGTTATCTGTCCAGGCTCACGTCCAGTTGTAGAGCCATTAACTTAGTGTAGCTCCTTATTAAAAAAAAAAGGGGGGGGGGGATTATATTTATCAGAAAACCTAACAAAGGCTCTTACAAATTCAATCCTGCTTTGAAAAGCATGGAAATGGTAAGTTAAAGTTCCTGCCTTATCTTGCATGGCATCTAAAGTAGTAAAGACGTACAGTCTCGCATATTGTGCTCGCTTGCAACTTTGCCTTCGTCTTAGTCCCAATCCTCTTCCTCTGCAGGTTGAAAAAGACACTGAAGCTGGGAACAGCAAGGGGTGACACCCTGCTTTCACTATATGCATATCTTTGGGTTGTGAAGAATGGGACAGCTGAGTATGGGAGGCTGTATGGGGGGGGGGGGACACAACCTAGATGGATGTGGGGGGTGTACAGGGAGAGGAGACTGGGAGCAGCTGGGTAGTGGAAGAAGTGCCTGAATAGTGAGGGGGCAGCTGGAGGAGGGTTTATGGGAGGAGAAAGCTGAGAAATGGATGAAGTATATGAATGGAGAGGGCTGGGGGAAGTGTATGTAGCGGCAATGGGCAGACAGATGTCGGGAGGAGTGTATATTGGGGGACAAGCCTGAGAGATGGGTGATGTGTATCTATGGACAAGGCTGGGAAGCAGCCACGGGTAGAGAGTAGTGTTTGTATGGGGACGGGGGTTCCCAGGTGGTGAGGGGGGAGAAGGCGGAAAGATGGATGATGGGTATGCAGGGACAAGGTCTAGGGAACAACCAGGGGTGGGGACAAAGTGTGTGTATATTTTCCATACATGCTTTTAGTTCGGCTGGGGACAACAGGTCATCCAAGTGCGGGGGGTGAGGGTTGTATATGGGGGAACCGGGTTGATAAGTACAGACCGTGTACCGCTAGACAAGACTGGAGACACAGCAACCGGCAGCCAGATGCTGGGAGGATAAGCTGCCTCCCCCCGCAAAATAAATTAAAGGGACACTAAATGAGCTCCATCATTTTAACTTAAACGTGGTATGAGCTACGTGGTTCATGGTGACCAGTGTGTCACTATCCTGATGTATGCAGAGGGCACTGTATTATTGTCAACAAGCAGGATTGGCCTAAACAGTCTATTATAGGATTTTGCTGATGAATGTCATGCACAAGATCCGGTCATAAATTATGATAAAACAAAAATAATGACCTTTTCTTCTTGATTCAAACAAGATAATTGGTGGCTTGGAGAACATAAACTGGATTCAAGTAAGATCTTTCACATATCTAGGGGTAGTGTTTGCTCATAATGCTGCTGCTTGGTCTTCCAATTTTCTGGCAGTAAAGCCTTCCTCAAATTCTACAGAGCAAAAGGTGGGCATCAAGTGAAACCTGCCCAGAGAGTTTATGAAACTAAGTTAGTATCCAAGGTTTTCTATGGAGCTCAAATTTGGGACCATGGGTGTTTTCAGACGTTACGAGATCACAGTCAACCACAGTGAACCACGGTCAACCCCGTGGCGGGGCCAAAGGGCCCTGAACGTCTGTTCGGCAGGCGCCAGATGTTCACCACAGACAATCCCCAGCAGGGGACAATATTAACCACCCTTCCGGAGGTCCGGACCGGACCATTCCCGAAAGGGAGGTTAAAGCGATTCCCACCGGGAAACAACAAAACGTAACGACTGAACGGTAACCACCAGGTGGAAGCAAGCAAAACGATTCCCAGCCAGGGACAAAGCACGCAGCATCGCTGCCAGGCAACGAGCAACAACAACAGGCCGGGGAGGGAGATTTAAAAGGCACACATCAGCAGGGGAACGTGGCGGGATGGAGCAAGGCAGAAGGGAGAGGAGAGCGGAGGGCGAGAGAGCAAGGGAGGAGGAGGAGGAGGCGCAGGTGGAGAAGGTGGTCGTGCTTCACATGGAGGCGGTGGGGGGAGAGCAGCAGCAGCAGCCACCGCCGAGACAGGCTGCCCCAGCGCCAGCAACCGGCCCGGGGGATGAGGCAACCCGGAAATGGGTAAGGGCACCGAAGGGGGGGGGAAGAGGCATAGGGGCACCAAGGGGGGGTGGGCAGGCCTACAGGTGGGGGGAA
>QEPC01004423.1:263682-279520 GCA_003113815.1 Sphenodon punctatus | reverse complement strand
CTGTCCCCCCTTTGCCTGTTGTGCCATTTTTGTTTTGTACATCCTGCTGTGTTCCCCCTGCCCTGCCTTTCCCGTGTGGGTGTATGCACGCCCGGGCGTGTGTTTGTACTGTGTGTTCCACTGTGACCTCATTTTCCCTGTGCCTGCTGTGTGCTGCCTCTGCGGCTCTTCTCCCTCCTCCCCATTTCCCTTGTGTGGGCGTGTCCTTCTGGCGCTTTTGGCTTCCTTTGCCCTCAGTCGGACATGTCTGCCTCCTGCCCCTCTCCGGTGCCTTGTGGGTGTTTTGACCACGGTCCGGAATCGGGGTCACGTCTGTTGCGCTGCCATGGGCCATTGTCTGTCTGATTCCCTGCCGTGGTCCCGGTTCCGTCACGTCTGTTTGGGGCCTTCCTGGACCACAGGGGTGGTTGGACAGCTCGTCACCGCTGGAAATCCACTGTGGTGAATCGGGACCATGTAACGTCTGAAATCACCCCATGACTCACTTACAGGAAAAGACTTAGAAGCCTGGCAAAGTAAGTTTGGGGGAATGGCTAGGGGACCCACTGACTACTGGGTTTGAAATCAATAGAGGCAAGATTTGCTAGTCTTAGGATTTGTTTTTTATTAAAATCATTGTTTTATCCTGCCCGATCTTTAATGGCTAAATGTCTGGAAGGAAAAAAGATGAGTACAGCTGGCTGTGGGAAAGATGGGTGGTGGAAAGGGGTGAACCAAAAACTGAATCAGTTGGGCCTTTCTTTTGGGTTTCTGAGATCTTTCCCTCTGGAGGAATCCTGTAAAATGGTAAAATGAAGAATTAAAGCTATAGATAGGCAACAATCACAAATGATAGCCTCTGCCTTGTGTATCTCCCCAAAGTATATGTACTGGATCCCAGGGTTAAGCAGAACTGGGTATTTGGAAGCACAAGAAAATTCCCTGTATAGGAATACTTTTACTTCCCTTAGATTGCAAATTACATTAACAGCAGTTACAGAGGGAAATATAGGGGAACCCTGTATTGTGAGAGAAAATGTATACGTGGAGGTGAGAGTATGGAAGACCTCTCCCACTCTCTGCCCAATAGACGCTCTACCTAGGAAAAGGCTTTTGGAAAAAGTTGAACTTGATCCATATTTGTCTACGTTACAGAAAATGATATCTTCTTAGAGATAAAAAAAGCTGATGTAACATACAAAGTGGCTTTTTTTGCGTTTAGGGCAGCTAGACTAAGGGCACAAGTGGTAGCTGTTAACACAGCACCTTGAAAGATCTGTTAGTCATTGATCCCAAAGTAAATGAGTATAAATGCAATTTAAGGCAATGAATTGTACATAAAATAAGATGTTTATGATGATGGTCCTAGCTAGGACACAATTTAATTTATATGACGAAGGATGTAGATAGATAAATTGTATAATGATTGTTGCTTTGTTTGGTTTTATTTGTCATGGCCAAGGCCAGCACAATAAAGATTGATATATGGTTCATACTATTCTAAACAACCATGGCTTTTCATTTATAAAATGCTGGTTTCTCTTCTGGACAAATATCAAACAATGTATACCAGAAACACTCCATAGAAGGAAATATGGCATGAAAGGATGTTTATTTAAAAAGGGTTGTACAGACAAGTTGAACATGTAGTACCTTTTACTGACTAGGTACAGGAGTACAATATTGAGTACAGAAGCCAGTGAAACTGGAGGCTTGTGCTAATGCAATATCATGAAGGAAAGTCAGGTGGCTTTGAAATACAGATGAAACGTGTCTTTGCATTTTTGGAAGATGTCAGTCAGCTCTTAGCTGAGCCCAGCGGGGGAAGCCTGATCTTAAATGCCAGATGTTTGGGGCTGTGTTTTCAAAAAGCACAAGCCCAATTCATGAACATCTCAGTCATTCTAAGATGGGAAGGGATTCTAATGGGTGGCTCCCATGGTAGCCGCTACGCACTCCCCCTACCACGGACCATTGGGGGGGCCGGGGGAGAAGCATGCCAGGCTGGCCTTTGAAACGGACATATCCTGAGCATATGCGCCGAGGAACTGGGCTCCTCAGCACTTGCAGCCAGTTCCTGTGTTTTGCAAAGCCCACGTCCCCCACCCACAGTGCCTGTGAGTGAATACTGTCTCTTTGGGGTGTAAATAAAAGGTTGTCGGTGAGCCATAAGACACCTGTACTCTCTGTAGTAGCCACTCTTTCATCATGAAGAAAACGTATTTGTGCAAACCGCTCTCTGATGCCTAGAAGAGCAAGAATCTTTTTTTCTTTTCTGCCAAGCCTGTTTCGTTGTTAGGAAACTTTAGAAAAAGGAATGATGCTATGTGCAAAGCCTTCCTGTGCTTTTCCTTCATTAATCTGCAACAGGTCACAAGAGGAGAGAGAGTGTCACCCTATGGAAAAGATCCCCTCTCCCTTTAAGTACAGAATGCAACAATGAACTCCTTTCTTCAATTTTTTGACCCACTACCAACAATGCACACAATTCATATGGCACAACTTTGTAAACAACATGAAAACCAGCAGGAATGTAAACACTGACAGTCAGTATAAACTAGGTACATTATATGCACATTAAAAAATTCATTATAAATTGTTGAACACAAAGGCACAAAAAAACCCACTAGTTTTAAAAAAAGTTCAAACACTGTCATTTTTTTAATGATACATTTTCAGCTCTACTCAGAACTGAGAAATGCTACAGAAATCCCCACACAGGAGGTAACCCTGGAATGTAACAATGAGGCAAGACTGGTGGAGATCGATCCTTTTCATTCAGAGGCCCACAAGGCAGGATATTACAGAGTTTGAAAGTTACTCACTGCAGTTGGATTAGTTAACTTTATTTACTATCTCTATAAGCAGATGACTGCATTTTAACTCATTCAGTTTAGGTGCCTTATATTGTCCTCTGGATTTACACACCATAGCCTCAACAGAAGTTAGACAACATTATTTATTAATAAACAGGAGCTGGTGTACAAGATGCAATAAAATAAAAGGTGGTTACTACTGCCCTCTACTAGATAGAATGTTGAATTACTTGTATATGACCAAGTTGCCATCTCATGGCTGCATCTTGCAGAGGCTGTTTCAACTAATACTGGAAGGTTGTACACTTTGCTTATGCAACATGGGCTTGTGACTTACAAATAAATCAAAGCATATGTTAAACAAAAGAATTTGGTTCTGATCTTTTGAATTTACTACCCAACCCTAATATACCAATCCCGTCTGCTGCTGCCCACTTCTGAGAACCATAACGCGCATCTTCCCTTCTGTTTCCACACTGTATTTCATGGGTGGCTATTCTGACATCAGAGTGACCTCTCTGGTAAGCCAATCACTGACCTTTGACTAATTTGCACTCCACCATTCTATTCCTTGTAAGGAATAAGCTGGACTGACCCAGCATGTGACGAGTTCTCACCAGGTACAGCCATGCTGGAAATCCCAGTTTGTTTGTTTATCAAAATCAAGATGGTTCATCCCATTGATGTGCATGCTACTACACAGCAGCTTGGAACAGGATGGATAGGATGTTCAAAGGTTGTTCTATTGAACATCAGCAAAAGGAAAAATACCATGGTTGAGATGAGCCTTGCTTTGCTTGCCCAACTCTAGCTAATGATTCCCCATGACATCAAGTGTCAGGGTTCCATATTTTCTGACACACAAAGTCCCGAGTGCTCTCTCTGCTCCTTACTTGCATTTATGTGGCTTAGAAGTGATTAGGTCATTCTCAGGATAGCTGAATGTAAGCACATTAGCATTTGAGTCAAACAAAACACTTATGTGACTTGACCAGGAAAAAACCTTCTATCACCATGGTCTTCACAGGCTGTTTGGTCGGGGCTCCTAGCCTTTAGCATCAGTACAAGTTCTATTCACTTCAAGTCAGATTCACGCCAGAACTCCACAATTGTAGGATTGCACCCCATGCATTCGTGCACCGTCTCCAGCGGCATGTACTACCTTTCTAGCCAATTTATTCTATTTTAACCTAACCAACACACACACAAAAAGTCCTTATTTCCACTGTAGCACTAATGTGAAAGATAGAAACAGCCCCATCAACCAGCGTCCTCCCTAGTTCAAAGAGTTAAGAACATGTAATACTTCCAGTAGCCAAAGCTCTTTACAAACATTCCTTACCCTACAAAGTATTTCTGTGGAGCAAGTATACTCTCCTTTGATCAGTGGGCAAAGCAAGCACAAAGCAGTTCATGACAAGTTCAAAGAAGAGAGTCAGTGGCAGGGCTAGGGTCACAAACCCCATCCCAGGTGCCAGTTCTTAGCACAATCTACTGACCCCTTAGTAATTTTGGGAGATGTTACTGGCACTTGTGCTGAAGGAAAGGAACTCGTACATTTTATTGCATGATTTCCAAAGGATACTCGAGTCAAGGAGCTCTTTTGGTACATGCAGATGCACAGAGCCAACAACAGTTTGATTATGCTGATGAGAACTCTCAATGGCTTCAACTGGCAACGTGCTTGTCTGTTTCAAAGTTGAAATAGAGACAAGGAGCCCCTAATGGCTAATGTGGCTATCAATGTTTGCAGGAGAAAGGGAAAAAATTCATTTTCCCTGAAGAATTAGGACAAACCTTTATACGCAGAGACTTGGAAGCATACAAATGTTACCGTTTGCTTGAATGGATATTTTGGTCAGTGCTCAAAGCTGAATTGAAATGTTGGTTCACAGAGCTGCTGAAAAAAATTAGTATGGCAAGATGTGAAAATCATAATGAATATGTTCTTAACAGTTGACATGGATATCACCAAATGGCTAATGCGAGTGAAAGCCAGTTTCCTGTAGGAACTTCTGATGGCAGATCATTATAAACCAAAAGCTGAACTTCATAGTTTCCACAGCCCAGCAAATCTGAGATATTAATCCATTACAGCTGAATTGCATGAACCCCATAAATTGCTGAAAACAAACAGGGAAATTAACATCCATATGGCCTCTCTGGATATCACTTCAAAGCAATTGAGAATGCCAGAATAAGGGAGAAGGGGAGACGATGTTTTTATATTGCTCTTCAGTAGGTCTCATTGACCAAAAATCATGAGGCGGATTTAACAATTTCCAGAGAAAGCCACATCTAATCCTGCTGAGTTTAGGGGGAGATGGAAGTGAGAGGGATAAGGAAGCCCACATACAACCCACTGCCATCAGAGACATTAAAAATGGGATATTTCTAGGTCTTTAATCTCTAGAGGGGATTATTTTGTCTTTAGAAGGTCTAGGACACAAGTGGAATCCACTTGGTTGCTTCAGTTGACAAGACACCCAGTTCTGTGGGTCCACTACAAACTCCATGAATCTATGCCTTAAGGCAAAACATACATAAGATCTATGCCTTGATCTTCTACTTGTCCAAATCTCAGTTTTTCCAGAAATTTCTAGATAGTCTCTCAAAACTGTTGAATAAATTGAGTTCTACTCCCTACCTCACAGTACGGGAAGGAATAGTTCTTTAGTAGACTCTGGGCTTCTCCTTTGCCTCAAACAAGTTTCAGGCAGAAGGTGATTCTTAAGAGTAAGTTTTTACTAACTTTTTTTTTTTTTTAAGAAGAAAAACATTTCTTAGTAAAATGATAATGAAAAATATCATGTTTTATGGGCAGTGCCTGTTTTTGGGGTGATGGTGGTGGAATACTGCAGTGTAAACAAACAAAGGAATGGCAAACAGGGAATGTTTGGTGGGTAGAGGTTAAGTGTTACAGCTATTTCATTAACTGTGAAATATGTATCAAATGGATTTTCTTGGTAAGTATCACCTTTCCTTCTGCAAACAGATCAATGAAGTGCCCAGTGACAACTCACATCAGAACTGCCACGTGGCTTAGGAGTCAGAAAGATGGAATGACAAACGTTAAAAAAAAGTGTAGCACCATCAGCAGTTCTCTCTCTTCTTAAAAGCAAAAAACATTATTTTAAAAAAAAAAAAAAAAACAAAAGAGAAATTAAGACAGAACCGAAATATTGTGCTTACATCACATTAAATAGAAAACAATGGGTAAATCGTACTTGAATCTGCACTTCAATGAACTCGGGCCACATTTACAGTTCTACTGGAAAGGGACTAGGTTGCGAGACGCATCACAAGTTTTCCCTGGAGATCTTCGGCATTTCATTCATCTTGCTTTCTCTTGGGTTTTTTGGGATTCCGAGACCGGCTTTTTGCTTTGCAGAGTGGGCATATGGGTGCGTTCCGATGGATTTGTTGGTGACACGATAAACAAGCCTGAAATATGATTTTGCAACTGATTAGCAACACACGTTTGGGGGGGTGGGGTGGCAAGAAACCCAATTCAATTAAAGATGGGACGGGAAATTAGGTCTTTTGATTTTCATGTTGGGAATTCAAATTCTTCAATATGCAAGTTTAATGGACAATGCTGAC
This sequence comes from Sphenodon punctatus, assembly GCA_003113815.1. Taxonomy (NCBI): domain Eukaryota; kingdom Metazoa; phylum Chordata; class Lepidosauria; order Sphenodontia; family Sphenodontidae; genus Sphenodon; species Sphenodon punctatus. The sequence goes on along the minus strand of QEPC01004423.1, from coordinate 273,122 downwards.
AATGCTTCCCTTAGGGTTGTCCATGGCTAGACAAGGAGTCCTGACTCCATCTCCTCCAACTCTGGTCACAATACTGAAAATATTTATTTGCAAGTAGTTTCTAGTCAATACTTGAAAAGATTGTGGCCTCTATAGTCTCTACCAGTAAAGAGGCAAGAATAGTTTATAATGAATAAAATGGAAACTCTTTACAGAAGCTCCAAGACATTGGGAACTAAACAGACAAAACCCAAAAGGATTTCAAAGAGAGTAAACACACAGGGCCACCTAAGGTAAGTCCCCAAAAGCCATAGAGGAATGTAACACAAGTTACAAATCCCACTTATCTCTGTTGGTTTCTGATCCCCTGATTTACAAAAGTATATGTAAATTCAGAACTGGGCCCATAAATCTGAACTCATGTCATTGTATGTGAACAGTGTCTTCTCTGAATCCCCTAGCAATGAGTCGGCATGTTGTGCCTCCTTACCTTCATTGGAGGGGGTTGTTGTCTGAAGGTTGCTGTCTGTCTGGTATCTTGTTTCCTAGCCACCTGGAGCTGTTGAGCGGCAGCTGCAGCTGCAGCCAGAGATTCTGGGATGGGAGGTTCCTGTGGTTCTGTCTGCCATTCAGCTTTCTGCTTCTCGAAGTAACTAGACAAAGACAAAACACAAACCAAGCTTGGACTATAATTGCCTGCTCACCCGTTGGTATATTCCATAAGTATAGGTTTGCAATACCTCATCTGTAGTAAAACCTAAGACCACATCTGCTCATGGGGTTACATAACCAAGGTCAGGTGATTTACACTAGTGGCTCAATTGGCACAGGCACTTTGTTTTATTTATTTTTTAAAAATTGGTTAGTGACCATAATTACAAGTAACACCTGAGAAATGATTAAGGATCATCGTAACAGAGGCCACATTCACACCTGATGGCGGTGCAGGGGGGGAAACTTCCATGAGCCAAGGTCACAGCGGGGGGAGGAAGGGGATGTCGGAAGTACTGCCGATGTGAACAGGATTCTGCCATGCTTTTATTTGCTGGTGACAGGGCTGGATTCTGAGCCCTGTCATCCATGAGTAAAATCGCAGCAGAATCCCATTCAGACCAGTGGTACTTCCCTCATTCCCTTTCCTCCCCCCGCTGCATCTTTGGCTCGCAGAAGATTCCCCCCCTGCACCGCCATCAGGTGTGAATGTGGCCTTAGCAATGAAAAGGCTTGTTCCATCATTAAATTCAGTCATCTACAAGAACAGAAGAAAAACCTTTCTAAAAAATTAAATTAATGCAGTCATGAGATTTCAGTGAAGTCCATGGAGATACAGTAAATATCTGTTCCTAGTCTTAGGAGGAGTAAACATCTATCATGAGTTGGGTAGGAACCTGCAGTCCACACCTTGAGAGCTTATGTAACCAACCAAACAGTAGGATTTTCTTCTACCTGTGGTCTTGGCTGATATTTGTGATGAAGCTAGATTGACCATAGTCTTCACAGTAGTAGTATCAATAGCCAGTTCTCGGCCAGATAATTGCATCATCGGTGTTTCTTCCATAGATAAAGACCTTGACCCAGTAGCTGGTCTATACATTCAGTAGCATTTTGACATCCGAAATACAAGTTAGAACTCTGACCAAGACCTTGCTTGTGGCAATTTGTCTTGGGTTCCATGCTTGCCAATCAAAAAGGACTAGATCTTAAACACAAGATAAAACCCTTCCCCCCATTTAAAAAAACAAAACAAAACATACAGCACCTTGAAAAACTAACTAGAGAAGAATTCAACTCCAAGTCCCAGAGACAGACACTCAAAACTTTGCAGATGGTCCAATCCCATGCCCCCTCTTCTGAAGGCTTGAGAATGACTAGCTAATTTTTAGCTTTACACACCCACACCTCCCTTTTCATTATTTTTGTGTCTCAGTTTCCTTTTAGTTTCCAGCTGGAACCAGAAAAATAAGCAGGGCCTGGTGATTTCTATAGTATCGGGATTGTGGCAGTTTTTGGAGAATATGGCATTTGGTCAAATTTTGCAGTGATTGCCTCTGGCAGTGCAGAATTACAGCCTGTATAGGGAGAACCGTGAGTTAACCAATAGGATGCCAGCACTGCTAGCTGTTGGTGTATATTATGAGACTCTGGGGTGCTCTGACATCACTACCAAAGTTGAGGACACCAAACACACTTCAACAAAAAGAAGAGTGACTATTCAGAGATTTGTGTGATATTCTGTATTTTATTTAAGATACGATATGTCCTAAGTTAATGGAATGGCATGCTTTGGAAACTCATTTGCATTTAAACATTGGCACACATTATTCTGCTCACAAAATTTGGGTTTCTTGGTTGCGGATTTTGGATTTTCTTTATTTTGCAGAAAGCATGGGGCCCTAAGCACAAAGCGACAACATGACAAAATAATCTGGGACTGAGACAAATATTCAAATCACATGAAATATTTGTCAGATTTCTTGATTCATATTGTACAGATTCAAGATCTGCCTCTTTTGTGAAGTACGAGAACAACATTTGCAAGGGGATCGTTGAAGGTTTCTGAAATATTTGATATTTTAAAAAATTTCTATTTATTAAGTACTTCAGACCTTAACTTAAAAATTGGTTAATCTGCTAATTGTGCTACTAGTTAGTTTCACAAGGCATGGTATTTAATTGGACGAGTGACTTATCACAGTTCAAGTCTGATTATTTAACTGCTTAAAGACGACAAACTTTGTTAAACAGTCAAATTCAGTGAATTTAACAAAGCCAACATTTGTGCAAGCATTCCCAAGCTGTTAAATCAAATTTGAAAATTTAATAGAAATAAATCTTCAAATTTGATTCTTGAATCTGGTTAAATCGGTTTTATCTGCTCTAACAACTTACTCAAGGGAGAGTTTCTCTTCCTCCTCACACAGGTCAGGCAACCTCTGCAGGCCCAGAGTCATCCTCAAGGCATCTACGTGCTCCTTCAGGGGCTTGTACTCTTCATGCAGGCGCCGAGTGGACTCCAAGAGCTTGTTGAGGTCATTTTCAGACTGCTTGATCGTATTCTCCATCTGAAACAGATTGTTCTAGTCACAACTATCCAAACCACCAGTCAGATGTGCACAGCTATCAGTGTCCTTTAGATAGAGGCTGGGGTTAAAGTTATGGGGAGCCCTGCTCACAGGCACCTCCCACCTGCATGCTGGATGATTTTGCACATTTTGCATGAAAATAAGCATTCCCAAAGAAATAAACCTATGTCCCGTTATTATTAATTTATGCATTCATTTTATGTTTATCACGACTCTGTAGAGATGATCTAGTTTATCCTAATAGTCCCCAGAGGCTTGCTGGTGTCCTCCAGCTGTGCCTGTTAGAGCAGAACTTTTCACAGCAAGATGAATATTTGGAAGAGAACAGAGAGACAATGAGATGGTCAACTGAGGACTTCACATACTTGGGAATAGGTCGCAATCAAACAGCTGCGTAGCTAGAAATGATTAGGCAGAGCAACCTTTGTGAGTCACGCATGCTACGCTTAATAGCAGCATCCAACTCTCCTCTGTACAGCAATTCTAGAGCAGCAGCCAGGCTGCAGCTGGATCTCATCACGAGATGCTTTGGAGAGACTCTCAAGGAGCATCTTAAAAGGAAATAACACTCAGGAAACTAAAGATGTGTTCCTTTGGGTGGGGAAAAAAAAGAGAGAGGCAGCAGGGGATGATAATGTGATGAAAGACAAGCAGAAGTAGAGCAGGGAGCGAAAGTGAGAGAGGAGAGAGAAAAAGATGATGAAAATAATGCAATCCCCAATATGCCCAGCTAAAGAACGAGGGGGCAATCAACAGCCCGCGTACGCCGCCCACAGGCCATCACATTCTGGCCTGAGTGCAGCACCTGCAGGCCATCGGACTGCCCCCTGAACCTCTTCCTCCTTTGAATGAACACTCCAGTAGCTGCTTATTGCTATTTGTACTTCAGTAACACACTGTCTGATGTCACTATTTCTCCAGGTACCGTATGCATCTCAAGCCATGCCACTTACCCTCCAGACACCAGAAAAAACACAGCCCAAACTCCAGCCAACTGCCAAAGTTTCCAGGGTCCTAGGTATTAAACTAAGCAACACTAAGTGGGCTGTGTGCTAAGATGTGTCAGAATAATGTTACCATGGCTGCTAATGAGGATACAGCAACAATGGACTTGACTTCCCATTCCCTTTGGCCTAACTCCCTCTTGTATCTGTTGCTAAAAAAAACCATCAATGTCACAAACAAGTACTTGGGAGGGAGTGCCTCGGACATTAACTCATTCAGCTTCGCTGGGATAGTTCTTATATTGCATCAATGGGACTCCAGAATGTATATATTATAGCCAGTTTAACTGCACACCCATCCAGGACAATCCATGCTGGGACATAAAGGGATCATACGGAGGGTGACTGCCAGAAGCCACTATCCTCAAGCCTTGTTCATACGTACCACATTGATGTCAGCATGGATTAGCCGCAACTCCTCCACATGGGCCATCTTCTCCTGCAGCAAAAGGTCCATCTCCTGCTTGTATTCTTTCAGGTGCCTCTCCTCAGACTCTAGGGCTTCAAATTCAGCCTTCAAGCGTGCCTTTATCTTTTCCATCTGCAAAGTCTTGTTCCTACAAAGCCAACAAAGGACAAATACAAAAAGTCAGGATGTTATTTCTGTTTAGGAGGTATCACTGTAATAGGGTGGCTCGTCTGAGCTGGTAGGAGCCCTATTACTGGGCTGCCTAGCGGCTATATAGCTAGGCATCAAGCTTGGAGCATGCCCAGTTGAGACTCTAAAGCCCTCTGGAGTCTAAGTCCTGGGGCATGCTCAGCAGAGCCCTAGAAAGCCTTCTGAGCAATAAGTCTGCAGACATGCTCAGTAAAGCCAGTTGGAACTGAGCATGCTCAAGGCCTATAAAGGGCCTGAGTTCAGTCTGCCGGGGGTGGCTGGAGCTTACTGCTGGAGTTTCTCTCCTGGGGCATGCTCAGCAGAGCCCTAGAAAGCCTTCTGAGCTCTAAGTCTGCAGACATGCTCAGTAAAGCCAGTTGGAACTGAGCATGCTCAAGGCCTATCAAGAGCCTGAGTTCAGTCTGCCAGGGGTGGCTGGAGCTTACTGCTGGAGTTTCTCCAGTGAGACCCCCCCTGGGCCCTTATCTTCTGAACCTGTTGGCAGAACCAGAAATGGATCAGTTCAGGTAGGATCTGCCTAATATAGGCCACCCAGAGTAACTAACAACTCTGAGGATCTCAGACCTTGTGAGGCTGAACCCCACTAAAGAGACTGGTCTGAGGACTCTACAGGGCATAAGCCCTCTATGAATACGTTATTGGTGGCGTAGGCCTTGGCTATAAAGGGGAGGTTGGAGGCCAAGGATGGGACCCCTACAGGGGAACCCCCACATAGCATACCCCCTCCTTAGGGAGGATACAGCCCGGCCGAGGGCTGACTAGGCATGGCAGTGGGGTGTTGCTAATTCCCCCAAAAGATACTCAGCAGCCCTGGAAGACCCCCCTGCTACAATCACTATATTATAGCATGGATGGTAAGGGCCTAATGTATTGGTACGGCCCTGATAACAGATGATAAAGGACAAAACTATCTATCTGTGAAACAATGGGATAGTCTAGCGTAGGGCTGGATTGAGAACTGTTCCTGGTCCTTGCAAGATTCTCATGGGAATTGAGAAATGTTACAGAGATCTTGACAAGTCTGCCAACATTCAGAGATCGTGTGAAAATCTCAATAAGATTCAAAATCTGCTCTGTGCATGCGCAGAACGGATGCAGCAGCCATCCCATGCATGCAGTGTTTTTTTAAAGTTTGCTGTGAAGTGGCTGCCTCCTCAGCGAACTCACCTCTTCACCTGCCCTTGCAGAGAAGCGGAGAAGAGTCCCGAAGCAGCCCTGGACTCAAGAGAGGCAGCCAGGTGAGTAAAAGGTGTTTGGTTTTTTTTTTAAAACAAGTGCAGGGGGAGGGAGGGCTTCTTGCTTTTATTGGTGAGGTGGTCTCACAGATAGGCAGGGCCAAGACCATTTAGGGCTTTATAGGTTAAAACCAACACCTTGAATCGGGCCAGGAAAACCACCGGCAGCCAGTGCAGAGAGCGGAGCACTGGTGTAATATGCTCCTGACGGCCCAGTCCCACTACAAGATGGGCTGCCGCATTCGGCACCAGCTGCAATTTCTGAGTCATCACCAAGGGTAGTCCCACGTAGAGTGCATTACAGTAGTCTAATCGAGAGGTGATGAAAGCATGGATGACTGTGGCCAGATGAGAGTCCGAAACAGATGGCCAAAGCTGTCGCACCAGATGCAACTGGCGGAAAGCACTCCTTGCCACAGCCTCCACCTGGAGATCCAGGCAGAGCTGCGCATTGAGGAGCACCCCTAGACTCCGTACCTCGGAGGTCAATGGAGGACAGACCCCCATCAGTGATGGGGGCCGCCAATTCCATCGCCTTACCCACTAGCATCACCTCCATCTTGTCAGGATTCACCGCAGTCGACTAGCCCTCATCCAATCCCTCACAGCCGCCAGGCACCGAGTAAGCACCAAGACCGCTGGGCCTGGGTCTGTTGAAAAAGAGAGGTACAGTTGGGTGTCATCAGCATATTGATGACACCGTACACCGCACCCCCTAATCACCTCACCGAGCGACTGCACATACACGTTGAACAGGAGAGGGGACAAAACAGAACTCTATGGAACTCCACGCGAGAGGTCTCAGTATGATAAACAGTCCCCGAGAACCACCTGCTGGGTTCTTCTGGTCAGGAACAAGCGGAACCATTCAAGAACAATCCCGCCCACTCCTGCAGGCGCGTCACCATTATCTCATGATCAACGGTATCAAACGCAGCCAACAGATCTAACAGGATCAGCAGGGTTGAACAACCCCGATTCATATCTCGGTGCAGGTCATCTACCAAAGCCACAAGCACAGTCTCAGTGCCATAACCCGGACGAAAGCCAGACAGAGAGATCAAGATGCCCCTCCAGCTGCCGAGCCACTACCCATTCAATAACCTTCCCTAAAAAGGGAAGGTTAGAGACAGGCCGATAGCTGGTAGGGGAGCCAGCATCAAGCAATCATTTCTTGAGCAGAGGCCGCACCACTGCCTCCTTGAGACAGCCCGGCACTCTGCCCTCCCGCAGGGAGGTGTTGACCACCCCAGCCAGCAACGGTCCCATTGTCTCCCAGCAGATCTTAACCAGCCAGGACAAGCAAGGGTCTAATTCACAAGAAGTGGCCCTGACCGCCCCAAGAATATCCACTGCATCGGTGGGCATCACTGATTGAAACTGATCCCAGAAAACAGGACATGACGGGGCTTCCATAACCCCTGGTTCCCCTAGTGTAATAAATGTTGCGTCGAAATCGTGTTGAATACGAGAGATTTTTTGTCCACGAAATAATCCACAAACATGTCACAGCGGGCAGTAGATGACTCCACTCCAAGGTGGAGGGAGGCCAGACTGACCAGCCCCTGCACTACCCGGAACAGCTCCGCTAGATGGGATTTTACGGATGTTATGAGGGCAGTAAAGAACTCCCTCTTTGCTGCCCGCGTAGCCACAGCATAGGCTCATAGACTGGCTCTATGCCGCAATCTATCTGCTTCAGCATGCAAACGACGCCATCATCAAAGCAGAATGTGACTTCCCCTCTTCCCTCCTTTGGACAAGGATAATCCTTCTCCAACCCCATTCCCCCTGGCCCTCCCAGCACACACTTCACAATAGCCCCCCCCCCCCCCTTTAGTGTATAACTCCGGGTGTGCGTGTGTTAAATCTTCTTAAACTGATGCACAATCCCTGGCTCTTGTCACATGAAGCTGTACCATTCAGACGTGCTTTGCATCCAGCTCTACTTTGTGGCCCTCCATGAGCTGTACCAGAGACGATCAGAAAGACTCTCCTCTTGTTCTTGTTAGAGCCTTGCCTGCCATTTCTGCTATCCTGAAGGCTCTGGTGTTGCTTTTATTAGCCCTCCCCTTAAGCATCTTCTTTCCAGTTCTGAAAGTGCATTGATTAAACACTGCACCTGCCTGGATTTCTCCCAGCACATTTTCAGAGTAGCCCAGGGCTTATAAGAGGTGGGAAAGAAGAAACTAACATTCTGTTGAGAGATCAAAATCCAGCCAGCCAGACAACTTCAATAAGAGTAGGATTGGGCCCTTGGGTAATAAATTCTGTATATTAACATGAGCTTTCTGGGTGACTGGCTAAGAGGCATACTACCTCCAGCTCAAAGGAGGGTACTTAAGTAATTGCAGGAGATCCATAAAGAGCGCAGACTATTTCTCCAGTATTAAATTGTACCCATAATGGGCCCACATCCAGCAATGATAATATCATAGAAGAAGGTTTTAAAAGTTATTTTAAATCCTGAAGGAGGTTTAAAGTACTTCATTATAGCAAATACAGCTGTATAGCAAAGTCCTTAATCACACAAACTAGAGACACTTTATAATCTGCCTTAAAAGCATAAATAGCCTTAAGAACAAAATCCCAAAGGAAAACGTTATCTGTCCAGATGAATAAACTGTAACAAATTTGGATTAATTCCAACTCTTATCTATACCATTTCAGGAAGAAAGCAAAAAGCTGGAAGCGGAGCTGCGCGTGGTATTAAGCCTGCTAAGGAATAGATCAACGCAAAGGTCACCCAGTGACATTCACAATGTTACAGAAGCCATCTTTAAACTTACAACTGCTAGGCTTTCTTTTTGTAAGTATAATGTAGAAAGGCTGACAGTTTTATACATATGTATTTAATAAACCATGCCTTAAGAGAGTGCATGTACTTTCTTTTAGTGTGGCTCACTCGGCCATTATGGTGAGGTAGGGAGCCGCTGTGCATGTCGTTTTCGTTATTACAACAACAACAACTGTCGTTTTCGTTATTGCAATAAGACAACCGAGAACAACAAAAATGACAACCAAAACAACAGAAACAAACATGAAAACAACAATGTGGAGGGGGAGGAGGGAGCAGACATCTCAGAGCCCTAAACAGGGTTGAACTCTTGAACTGTGCCTTTGTCGGGAGGGGTGAGCAGCTCAGCAGTATGTGATGGCTGTATTGCTGGCCAATGAGCAGCGCAAGCAGGTCCCAGCAGTCTCATGGCACTTTGTGATTGCTCAATGCCTGCTGACTCCCACAACCAGTCGGGGGGCTCTGGGGGAGGGCACTGCAACCCTTTATAATGGGATGGTCAGGCTTTGTCTCTCCGTTCTGTGAGAGCTCTGCTTGTCAGGTTATGTTTACAGAACTGTGGTGCTTACTAGGGGCGGGACACCGGACCCATTACCGGGTACCGGATTTACCGGTTACCGGTTTCACAAAAACCGGTTTCCCGGATTAAATCCGGTATACCGGTGCCGGATTTATTGCATTGGTTTCAATGGGGCGCTGTGTCCCCATTGAAACCAATGCAAT
>QEPC01004423.1:222094-252534 GCA_003113815.1 Sphenodon punctatus | reverse complement strand
ACACACACACACACACAAGCTCACAACCGATTTTTCACACAAGTCAGACAGACACCACGCTACCACACACGACAACACACGCGATCAAAATACCATTTCCAGCTTTTGGTCTCGCGAGATCATGAGACCAAACAATATCAATAATGATAACGAAAATAAAATCTTCGTTTGAAATCGGTATCAGTATTGATAACAAAAATAACAAAAATGACATTGTCATTATAATGATAACGATAAAACGACACATTTTAATAATGACAACAATAACAAAAATGAAAAACGACATGGGTCTCTGGTGCACATCCCTAGTTTTTAGACAAGCACCTCCCTGCCCACTATACCCATCACTCACCCATCAAGCATGTTGCGGGGCTGCATAGAGCACCAGTGCAGCCCTGCAACATGCATGGTGGGTGGGTGATTGGTGGGTAGCGTCCCAAATAGGTGATCCACACTGATGCTGCAGGGGAAGGCCAAAAACCAAACAAAACCCCCAGAGTCGACTGCCAATCTGCCCTGAAGGAAAATTCCTTCCCGACCCCAAATGTGATGGGCGGTTAGATGCTGAGCTTGCCTGAGGAAGAGTCCTGTGTGGCCCAAAAGTTTGCATACTCTCACCAATGGAAATTGGCCCAATTAATTATTTCATCTGAACTACTTCATTTCCATCAGTTACATTTGGGTTCAACCTGGCAACCACACTCTGTCCAGACTGAGTTATTTTGATCATCATTTAAAGGCTTTGGCCCGTGAAGCTACCTTTGTAGGTTTCCTCTTCGTTTTGTTTTGTTTTGTTTTTTGTAAAGTGAAGGATGACAGGCATCAACATCCTTTCCCCCCATCATAAGACTGTTTTCATAAGCTTGGGTATTCAAGGTTGGATCCTGCTGCCACTGAAGGCAAAGTCTCCATTGATCTTAAGGATGTAGTAAGATTGGGTCCTCTAGTTTGCTGTGTATTTGGAGGAGGCAGGCTCCTTTGATGCGTGATTTAATTAGATGAACTGATTAAGTCAAAGGGGTAGGAGGAAAGGTAGCTGCAGTGGGCCAGTGAGTCTCTTGTTGCTAAGACACTGAGGGAGTGAGAGCAGGCGGGGTGAGGAGATGACAGGAAGAGAGGGGAGTGAGTCCGTATGAAATATCAGACATCAGCAGTGACAGCCCTGCCAGTGCCTACCTTCAGCATTAATGAGATTTCTTCTGATTTTAAAAAATTTTTATTTTATTTTTATCCTGAGTTAAAATTTGGAGGCTGGAAAATGAAAACAGTGACATACTAGCTCCAGAGCTCAGTGGGGTTTTAAAGGAGACTTTGAAAGGCAAATTGTGACACAATATTCCCAGGTTCCTGGTACAACAGGGCGTCTCTTGATTAGCTACAACCACTTCTTCCAGCTCTTCTTAAGATGACAAGAAAAGGCGACCTATTTCAAGAGGCATAAAGCTCCCATGGCCAAGTCCCTTTCTCTTAATTGCCTATAGATAGCAGCACAGTGTTACTGTGATGGGTAGCAGATCATCATAACATGGAGAAGAAAGGGTTCATTCCCCTGCTCTCCTTCAAGGGGCTGGCCAGCTGAGGGCTCTAACTAGCTGGAAGCTGGCTGGGCCCTCGGGCAAGGGCCGTTAAAAGGGGCTGGGAACCCTGAGGGTGACCACTAAGGAAGTGTGGGCCCAGAGCCAGCTTACAAAGCAGTGATGGGAAAGAGTGCAGTTCTTGGGGTTGTTGACCCAGTGGGGAGGAAAGGATGGAGCTCAGCTGGAGGTAGGTACTCCAAGAGATTATTTCTGGGAGGACCACCCCTGTTAAGGTGAAATGTTGATTACAATGGAAAGAGTGAGCCTGTGTGCGTATTCATTTATTTAAATTTATTCATCCCATCTCACTCTATCCCAAGGGCTCAGGGAAGGTTACATACAACACACAAAATCATAAAGAGAAAGAATAAAAGTAAGTTGTTTTTTTTTAAAAAAAAACATATCCCAAGACTTCTCAAACCCTATCCCCACTTGCCAAATGCTTGGCAAAATAAAAATGTCATTGACTCCGGAAGATGGCCAGGCTCAGGCTCAGACGACCCTCCATGGGGAGGGAGTTCCAAAGTTGTGGAGCAGCCACTGAGAAAACTGTGAACCCTTGCTGTGCGTATGTACTTGTCGGACAGGTGATACAAGCAAGAGGGTGCTTCCGACTGACCTCAGAGGCCATGATGGGACATGAGGGAGGAGGAGGTGGTCTTTCAGATATATGAGAGGAAGTTTGTTACAGTCAGGTACATTGCCAATGCTACATTTCTCTTGAGTATTTTATAACATCCCCTTCTGCATAGTATAGGACAGGGGTGACCAAAGTTCCTAATGCCAAGAGCTGTATACGTACCATAGTCTCCATGCGGCCATGAGCCACGAGACACACACATTAATGTGCAGACGTGTAAACCTTGCCTACTTGGTGATTGGTTGGTGAAACCAATGCTCTGTGGTCTTGGCTGCTGTCTGCAGAGCAGCTGTAATTCAGCTGCTGAGAATGGATGAAAAAAAGTAAGAAACAGAACCAGTGAGGCAGCGCACAGCCCAGCCAAGAGCTGCACGTGGCTCCCAAGTCACAGTTTGGGCACCCCTGCTATAGGAGCATTTCACAATCTTTGTTTAGTCTCTTGGAGGATATGAAGTATTATAATTTACAGATGAGGGAATTGAGACATTGTCCTTGCCTACGACCACAGAGGAAAGCTGTTGCAGAGAAGGGATTTGAATTTGGGTCTCTTAGGTCCCCGACTGGCACCCTAGCCACTGTAGCACACATACTCAGACAAAGCTCCTTCCTTTAGCCTATGTTTTCTGAAATTCACTAGCACTAAGATTAATGCAGCTTTGCTTTGCTTTGCTACCCTACACAAAGTCCTTTTGCCATGCTGATCACGGTGGCATGAGTGTCTTGCATTAAGTGACATGATTAGCACCTGCCAAGTATGGCTCTCTCTCATCCAATTCACAGGGGGAAAGTGGCATGAGGATTGTTTAAGCTTTTATTTCATTTAAATTCTTGTTTGTTAAATACAGCAGGAGTGGGCAAAGTTCCCAGTTTTAACATCACTGAGAGCCACAAGATGCATTACATCGATCACCGCTTCGCCCAAGTTCCCCCCGCCTCCCCATCAAAACTGTGGGACTCAGGCAGTCTGGTGAGTTTGGGCAGTAGCAGTAGCAGCACAGGGCATGTCCCCATACTCCCATAGGCCCCAGGAGGTTGAGACAGTGAAAATGGTGGCTCAGCTTCTCTTGCTCCTCAGGAAGCCACATGGATATGCCCCCAAACAGTCACTTCTGGCATGAGCCGCAGTCCAGATACCCAAGAACAGCATGCAGCTCCTAACCCGCCATTTAAAATACACTATAATGTACTATACTGTATAATACATTCTATTAGAATGTATATAATATACCTCTGGAATACAGAATAATGAACCTCCCTGGGACCAGAGAAAAGGTTTATTATTTCAGGGCATTCATTTTAATCGGGTGTGGCAATTTTTTTTTGATAGAAATGGTTCCTGAAGCTGAGATTGTTCTAAACAGCAGTTCATTATCAGCAGGGTTTGTTATCATGAGATCTGACTGGGCACGTTTATTGTGTAGGTGCTGTTTTCAAAGCAGTGTGTTTACATTTAGAAAAGAAGATGCTGAGAATGAGGCTGCTTTTAGACAAGTGCGGCATGCTGGCATGATGGGCTCACGCGACTTTTAAAAATCCCGCGGGTGGGGATTAGGCGAGACATTTTGCGTGAAAATTGGCCCATGTCTTTGGACCTGTCAGGCCCTGAAAACTCCATCTCCTGCACAGAGGAGGATTATCTTCTGCTTTGATAGGGGCTAAGGCTGCATTCACACAAGATGCTATGCCCACCTCCACCCCCCCTTTTAAAAAATTGTGTGAAAGTTTTAGGTCACAGGATGCAGCAGGTATAATGTGGGTTTATTTTACTTTTTAAAAAAATGTATCTTGGAAACCAAGGTTTAACATAATGGCCCTTTTCACACGAGATGCCCCCCCCCCCTCCCCTTGCCCACATGGGTGACTGGGGTGTGTGTCCGTGTGACCGCCGGTGCGTGTGTGTGTGCGTGCTCCCACGCTCCACCCACCCCCACCGATCCCCTAGGCACAGAGGCACTGGAGAAAACTGAGGTTTTACATCCTCCATGTATGGAGATGGGTGGAGGTGGGTGGGTGTCTGTGTAACGGGCTGCCCATGTGCTGTAGCCTTCACCCATTCTCCCCCCTGCACCGCAGCCTGTTTGAAACGGGTCAATCTGTCAAAGGATGAATCCACCTGTGAGTCCTGTAGTTGCTGCTGGAGAGGATAGAGATTATTTCCCCCTCAGAGGATGAATTCCCCACTGCTTGCCTGGTTGAGTGAAATGTGTTTGTGGTAGAATGGGAGACCAAACCAAACACGCATCGGGTCTGTAGCGTGAAATAATGGATGTTTCATAAGCATAAATAGGAATAATGTATGCTTTATATTAATACTATATGTTGGTAACCATAGATATGTGACCCTGAAAACAAAAACAACAAAATGCAGCCTACTGGGTAACCTAGCAGCAGCCACAGCAGTAGCGGCCGAAACTTTTGAAGTGAGGAAGGGAACAGGGAAACAGTTAAAATGCGCAAATGCAAACTCCTACAACAAATAGTATAAGTGGGAGAAAGTTCTTGTGTGAATGCAGCCAAAGATTCTTGGCTTTGTTAGAAAAGAGTTTAAAGGCAAGGCTGATACTTTTTCAAGGAATGTGTAAGCCACATGATCAATATAAAGCTGGTCAAAATATCAGAAACCTTGAACTGAAAACACAGGGTAATTGCAGACGTTTCGGGGCGGCTTTGGCCCTGTCACGGAATCACCCTTTTGCTTCCCCACTGGAATCGAACCATCATGGCCAACAGATGTGCCAGCTGATCCCGGCGGGGAATCTGGGGGCGGGGGGGGGCTGTGTGGTGCAGCGTGCGGCTGCACAGCCCTGCCCCCCTCCCCCCCCACGCTCCCGAGGCCATCTGCCCTCCGGGAGACGGGCGGGCACCGTGGCCAAGGCGTCCGTCCGCCCACCCCCTGGAATATTGACCACGGCCCAGAATCGGCGGCGAGCAAGGCCACCGATTCCGGGCCGTGGTTAGCGGCCAGACGAGACGTTACCACGCTCAACCACGGTGAATTCCACCGTGGTTGGGCGTGGTAACGTCACGTCTGTTGGGGGCAAAAAGTGATTCCCGCTGGGAGTTCACCCCCAGCGGGAATCACTTTGACCACGCTTTCGGAGATGGTCCCCGGACCATCCTCGAAAGCGTGGTTATTTTGATTCCCGCCAGAGGTTCACTGTGGTGAACCTCTGGCGGGCATCAAACAGACGTTACGGGACCATTCCCCACCACAGGGGATTGTCTGTGGTTGAGCGTGATCTCGTAAAGTCTGAAAATACCCACAGTTGAGCTGATCTTGGCCACATGGCCATGTACACACAGACCATCCTATTGCAAATGCAGGGTTGCTTCCTACCATTTTTTTTTTCTAATTGTTTATCTTGTTCCAAGTGGTCAGGCCTCCATCATTTCCCAGGGGAAGTTTCTCCCCAGTTGACGAACTTTCACTGCTAGATTGCAAATTTGAATAAACTGTGTGTTGTGTTTAAAATACTTAATATAAAATAAACACTAACACTAAGTTATGCTGTACTTTGTGGGTGTGTGAAGGGGCAGATTTTTGTCATCAACATAATCTGTATCAACATTTTAATAATTAAACTACAGAAGCAAGGAAGTAATAGAAACAGAATATGTGGAAAAGATTAAAAGAAATCAGCTCCTGATCCCAAAGCCATTATACCAATGACTTCAGCAGACCTGTCACCATTTTGAGTGGCCAGAGGGACAAGCACTGCCCCCCTTGATCAATAAAATCCTGCTCTTGGCAAATAAACTCTTCCCCCTTGTGCACTTTCATACACGCCTTCGGACATTCCAAGTGCATAAAGAGGGATGGAAGCTCTCCTGCTTCTCATGCCACTTGGTTTCTTGTCATTCCATCCTCTCCTCATTGTCCTCTCAAGTTCTTTTCCTGAGACGCAACCAGGAAAGAGGCGCCTGAGGCTTGAATACTGGTCTTTTTTTCTCTCTCTCCTGAAAGAAGGACTTTGACACACACACACACACCCCCAAGAGGGACAGTGGGATTCAGCACCCAAGGAGGGGACTGTCTCTCCAAAAAAAGGACTGTTGGGAGGTATGCTTCAGTGGGCTTTGAATGAATGAACAAAGTTTCCCCAAAGCATGTCTTTAGCTTAAGCCTTTTTTGAGTTCACAGAATCGATAGGTGCACCACTTCTCCTGACATATCCTCTGCTCAGTAGCATGGAGAGGTATGGTATCAAGTAACAGATAGGACACGTGCCATCTTTCTGTCCTTTTCTCTTTGCTGCTATAAGGAGAGTGTCATCTTCTTCACTGCTTGAAGAATCCTTTGAACTTTTTCAGTGCACGTTTTATGGCCTGGAGACATTGGGGTTGATCCCGTGCCCCGCGGACTGGTGCACACAGCACGCTCAGCATGCACAGTACACGCAATACATGCATGCACATAGGCACGTGCAAGCCGCATGCACCCCCGGCACTGGGCCCGCAGCATGTATGCAAACCACATGGTTGCACATGCAGGGCATGGGATGAGCCCCATTTTCTCCCCAACCATAAAAAGAATTTACTTCTTTTTCTTCTGCTACTGCTGCCAACATTTCTATTTCTGTATGACCTTCTTACAAACAAAAATACAGCAAGAGGTGGGGAAGACCTAGGTTCAATAGTGCAACCAGAGAAAAGTAAATCCTGTAGGAAAGCATACCTGCTCCTCCATTGTGAATTTCCTTATTCCCTCAATTGAAGGTGAAAAATCCGTAGATTCATGGCCTCTTTGTAGTGGGGGAAATCTCTCTTTCTACATCTGGTAAACAGTTTAACCCATTCTGAGGCAATGCATCTTGAAGACTGAACAAGAAGATGGAAGCTGTTTTAATCACAGCTCTGGTGTTGATACTTGTGGTCCAATCAAAACTATTCCCATTAAAGGTAACCATGGCTCCCCTTGCTCATTGACCTCAGATAACCAACTTAACCTGTATGGTTGCTTGTAAATGCTTGCTTAAAATTCTCCATTCTGTGGAGCTTGGGAAGCCTTCAAAGAAACCTGTCCTGCTCTCAAATACTCAATTTCATGTAGTCAGCACCCAACATAATAACCAGATTAATGAAATTGGTGCTCAGTTCCCAGTTAGAAACCAAAGTAAAGGTCAGATTTCCAAAAGTGCTGAGCACCCAGCAGCTCTCACTGCATCTCCTTCAGACAGACTTTCAGAAGACCTCAAGGGGAAAGGGAGCTGAACTCTTTTGAAAAGCTAATCCAAACTGTGGGACCTGAGGTGTTTTTGGAGGTCATGCTGCAAGAGCCCTAATTTCCTGTACAAGGTCTTTAAGTGACCTAGGAGCATCATATATAGGGTAATAACATATGTGACAGTGGAGCACCACCGTCACAATCAAACTGATCTGGACTGGAAAGTTGCTTGCTTCCTGGTCAGGACTGGGTCTGACTGTGGAACAACCATTCACACGGCTGGGCCCAGGAGGAGCAGGGAGCTGCATGAATGTGCAGATGCCACCACCCCATACTGTGTCAAGCAGTCTGCCCGCCCCCATGACGGGCAGCCAAGGCAGCCAATGACAGTCGCCATGGCGCCCTGTCATGGGGACCATTCCAGACCAGGACAGGAACAGCAGGCTATCACATATGATAGCCTACTTTGGCCCAGTTGGGACGGCCTTCTCCTGGCCATGTTGGCAGCTAGTTGGCTAGCTAGCTGCCAACATGGCCAAGAGAAGTCCAGGGCCAACATCTGGATGGCCCCTGGCCCCAACCAACGTGACAGTGGCCCAAGGGATAAAGTAGGTCCAAATGGGCCTAAGCAGGCCACCATCACATTTGTTAACACCCATAGATATAGTATCTAGGCTTGCCCCGCTTATACCCTCAGATGCTTCTGGGATCCAAGAAACTGTCCATACTCCCAGATGCTTCTGGGATCTAAGAAATTGTCCATTGTCTCCCCTGAATCTAACCTAGTGCCTAGATTAGATTTTCAAAGATGAATAGGGGATTTAACCACACAAATTCCAGTGAATTTTTGGAAGCTGTGTAAATCTGTTATCAAGCTGGCAAATTTCTCAACAAGTTTCATCATCAAAGAAGAGTAAAGCCAGTGGTAAAACTCCCATTTATTTACATGAATGTAGGATCAGTCCTTACTTCAGTATCATGCTTTTTCCATTTAACTTAATTAAATATGACAAATTATAGAGTATCATGAAAATTGCCCACAGTAGTAGTGTCATCTGCTGAATTTTGTAGCTTCCTTCATCAAAACATCCAATAGAGCATTATAAACAACTGTCCACAAATTAAGCTTCAAAACCTATTTGAACAATGCATGCCAGGTCTAAAAAACAGCACGAGCTCTAAACAGCTGGAAGATCCATTCACTGAGACAGGTACCTCTGTTTTACAGATGTGAAAATGAGAAGTACAGAGTGGTTCATGGCTCATCCCAAATGACAAGTCAGAGAGGTGAGTTTGTGAAAAAAAACAGGACTAGAACCTGGGTGTTCTGACTCACAGTCATCTGCTGGAACCACAGAAGCCATTTTGATATAAGCCACGGGAGCATGAGGGAAGGGGGGTGTGCCGCAGCGTGGGCGGCACGTGGATGCACACCCACCCCTCACGCATCCTCATGAATCCCCACTCCCAGAACAATTCAATTATGTTATGTGTATTTTAGCAGGTTTTTAGAGGTTTGTTAGCCACCCTGAGTTGCTTTTGCCAGAGGGGGTGGGGTATAAATCGCTAAAATAAAATAAATAAACCCCCGTTTTTGCCGGTTGCTCTGTGAGTGGGGATGCGTGGGGGGTGAGTGGGGATGTGTGGGTTGCAGGAGTGCACACGCACCCCCACTCACCAGCCACGGCATGCACACGGGCAGCATCCACTCATGCCCATGCAGCAGATCTGCGTGGGCAAGAGTGGGACCGTCTCATATAAAAATAGTCATAATTTGTTGGACCAACTTTTTTCATGGTGCAACCAGAGCTTAATTAAAAAAAAAAAAATGAATTGCCTGGGCCTGAGGCTGCCCCAGAAACCACATCCACCTTGTCAGAGCAGGGAAACAAGTCCTGTTCTCCAGCTAGCAACCCAGCTACTAAATTAACCTGCCTCTCTACAGCTGAATAGTAGGTAGGTAAAGTGTTTATTGTTTGGCCGTAGGCCGTAACAAAATTCAATAGAAATAAAACAAAACAAGACATAAGTTACAAATTTCAGGGGCAAAAAGCCCAGTCACAATAGATACATATACAATCAATTAAAAATTTGGCTTACCCTTCTTGGGGGTTATGCAGCCAACATTTGTCCCCTGCTTAAGCGTTCCCTTAGGTTAAAGTATGTTAATCAACAAGCTTTTGACCGCGAACTGTCAGCCAAAGCAATGACCCAAACAAACAGGCAAGGCGAAATGCTACTTAGCAAAAGTCATGATTACCAATACCTCCTAACAAATCTAAATCCCTTTACGGGACCAGCCACAGGTGCCCTCAAGGCTTAGTAAACATCCAACCCAGAACTTAACACTTCACCACCCCCACCCCCAGGCGTCATAAGAAGGGGGTCCTTAGTTTTGCACGCAGCCCAGGGCTAAACAAGGGGCTAAAGGCCCAACTACCAAACGGTTGTCTCCTTTATGCTGGGGGCAAGGCGGCTTATACAGCCATAAATCCTTTTAACAAAAGTACACCCCCTCCAAACGCAGCTACCGCTCTAGAGCGACTGGAATTATCCCCCCTCAGGAAGCAACGCACCCTATGGGCCTCGGATAAATAACATGACATTTCACTAATGAAGTGACTCAGATGTTTGTCCCTGAGGACAGTAAGGCTGGGACAGTATAGCATGGGACAGCCATATCACATCTCTGGAAAAGAAAGCCTCATCTCTTTAGGGATCCTCGCATAACGCCCCTCCACAACAGCGGAGGGGAACATATTGCATCGAAGAAGTGTCAGGGCCCTTCTCTGTTGGTCATTTACTCAGTTAATATATTCCGGTGGGGCCACATTGAGTGGATGAAAGCAATACTCAGGGGCAACCCTCTGGGAAGACACTGCTGCCTGTTCTAATTGTATCTCTTGATCCAAAAGTCTTTGTTTTATAGCCATAAAGGCTTGCTTAAGATTCCAGAGTCTCAGGGAGTCCTTTTCAAGACACAGCTCGGAGAAGGCTTTCTCAATTGGCCTTGCCCAAAGTTTAATGGACTTATCGCCCAATATATAGGACAGCAAAGATTGAGCTGCTGGGGGAAAGACCACCACCCTTAACCAGAGCTTAAATAAGGCCATCCTGGCCTGTACCTGAACCGAGCACATTGCCAATTCGGCTCGCAAGATTACCTGGGGAGCACCTTTCGGGAGACCAAGGTTGGTACGCAGGAAAGAATTCTGTGGAGTCTCAAGTTTAGTAATAACTGCCTCACCCCAAATAGCTACAGCATACAAAAGCTGCGCTAGCACCTTCGCCTTGAACAGGCGTAACGCCGGCTCCACCAATTTCCCCCCTCTACAGCTGAATATAAAACAGGAGTTCTTGTGATTTAATCGATATAATGGCCAGTTCATGGGGTTGGGCAGGAAAGTCATTAATTCAAGCCAAATAAACCATCCAAGTTTCTGGCTTTTGTTTCCAACCCTGAAATAGCTGGCAATAACCTCTTCCTGGCCTTTCACATTTTGGAGTGTGCACTCCTACTGGGAACATTTCCTGGGGTTCAGCTCCCCCTTGAATTTTATTGCTCGGGCTGAGCCCCAGAAATCCCCCCTCCCCCCCAATTAAGCCCTGGGTGTAACTGCCAGGTATGAACTGGGCAAAGAAGTTATTGTGTGAAACACATTTGTTTCCAACATATAACTATTGCAAAGGATATTTTAATTACATTTTCCATGAATGACCTTGGGTCATGAAATAGCTGCTTTGCTTTGTTTCGCTTCTTCAAAGAACCAGTGCAACTTTAACAAAGGGCAAGTCAATAAAGGCTAAACTCTGATTCATTATAGAATTCCTTTAATAAATTATGGAAGCATGCTCTCCATCCACATCAATAGCATTAAGCTCATCCACTTCACACACTATAAATTAATAACTTAAGTTTTATTTGGGCTCTTTCTTTGTCAAAGCATTCCCAGGTACCAACCTATGTATGCCCTGGTACCAAAGTCCCTAGTTCTTTTTTTTCCTGGGGGCATAAAATGGATTCCTGATGCTTTATAATGAAGGAAGCGTGGTCCATGCATTGGGCACTAGACTGAAAGTCAGCACAAATGGGGTAAAACGTAGACATGACAGTAACCTGCTCTGACCCACGGGGAACTGTCAGGTTTGTTATTGGGCTGCCAAATGTTTGTCTGGACTGACCCCAGGCATGTTGACAGCTAGCCCGGGCTATCACCTTTGCAAATGGCCAAAGTCATACCCCGGGCTAGCACCAAGCTAATTGGGGCAAAGTAGGCCAGAGCATGTTTGCACATCTGTTCCTGCTGACCTGGATTGGGTCTACCATGGCCAGTTGCCATGGCCGTCCGTCATGGTGGGGGCAGAGTGCTGGGCGCAGCATGGGGGCGGGGCCAGGCAGCTGCACCTTCATGCGTTTCCCCGCCCCTCTCCTGGGTCCTGGCCGCATAAATGTTTGTTTCATGACCCGATCTGGTCAGGTTTGTGTCCGCGGCGGCTTCCTGACCTGAACCGGCACATGCACATTTGTTTTAACCCATGGATTCTACTCCTGATTCTGTGCTCAAATCAGCCGTGTGATCCTAGGCAAGTCACTGCATGCATCTGTGCCTCAATTTCACCACCTCAGATTAGGGTCATAATTCTCACTTCTCTTTGTAAACCACTTCGAGATCTATGACTGAGAAATAAAACTATTAATAACAATAGTATAATCTAGAGTTATTATCTCAGTTGCACAGGCTCTTAATCATACTGTATTCCAGTATTAAGAACTGATACCCTCTGTTCCATTAGGAAGTGGGAACCTTTCAGGGTCAGAAGAGGAAAAAATTGCATTTGGAGATGGAATTCATATTTTGACTAAAGAGAATATAAAGAATTGTTTAAAATTATAAGCCTCTACATGGTTGGATCTTCAGAAAAACATGATACCGTAATGAGTTTACTAGTGTGTATATTCACATCTGCCTTCTGTTGGATGGAATCATAGAATCTAGGGTTAGATTATCTAGTCCAGCCCCCTGCCACTAATCAGAATTCACTGTACCTATAACCATTCTCCTGACAGATGTGTGACTAACCTGTTTTTAACCGCCTCCAGTGATGGGGCCTCCACAACCTTCCTTGAGAGATTACTGCCTAACTATCCTGAAAGTTAAAAAAAATGGTTCTAATATTCAATCTAAATCTTTCCTCCTTTAATTTAAGACCATTACTTCTAGTCTGATCCCCAGTGACCAGAGAGAACAACTAGGTGTCATTTTGCTTATAGCAGCTTTTTATATATTTGAAAATTGTAATCATGTCCCCCCACCCCCACCCCTTAATCTTCTTTTTCCTAGCCTAAATATTTTCAGTTCTTTCCACCTCTCCTTATAGGTCTTCCATTCCAATCCCTTTATCATCTTTGTTGCTGCCCTCTGAACCGTCTACAGATTGTCCATATCCTTCTTTTACTGAGGCATCCAAACATGTTAACAAACAAGACGGTACCCCACACCAGGTTGGTATCCACCTAACCATTTATTCCGTGTTCACACATTAGCCCGCATTCACCTACATGAAGAGCCCACCATGTGGGTGAATGTGGGCTAATGTGTGCCCATGTGTCCACGTCCCATTGATCAGGCTGTGGGCAGCGCCTCCATGCATACAGGTCTACCAGCCCCATAGAGTCATAGGTGAAGAGCCTAGAGCGTTCTGAGGAGTGATCATTTCCAGCCCCTCTCTGCTCTCGCTCTCACTGGCGTGCATGTCATGTCTGCCTTAGAAGCCCAACAAATCATTTTCAAACATGCGTTCTCCCACTTTGTCCTGGTTGGCAGTATGTGCCCAATGTTTGTTGGTTCCTAGCTGCTGCATTCTCAGAAACACCTTGTAGAGGATTACCAACCATTGCTGCAGCCATGGTTAATACCAACAGCCAGGCAACAACCAGCACCGCTACCTCTACTGTTCAATCACAGTCACTCGCTGCCTACAGAACCACCCGCCGACACTGCATTCCCTGGACCGAGGAAGAGACCAAGGCCTTCATTGCTCTATTGGGGGAGCAGAAGGTCCAATATGCCCTGGTGAAGTGCTACAGGAATGAGGTGGTGTTCCAAGAGATCTTGGACAGCCGGCACAGCAGGGCTACATCCAGGACATTATAAGCCTCTACATGGTTGGCCCTCCTGGCAGAGGGCCAAGGGCTGGGCGTGCCCTCTTCGAAGTCCCCCGGGTATCCTGGGGGGTGACTATGGATGGAGAGGACGTTCTCGGTGTCCGCACCAAGGCTGTGGAACTCCCTCCCACCAGAGGTCCGGGTGGCCCCGGACTTCTCCTTTCGACATCAGTGCAAAACCTGGATGTTCTGTCAGGCTTTTGGTGAGGGAGATGGGTGGGAGGATTGGGTTAGGGTGGGAAGGGGTCTGGGGTTTGTTACCTCCATTTAATGATGTTTTATTATTTATTATATATTGTATTTATTGCTTATTCTATGATATTTTAGTGTTTATTTTCTGTGTTTTGTTAGCCACCCTGAGCTGCTTTAGCAGGAGGAGCATGGTATAAGTCAATGAAATAAATAAATAAATAAATAAATAAATAGTTACAAAGAGATCTGGGACAACAACTTCGCCTCCAGCCATGGGAGGCAAACATCACCATACTATGAGGTCTCTGACTGGCCGGTCTGCATGAATGGAGCCATTCTTGCATCCTGCCTGTATAGGTGCGCCTAGCGCATTTACAAGGGGCCAGAAGCAGGGGGAAATGGCTCCCTCACTGCCCACTCCTGGTGCAACCATTCCTGCTCCGGTTCGACCACAGAAATCATGAACACCATTGGACATCCCCCATACCTGTCCCTGCTCCAGAGCCAGCACAGGTTGATGCGGACACGGACACCGTGACTCACATGGTACAACCCTTTGAGCTCGAGAACCAGCCCTTGTTTGAGGAGCCACCCACGCTTCTGGTCGAGGGCATGGAGGACCCGGATGCCACCTTTGTAGAGGAGGTGGAATAGGAGGAGGTGTTTGCATTTACACAGCTGCATGATAAAGGCTTTCATTTATTGTTATCTAATTATGTTATCTAATATGTTTTTTAATTGCTTACTATGTTGGCAGATGGCCAGGAGAATGTGGAGGAGCAGCAGGAAAATCCACAGGACACAGCCCCACAGGATGGGAATAGTAGGTGAGGCTGGGGGTGGTGAGATGGCACCATGGTGAGATGACAGGCTGGCGGGGGACAGGTGGTGGGGGAGGAAGTCAAAATGACAGGGGGGGGGGAGGGTGAGAACGGCAGAGGTTGATTTCTGTATATTCTTCACTACTCTACAGTGATTGTGCGAAGAGACTTGCGTGGCACTGGGATCCCACTGAAGCAACTGCCCCAGCAGCCACATAGGCCAGATACTCATTCCCACTTCCCTTTGGGCAAACGGAGGGCTGAAAATTGGGCAGACGGGGGCCTGAAACCCCGGGGCATAAAGGTGGGTGGGGCAGTCTGAACTAATGGCTTTCCATGTTGCCTTGCTACAGGTCTGTGTGACTCCCTACCTCCACAGTACTCTGGGGGTCGGGCCCCAGCTGCCTGAAGTCAGTGTAGGGTTTATTCTAGGGTGAATGTGAAGAGGCCCCTGGGTCACTTAGGGATGGTCACCCTAGCTCCCAGACCAGGACATACCTGGCCACTACCACCTCACCCTCCTATCTCTTAACCAGTCCCCTTTCCCTGTATCTGAGACTGGAGGCAGGCCCTGTGAACCCCCAGTCTGACTCTCCTCCAGTCTCACTCCACAGCAGCTGCAGGATCCAGGGATAGTGAGCTCAGCCCTTGTGGGCTGCTCCCTTCCTTCCTCTGCTCTGCTGCCTCAGTGCTGCTGTCACAGGGGCTTTGTTTGTCTGTTTTTCAATGCTTCTATACCGCCCTACTCGCTATACAGCAACTCAGGGCGGTGTACAACCGGCACAAATAATCAAAATACAAACTACAAAAGTAAAAACAAACACTAAAAATTCAAATGAAAACCGACTTAATCCCTCCCTCATCCCCCTCACCAAATGCCTGGCGATAAAGCCAGGTCTTACATTGACTATGAAATATAGAGAGGTCCAGGGAGAGTCAAATCTCTACCGGGAGGGAGTTCCAGAGTCGCAGTTCAGCCACTGAGACCGCCCTTTCAAATGTGGCCCCCCAGAAAACCCAGGGAACCTCTAATAGGGTGCCCCCGGAAGCCCGCAGGGGCTGATCGAGAACATGGGGGGTGAGGCGTTCCTGCAGATAGACAGGGCCCAAGCCGTGTAGGGCTTTAAAGGTTAAAACTAACACCTTGAAGCAAATCCGGAAGAATATAGGCAGCCAGTGCAGAGAGCGGAGCACTGGTGTAATGTGCTCCTGGAGGCCCATCCCCAACAGGAGGTGGGTCACTGCATTCTGCACCAGCTGAAGTTTCCGGATTGTTATCAGGGGTAGCCCCACGTAGAGTGCGTTGCAGTAGTCAAACCGTGAAGTGATAAATGTATGGATGATGGTGGCAAGGTTGGGGCCTGAGATATACAGTCGAAGACGACAGACCAGATGTAACTTACTAAAGGCACTCCTTGCTACAGCCACCACCTGGACGTCCAGGCAGAGAGAGCTGCGAGTCAAGGAGAACCCCCAGACTCCGAACTTGAGGGACCAGAGTTGGACGTACCCCATCAATGAGCCTCCACACATGCACTCATACTCACCAGCATCGCCGCCATCTTGTTGGAATTCAGCGTGAGGCGACTTGTCCTCATCCAATCGCCCACTGCAGCCAGGCACCAGGTAAGCACTGAGACTGCAGAGTCTGGGTCAGATGAAAACAAGAGGTATAGCTGGGTGTCATCAGCGTATTGATGACACCCCACTCCAAATCCTCTCACGATCTCACCCAACAGCTGCATATATAGGTTGAGCAGGAGAGGGAACAGAATCGAACCCTGCGGTACTCCACATGTGAGATCCTGGGGGGAAGATGAACACTCCCCCAGGACCACACGCTGAGTTCTACCGGCCAGGAATGAATGGAACCATCCAAGAACAGCCCCCTCCCCCCCCCCCCAGCACAGTCCCACAGACGTGTCACCAACAGCTTGTGTTATCAAACACTGAAAGATCTAGCAAAATCAGGAGTGGACCTATCTCGATCCATCTCTCAGCACAGATCATCGACCAAAGGCACAAGTGCAGTCTCCATACCATAACCCAGACAAAAACCTAACTGCGAAGGATCCAGGAAACCCGAACCAGTCCAGATGTCCCTGGATCAAGTTTATGGCCACCAGTTGGTTCCTCCCAGCTGCCGATGGCCCCAACACAGGGGGACCTTCCCAGGCAGGCATGACCTGATGATGTGGCTAGGTTGCATCGCTCTCGCTCCCTTATTGTCCTCGGGATGGTTGCTCGTGGACCCTTGTCTGTCTTCTTACCTGGTGGGTGAGTCTCCGGGCGGGTGCCCTTGTGGGCCACCTCACAGTCTGTCAGTGCAACAGGCGCAGATGGAACCCCCTGCCACAAGCACCCAGCGGGAACTAGCACCTGCCAGGGCCGGACTTACCACAGGGTGACCTGGAGTGACTGGCCTGGGCCCCACTGTTTTACTTCATTTTCACCAGGGTAGGGTCCAGGGCTCTCACTTCCTCTTAGTGGGGCCCTAAACACGACCCGACCACCTCTAGGGTACCAGAGAAAGTCCCTCCCCTGAGTGGGTGGGGCTACAGAGGAGGGGATGGGACTATCAAGGGCTCCGCATTTTATCTTTGCCTTGGGCCCCGTCAAGTCTAAGGCCAGCCTTGCTTTATGCAGTATGTGTACATGGGGTGACACCAAGGAGCATGTATGCATTGCAAAGTGGATATGCACCGTCAGAAATGGGTGATGCCTTCGCTTCTTTGCTCCACCTTTTATATTAACTTCAGTTTTGACTCAGGCCCGGGGGATAAATTCTGCCCATAACTAGTTTTATTTGACCCCTTTCCAATTCCTCTGTCTGGCCCCTGGATCCAGTTCCTAACCCCAAGTACTGAAAGAGAGAACTCAAGGGGAAAGGGTGGAGATGAAAGCATGAACACAAGGATAGTGGATGTATCCATAGCACAGCCCCATGATCTGGACTCTCATCTTTCTTACCCCACCCTAAGCACTCCCACCTCCAATTTCTATGTAGCCCTGGGAGTTTGTACTATTTTTTCAAAGTAGCCCATAAGAAAGAAAAGGTTCTCCAACCCTGCTTTAAAATAATAACATGGAAGCTATTAAATCAGACCTGCATCTGTTCTCGTCTGCACTTTCTAGAAGAACTTCTACGGAGTTGTGTCAGTGGCCTATGCAGGGCAATACAAGGAAGCTTCTTGTGACAGTGGGTTAGTTGTGAGGAAGACAACAGAAAGGCTTTGGGCAGAATCATTAAGAATCTCTATTGGGATTGCTGAAGTAAGTCACTCTAGTCTCTCCTGATATTTCAGCACACCAAGTGTACCTACAGGTTCTACTTCCTGAATGCTCCTACACACAGATTATTACACAAAAAGGATGGCTTGATTGAGCTGTGCCCAAGGCTTGCTAGCATTCATAGTCACCTAGTTAGACCTTAGGGGTCCTCAAGTTTGCTATCCAAATACACCCTCAGTTCATTCCCCTCTACTAGAAGTACTTAGGCATTCTGCAGCCTGATTCCTGACCAGTGTTCACTCCTGAGCTAGTTCTTGGCCTATCTGCAGTGTTCTTCTATGCCAATGCCGTGGTCAAAACCTGAATCCCACTAGGCTGTTTTTGAAATCTCCGTTCAGCACCCCAAACTCTCCTACTCCCTGCACACCTGTAACACCACCTAAACAAGGTCAGGTTCACCTTCTGCCTCTACTGTGTAAGCATCATGTTGTTGCTTCTGGGTTTCCAGCAGTGCAGGGGAAAAATATTAAACCCTACTACTACTTATCATTTCTATAGCACTATTAGGTGTGCACAGCACCTTATAGTCACAGAATTTCAGAGACAGGTCCCTGCCCAGTGGGCTTACAATCTAAAATAGACACGGGTGAGGGGAACACAGGGACAGAGAGATATTTCTTATCCTGCTAGATCTCTCGGCCAATTTGACACCACGGATCATGGGCTGTTGTTGAGACGGCTGCGTGACCTGGGGGATCTGGATGGAACTGTTCTTGAATGGTTCTGCTCATTCCTCTCAGGGAGAAGCCAGCGGGTAGTGTTGGGAGCTCAAACATCTTGCCCCCGCGCTTTATCCTGCGGCATTCCGCAGGGATCCATTCTGTCTCCAATATTATTTAATGTTTATATGCAGCCCTTGGGGGAGGTCGTGAGAGGGTTCGGGGTGTGATGTCACCAATATGCTGATGGTACTCAGCTATACCTCTCTTTTTCAGCTGACCCAGACCCTGCTGTCTTGTTGCTATCCCAGTGTCTGGAGGCCATGGCGGAATGGATGTGGCAGAGCAGACTGAAGCTCAACCCCGATAAGATGGAGGTGATGGTGGTGGGAAGAGCGAGGGAGGTGTTGGCCCCCCTAATTGGGGGGGTTCGCCCTCCTATAGCTCAGCAGGTTCGGAGTCTGGGGGTGATATTGGACGCAGATCTCCATCTGGATCGACAGGTGGAGGTGGTGGCGAAGGCCACCTTCCGCCAGTTATATCTGTTGTGGAGGCTGCGCCCGTACATCTCCGGCCCGGACCTGGCCTCCCTCGTCCATGCCTTCCTCACCTCGAGGCTGGACTACTGCAATACGCTCTACGTGGGGCTGCCCTTGTTCCTGGCTTGGAGGCTGCAACTAATGCAGAATGCGGCGGCCTGGCTCCTGTCAGGGATGGGTTGCTGGGATAACATAACACCTGTGCTCCGTCCGGACGCTGCACTGGTTGCCAATAGCGTGCCAAGCCAGGTTCAAGGTATTGGTATTGATCTATATGGCCCTTCAGGGTCTGGGCCCCTCATACCTCAGGGACCGCCTCGGCCTCTGCGCCCCAGAGCGACTCCTTCAGTCTGCCAAGGGTGCCTTCTTGGAGGTCCCCCGTGTTAAGTGGGGGGCCACAATGGAGAGGCCATTCTCGGTGGCCACGCTGCACCTTTGGAATTCCCTCCCGGAGGAAGCTCGCCTGGCCCCGAGCCTTTTAACATTCCGGCGAGTTTGTAAAACCTGGCTGTTTGCCCAGGCCTTTGGGGAGGGGGGGAGGAGGGTTGGGGGGGTTAATCTCCCCTACCCTTATTTATTGTTTTATTGTGTGCCTAACCATGTTTTAATATTATTATGATCATTTTAAATTTTATATAATTGTATTTTTATGTTTTTAAATTGTTAGCCGCCCCGAGCTGTTTTCAGGAGGGGGAGGGATATAAATCGATAAAATAAAATAAAATAAAATAAATAAAAAATATTCCCACCCTTTTTTTTTTTTTTTTACAGATGGGGACCTGAAACTGAGAGGTTGTGACTTCTCCAAGACCACCCAGCGAGTTCATGGTTAGGTCAGGATTTGAACCCTGGCTTCTTAAGACCAGGTCCAGAACCTTGTCCACCACGCCACACTGGCTCTCAAAACTAGAAACCTGTGAAGGCATTTAAAGTAATATATCTAATCCTAAAATGCACAGTATTTATTTTGTCTTAATTTGAGCTAACCTCTCATTAAAGCCAATGACATTTGGACCTTAGCAGAAACGAGTACCCTCAAAAACAGATATATCCATTGAATTGTGGTACTTGACCTGACCTGGTAACTTCGGGTACTAACTGATACTTGATTGGTGCCCAATGGGCTACTGATTTACTGTTCTTCATCCTAATTTTCCAATTTCTGGTCCTGATTTTTTGACTTTCAGTACAAATTTCCCAACTTTCTGTCCCAATTCCTGTACCGATTTACCATTTTATCAATTGGTACCAATCAGTAATGGTAATACCTGCTATTTTCAGGTAATCGGGTGTCCAATCGGTACTTGGTTGGCCTGTCATGCACCCCTGACACGGTACTCGAAATTGGGGATATTACCCATGAGTAAAAAATGAGCTACATATTTCAGCTCTAGTTTGGATGAAGGATGTGGATCATAATATTTTTGGTAATAGTAAAGATAGAACAATGGATAAAAACAACTGTAAAAGTAATTCATTCTTCCCAGCTTTGACCCACTGTGGCCTGTGGGTCACTGTCATGTTTGTGTTTGGGCCCCCAGATGGTTGCCCCAGACTGATCCCGGACGTGTCAACAGCTAGCCCAGGCTATTACTCGGCAAAGTGCTGAAGTCACAGCCCCTCTCTGAAGCCAGTCCAGGGCAAAGCGGGCCACAGAAGGTTAGGATGTATGTTTTGACCCACCATGACCTACCCAGATTGGGGCCACCATGGCCAACCGCCACAGCAGTCCAAGATTGACCATCATGGCTGCCTGTCATGGTGGGGTGTGGGGTGCTGGGTGCAGCACAGGGGCAGAGCTAAGACGGCTCTCCGGCCGCAGTCATGTGCTTAGTGACCTGATCTGACCCCGGCTGTGTCAGTGGCACACTACTCTGCTGTCACTTCTGTTTTTACCCTTTGTCTCTCCTGCTCCAATAGACCTTGCTATTGGAAGTGCAGCATTTTTGATGTATAGCTGAACAGTTCTGATCCACAATGACACATTTCCACACAACAAACTCATTAGCAAGCTAGGGAAATGTGGGATTGATGGTATTATTATTTAGATTGGTTCATAACTGGTTGTATAGTCATACCTATCGAGGAGTAATCAATGGTTCGTTATCAGATTGGGAACAAGTAACAAGAAGGGTCCCCCACGGATCTGTATTTGGTCTGGTGATGTTTAGCATTTTCACTATGATTTGGACAAAGGAATGGAGAATATTTGTATCAAATTGTGCTGATGACACAAGGCTGGAAGGGATTTTAAGCACTCTGGAGGATTGTATCAGAATGCTCCAAAATGATAAATTAGAAAACTGAGTTTTAAAAAAAGATGAAATTCAGTAAAGACAAATGCAAATAATTACATGTAGGGAACAGCCACACAAGCTAGGGCTTGCCTGATCCCCCACCTGCCCCGGGACGAGCAATCACAGCCACCACACTTTGGGTGGGTGAGCAGACCATATGACCTGCCTCGCCTTGCAGGGAGCCCAGGCAGGCGGGCTGCTGTCAGAGGTCCTACCATGCCCTGGTGTGGGCCAAGGAGCCAGCCATACGAGCAGTCACCCAGCCCCACCCACCATCCCTCGGCCCACCCACTGTCCTGCCCGGGCTGTGACATGGCCATGAGGGGATGGCGAATACATCCACCACTCAAGGCCCCACAGTAGTCCTCACCAGATGGGAATCAGCCACACAGCCCCCTTAACCCAATCTGGGAGCATTTCCCAAACACTAGGCAACACTACTACTACGCGCTGCTTCCCTGGCCTTCCCTGTTGGATGCAGCACGTAGCAGCTGGTTGCCCCCCGCCCCTTGGAGTGGGGTGAACATCTGATGGCTGCAGTGCATGTCATACAATGCACTCTCACGGGGTAAGGCTGCCCAATGTGGGGTAATGCTGCCCAAATTGGATTAGCATCTTGTGTGGCTTCACCAACAGAGAAAAATCAGAAGTTGAATGACCAAATGAGAAATTATTGGCTGAGCAGTAGTACTTCTGAAAAAGCTCTGCCTATTACAGCATAACAGAGTGGCTGCAGCCTAACAGGTTGATAGTAAAGAGCAGCCACATGCATTGAGAGGATGCCCCTGAG
This sequence comes from Sphenodon punctatus, assembly GCA_003113815.1. Taxonomy (NCBI): domain Eukaryota; kingdom Metazoa; phylum Chordata; class Lepidosauria; order Sphenodontia; family Sphenodontidae; genus Sphenodon; species Sphenodon punctatus. The sequence continues at coordinate 230,398 of QEPC01004423.1, read as the reverse complement.
GCCTGTTGTTCTCAGGGACCCATCTTACCCCTTGAAGCCCTGTCTCATGAAGGCATACAGCGTTTAACTGGCAGCTCAGCATCACCTGCTCTGTTGTGGAGAGGGCTTTTGGGCTATTAAAGCAGTGCTGGAGATCAATTGTGGCCAGAATTAATTTCTGGCTAGAGACCGCTCCACTTCTAACTACTGCTGCCTGTATTCTCCATAACACCTGTGAGTCCAGAGGGGCTGCATTGGAGACCCCCCCACCCCCGATAGTTCCGGTGAGTCAGTGCCCCCGTTCTGGGACCAGATGAACTGAGAGAAGCAGCACACAGGCAGAGAGATCCAAGACACCTTGTGCTGGCACATCAACTGCAATGCTAGCTTCAGCACCCACCATCAGTGACAGTTTACTGAGCATTGGTGAACCACACTGAAACTTAGGGTATTTTCAGACGTTACAAGATCACAGTCAACCATGGTTCATTCCCGGTGGTGACTGTGATCGCGGCACGTCTGTTGGGGGATGTTCCCCCCCAGATGTTACCATGGCGTGGAATCACATTCACCACGCGAGCGGCCGAAGCGGCGGGACTGGAGGCCGTCGCGTGTTGAATGTGATTCCNGCCTTGTGCCGGCACATCAACTGCCATGCTAGCTTCAGCACCCACCATCGTCAACAGTTTAATGAGCATAAGTGAACTATGTTTTCCTCTGGCCTATTTTCAGACGTTGTGGAATCACATTCACCACGCGAGCGGCCGAAGCGGCGGGACTGGAGGCCGTCGCGTGTTGAATGTGATTCCGCGCTGGGGTGAACCCCGCCGTCACGTTTGGTTGGGCACCACGGCCCGGGATCCCCGGCGGGATCCCGGGCCATGGCGAATTCAGCCAGACGCTACGGCCGCATTGGCTCTGCTGCCCGCCCATCTCCCCAGAGGGCGGGCGGCGGGGAGCGTGGAGGGGGCGGGGCCGTGCAGCCGCATGTTGCACCGTGCGGCCCCGCCCCCTCCCAGATTCCCCGCCGGGATCCCCCGTCACGTCTGATGCGGCGTGACGGGGTCATCCTGGCGGGGGATGAATATATTGCTTTTGTGACGGGGCCAACTGGCCCCATCACGTCTGAAAACACCCATTGTTAAGTATGAACACTGCTGTGATTGCAACAGTGCAGAATTCTCAAGGCGCTGCCGGTAAATAGAACATGGGATTTTTCTTAGATGTCTCTAAAACATAACTGTGGTGCTATGGCAATGGGCCATAATAAAAGGCATCTAATGTACTGTGCTGCTTAAAGGTGTGCACTTTAATGGCGCTGAGTATCCAGCACTCAGGTCAGTTTTTCAAAAAGTTTTGGTTCTCATTGGCTCAGCACACTGAGCTCTTCTGAAAAACTGACCTGAGTGCTGGATGCTCAGCGCCATTGCAAATAACAGGGCTGCAAGATTAAAATGTAAAGAATAAGGAACTCTACAGACCTGCGGGATTCTGAAACAAGGGATGCCCATTATGTCCCATGCAGCTGTGGGGCAGAAAATAAGGGATGTTCATTATATAAATAAGGGATGCCCATTATGTTCTGTACAGCTGTAGGGTTCTAGAATAAGGAGCATCCTTTTAAATAATAAGGGACCCGCCTTTAGAAATCGAATCCATACTGCTTGCTTACATACTTACCGCACATTGGTATGGCAAGTATATCTGGGAACAACATGTGGACAGTGGCATTCCTTTAGCAATGATTAAATAAAGTCGACAGACGCTTTCCCATTAATCCTGTGCCCACACATGCCAATGGCAAAGCTCCATTGACGGCACAGAATCCGGACGCACGATAAATGGAAAGCTCTCCCCTATGTTGCAAATTGCAAGCTCCCAGGGAATGAAGCAGGAGCATACGCACGCGGTATCCTAGAGGCAGGATCCTGGCCGGCTTGCAAAGCGTTGGCAGCAAGGAGCGCGAGAGCAGCACCGCGAATCGACTCGTGCGCAGGCTTTAGCAGCGGGAGCGCGCGGGCCCGGCTGCAGCAGCAGCAGCAGCAGCCCAGCAGCGCGAGGAGTCGGCGCAAGCCAGCACAGCAGGGTCGGGCGCGGTTGCTAGGAGACGGCTCCCGGGCGGCCCGGCGGAGGCATGATGAGGAGGAGGCAGCGACCCCCGGGGGCCCTCTGGCGCTAAACCCGGCTCCCCCCGCCCCAGGTCTCCCGGCTCCCCCTCCCTCTGCGCCCTCAAGCCCCCGGGTCGCCCCCAGGCTCCATCCCCCAGATGCGGGGGGAGCAGCCGGTGCGGGGCAGCAGCAGCAGCGCCGGCTCCCCCTCCCCTCGTCATCCATCCATTCCCGGCTCGGGGCGCGGCTCCACCACCAGCCTTCGGAGGGAGCCGCGGGCACCGCCTGCTGCATCAAGGAGAGCGGGTGAGGAGGCTCCGGCCGGGCCCCTGGGCGTGCGGGGCCCCTGCGCTTCCTTCATGCCCGGGCAGGAGGGGTCAGAGCAGGCTCGGGGTGGGGGAAGCGGCCTCCAGGCCAGGCAGGTAGAAGAGATGAGAACGTCATAATCCCTATTGCCCTCACTGGGCATGGCGTGGGCATGGATGCTGGTGCCAATGTAGGGGAACACCTCTAGTGGGCAGGATGTTGGTGCCAATGTAGGGGAACACCTCTAGTGGGCAGGGATGTTGGTGCCAATGTAGGGGAGCCCCACTGACGTTGGCATGGCTGTTGGTGCCAATGTACGGGAACTCCCCTGGTGGGCATGGCCGAGTGTTGGAGCCATCCTGGGGACCCCACGGTGTAAACTTACCGCTGGTGCCAGTGTAGGCAATGCTGGTGCCAGTAGGCATGATGTGGGCATAGCTGTTGGGGCTATCTTGGGAAACACTCCTGGACATGTTGTGAGCATTGCTGCTGGGGCCATTGCAAGGGAGCACCTCTGAGAGGTGCAACATGGGCATGCCTGCTGATGGCACCTTGGGGAGCACACTCAGTGGGTGCAGCATAGCCATGGCTGTTGGTGCCATTGCAAAGAAGCGCCCCCTAGTCATTGCAGCATAGCCATGACTGTTGGGGCCAGCCTGGGGTGCAACCTTGGTCGGCATAGAGGACACATGGCTCCCTGCCAGGCACACCACGGATATGGTGTTATTATTGGAGTACCCGGCCTTATCGAACATAATTTGACCATGACTGCTTGTGCCGTGCCGTTCTTTACAGCCCCACATGGTTTGGGCATGACTTTTGTTTCCATCCCTAATAGTGCCCCCTTCCCTGTAGTTTCAGTATTGCTGCAGTGCTGTCCCAGACAATCCTCCATGGTTGTCATGGCAAGGTCATTGCTTACGGTTGTTGTCTTTGGCTTCTGACTCTCTGTAGTGTTCTCAAAATAAAAAAGCACTTTCTGAGAAAAAGGCACAGGATCCTTGTTGTAGGAGGCAGTATGGCCTAGTATGTTAGGTAGAGCACTGGGAGTTAGTAAAGTTGCACAGTTACCTGACCTTGCAGTGGCAAATCCCTCTTTCTTTGGGTGTTTTTACATGAGAGTGGTGGGGACGGGGTGTGTGTGTGTGTGTGTGTGTGTGTGTGCGTGTGCGTGCGTGGGGGAGGGTGCAGGGTGTTCACGCACAGGAAGTGCGGTGGGAAACACTTCACGGGTGGCTCCCTGCATGGCTGCCCCATCCACACACCAGCCACCCAGTCCCTGCATAGGACGCTCCGGGTTTTTCAGGAGTGCTCCGTGCAGGGACTGGGTGGCCGGTGTGTGGATCACGGGAGCGCACTTCCCAATGCACCAACTTTAAACAAGCGGCTTTCCATATGGGTGGTGGGGGGCCATGCGTGGAGCCATCTTGTTTAAAAACACCCTTTGTATGGCAGGGACATATTTATTTAGTTATTTTTCAAATTTTTATCCCTCCCTTCCCACAAGGCTCAGGGCGGCTCACAGTCCATAAACATAGCCTTTAAATCCTCTTCAGAGCCACGTTGTGTACGTAGCTTTGAGAAGGAATGCCTTGGATGTGAGAATTGTAATAATGTAAAATATTGTAATGTGACAGTTGTAAAAGTGACAAAGGAAAGATGGTTTAATAATGAAGTAGTACTGAAAGGTGTATCAGTTGACCATCAGGTCCACTCACACAAATTCTTCTTGTAGGTCAACATGGTTAGCAAATAAGTTGTGGAAGGTTTGAGAAGTGAATTTGTGTTTTTAAAATTGCAGTTCCAAACTTTTTTCCTACTCACAATAAAATAAATTTTGTTCTGTCTGTCTTGTGTGCTAGTTATCTCCTAGGTTTGTTGTATATTTTATTTCTCAACAGCTTTGACTGCTGTGTGTTTCCACATAGTAGAGCCAAGCATATATTGTGAATTTAATAATGACTTGGCTTAGTCCTAGAATTTTGGATTTAGCTTTGGTGACATGCTATGTTATGTTGTAACCTGGTACCATTAGTTTTGGATAGTTAAAAGTTATTTAAAAATATAACTGTTTCCATGAAATTTGGAAACTGGTGCTTTGTATCTCAGTGACATTTTATTTTAGAGATCCATCTTCACACAAAAAATGAATAAAATATATTAAATTGGTGTACCACTCAGTTGGAAAAAAATAGAAGCAAATGATAGGATGTGGTATTGGTGGGTTTCATATTGCAGCTATGGAAAATGCACCCAACCTGTGAAATTAGCCTTGTTTCATGCTGGAAAGTAAGACAGTGGAGAGACTGGAGTTGTTCTGAAATATGGATCAGCATATGTTTTTCTTTTGAATGCCAAGCTCTTTTGCACTGCAGTTTACTCTAGTTATAGCAGTTCTGTGAACAGCAAGCATGGAGTGACTCTTTGCTGTCCTCCTGTGAGGCATTGTTCAGATAATCTTCCAAAGAAAGCTAGTGTTTAGACAGTTATGGAAAGGTCAGTTGGAAAGCTTCCTAAATCAGCTTGATTTCATTGGCAAGTTTTTCAGGCTTTGCTTGAATGAGTCACTTGCCTACCTTAAGAAGCAGATACAAATGATTTGTAGGGCTGGAAGGCCATCAGTAAGATGAGGGTCCAATAGTACTAGCAAGAATATCAACCTCTTCTCCCCAGGGGCTGGAAATGCAAAGAATTCTGAATCCCACCCCAGGTGCTATCTGTTCCTGGATGCTGTTCAGTAGTTTAGTACTTTGTATCATCCTCTAATACACTATGAAACTTAAAGCACTTACTACTCCATCCTCTGACCACTGAAAGGGAGATGAAATTTCTATGCGGTAAGAATATGTTTTCTGCTCTATCCTTTCTCTGCCTCATGCTTCTAGGGGGTGTAGGGGTCATCATTCATCTTGTGTGTTGCTGCATTGCTTGTCTCTGACCCTGTTTAGCTTTCAACTGGCAGTAAAGCAGAACTGTATAACTTTTGTCATTTCTTTTTGCTTTAGGTTAGGAGTAGTAGTTAAATTAGTATTGTCACTTTCACTATGCAGTTGCATGGGAAAGTTTCAAGCATCATCGAGCCAAGCTATCTGCAGATTCAGGAAGTCAGCACAATTTAAATTCACATTTGAAAGTTGTGCTCAGCTCTGGCAAGTGAAAGTTTTACTGGGCAGTTGCCACCAACTTTTGCAGAATTTGAACTTTAAGGGTGTTAACACAGAAGAGGGGAGGCCCCCAGAGCCCATGACCCCCGCAGCCCCCACCCACAGGCTCTGCATGGGACCACAGCTAACAGGTAGGTGTTCCTCCCTGGTATGGTCTGCCCACACTCCCCCTATGTTGCCCCACCATAGAGTTGCAGACGCTCCTTGGATGTCGTAGGCTGCTGGCTGTAACTCTATGGTGCTGAACGTGGGCAGAGGTGGCTGCGCACTCCCACAGACAGGGGCAGCCATGGGGGTGCTCCGTGGCCTCCTAACATACAGGAGGCGGCCACGGAGCAGCATGTTGTCCCACCTTTTCCTGGATTTGCCTGAATGGTGTCATCAGCCTTCCCTGGGATGACGCTGTTAGTAGTGGCCCTGGGATGAACATCTGGCACCCATCTAACAGATGAGCAGGTGAATTCGTGGTTAATGGGGGTGAAAGTGGCACAACATCTTGTCTGTTTACACCCAAAGTTGGGAAAGGGCATTTTTACGACCTTTGTGGTTGTGAAGACAGTTCTCAGAGCATCAACAGTGAGAGTGTAATCTGGGGAAGAGTGGTTACCTAAGCCTGCTCTATTGCTCAAAACCTTTTCGGGGCAGATCGTGTGGCCAGCTCTCCCCATTGGCCCAAAGTGTAGTGGCTGCCATTTCCCGCCATGGGGCATATTGGGGATCGGGCCTGCCCCCGCTCGTGTGGCTGCACCCTCTGTCTTTGGACAAGTGTGCATTTGGAAAGTTATTGTCATAATCATGCCCAGCTAGTTTTTACATATTACAAATGTACCACTGTAGTCATATCTTATTTCACTAATGTGGTAAGAGATACGTTTGCTGTATCTGAGACCATGCTGCTGGGACTACTAGAACTTGATTAACAAATTTAAATACTTTGCTATATAACTTAGAACATTACAGTGGTAGCACTACTGTAATGTTTGATAACAAATTTTCAGATAAAGCAGGGAAAGAGTGTGTAACAACTTTGAACCATACAATGTACTCAGAAACTAAAATGTGTTTTAATCCTTGAGATGAGCTTGAATTTGATGTGTCCATATGTGTGTTCATTTTTTATTTAAATAAAAAAATCTTGAATCTGGGAAATATTTTACAAACTTTTCCAACCAGAAGCATGTCTCTCCAGAGTGGGCAAACCAGCTCCTGCCAGCTTGAGGTGTTGCCATGGTACCTAGCTGTGGCTGCCTGTAATAGGCCTGTCCGTCATGGCGGGGGGTGGGGAGCAGGGTGATGTCAGCAGTGCGGGGGCATGGCCAGGAGACTGCATGTTGCTCCCCACCCTCCTAATCAGTGTGGTGGAAGACATAGGAACATATGTTCCCACGGACGGCGTTGACCCAGCCAGGGAAGCCCTCCCCCTGAGTGTGATGACATTCAGTCTGGACGTCTGTTAACACCCAAAGTCTTTTCTCACACTCTTCTCCTTAGTATTTTATATCAGGATTGTGTCTTAATATCCAGATTGTCTTCCTAGGCCCTTTCCTTACCGTCCACACAATCTTTTCAGTACTCTTCTTCTTACTCTGTCTACCCTTACGTTTTTGCACTCCCTCCATTCAGAGTCCAATTCAGGCTTCACCTACTGGATTGTTGCTGAGACAACCCCCCTGAGCCACTGTCTCTCCTGTCCTCAAAAAGTCCACTCTTGACCCCTCTGACCCTTCTAGCTAACATCCTGTCTTACTGCTTATCTGAGGGCTGTGTACTCATATCCTTCAAACTCTACATTGACTCCATTGCCAAATCCTGCCGTTTCTCCCTCCACAACATTGCCAAGATCCGCCCTTTTCTGTCTGTCTCCTCTGCCAAAACTCTCATCTACGCCCATGTCATCTCACGTTTTGACTATTGTAACCTCCTCCTCGCTGGCCTTTCCCGCTCCCACCTTTCTTCCCTTATCTCTGTTCAAAACTCTGCTGCCAGGATCATCCACCTTGCCCGTTGCTTTGACCACGAGCAACCTCTCCTCTCCTCTCTCCACTGACTCCCTCTTCCTGAGTGTATTCTGCACAAGCTCCTCGTCTTCACCTACAAAGCCCTTCACAACCTCGCTCCCCCCTACCTCTCTGCCCTGATCTCCCTCCGAACCCCTGCTCGAGCACTCCGCTCCTCTTCCATCCTCTCCCTCGCCCTTCTACGCCTCCCCTGCTCCCTCAACCGCCTTCGTCCTTTCTCCCTCGCTGCCCCGCACGCCTGGAACTCCCTCCCAGCCCTCGTCCGCCTGGCCCCCACTCTCCACACCTTCAAGTCCCTCCACAAAACTCACCTCGTCCACTCCACCCTTCCGAACTCCTGCTAACCACCCCCACCCAGGATTATCCCCCACCTGTTATCTGCAAACTCCCAATTTACTGTAACCAAGCCAAGAACGTGTACCTGAGCTCTTGCATTCTCATGAATGTTGCATCCCGTGTCCCTCCCTCAGTTCCCCCTTCCCTGTCTCCCCTCCCCCTGTCTTTAGATTGTAAGCCCTCGGGCAGGGACTGTGTCTATTTTAATCTCTGTAAAGCACCAGGTACATTGCTTGCGCTATATAAAAGCCAATAATAATAATAATAATAATAATAATAATAATTAATAATGTCACAGGAGTCCCCACTGGGAGGGAGCAGGTTCACAGTGGGAAGGCAACCAAGCTAGGGAAGGGACCGGAGCGGTTCAAGGCAGGTCCAGATGACAAGAAT
>QEPC01004423.1:211850-222021 GCA_003113815.1 Sphenodon punctatus | reverse complement strand
TAATAATAATAATAATATTTTTTTATCTTGTTCCCTATAGGCTTCTACACAGTTCATGCACCTAGTGGAAGGTAGCACCCTTCTGGCCTTCTCTTATTAAGTCTCTGTACTTCTTCTAAGCGGTCCTAAATAGTTTTAACCAGTCCTCCTTGCTGAGAACCTGTCTCAGCTGTCATTGCTGCCAGAACTCAACTGATCAGAACTCAACATTGACTCAAGTCAGTCATTACCTGGCCATATTTTTGTTACCCATAACTGCAGACCCTAAATTTGTTTTCCCTAATAAGCTGTAGCTGGCAGAACTTTCTTCCCAACCCCTTCCTGTGCCAATTATATGAACACCTTAATATATTCATTAATGATCTGGAGAAGAGTAAAGAGTGAGGTGTTCAAATTTGTAGATGACACGAAGCTATTCAAGGTAGTTAAAACCTGAGCAGACTGTGAAGAAATGCATAAGGAACTTGGTAGACTGGATGACAGGGCATCTAAATGGCAGATAAAATTTAATGTGGACAAGTGCAAAGTGATGCACATAGGGGAAAAATAACCCAAACTATATGTATACAATGCTGGGTTCCAAGACCGTTTTCACATGGAAGCCCCCCCCTCCCCTCACACACGCGTGTAAGTGGGAGGAGGGCGCCCATGCGAACACTGCAGCGGATGCAGGGGGGTTCAGTGGCTGCCCGTTGGAACGCTGTGGGTGGGGGTGCGTGCACGCTTCTGCGCTCCACCCACCTCCACCCATCACCCATGCATGGAGCAACGGGTGCCAATGCCCGATGCTCCATGCGTGGAGGTGGGTGGGTGTTCATGGGAACGCACCCCCACACACCTCCCATTCACCATGCCACCCACCCATACCCCCATGCACCCGCACCCATTAGAAAAGGGCCTAAATTAGGAGTTACCACACAAGAAAAGGATCTTGGAGTCATTGTGGACAATAAATTGAAATCCTCAGCTTAATGTGCAGCAGTGGTAAAAAAAAGCCAAAAGAATGGGTGAAAACAGACATGACGCTAACCACCCTTGGTGGTTATTTATGCATGTTGCAGGGCTGTATTGGTGCCCTATGCAGCCCTGCAACATGCATAAATAACCACTAAGGGTGGTTCAAGGGTGGTTAGCGTCATGTCTGTTTTCACCCAATGTTAGGAATCATTCAGAGAGGCATAGAGGATAAAACTGAAAATATCGTAATGGCTCTCTCTAAATCTGTGGTATGACTGCATCTGGAGTATTGTGTGCAGTTCTGGTTGCCCCATCTCAAAAAATACAATATATCTAGAAAATGTACAGGAAAGGGCAACAAAAATGATCAAGGGGATAGAATGCCTCTCGTATGAAGAGAATCTTGATAGGTTGGGGTTTTTCAACTTGGAGAAGAGACGACTGAGAGGGGATATGATAGACGTTTATAAAATCATGAGTGGTGTGGAACACGTAAATAGGGAGTGATTATTTACCCTCTCTAACAGTACTAGAACAAGGGGACACACCATGAAATTAATTGGCAGCAGATGTAAATCAAATAAGAGAAAGTATTTTTTCACTCAGTGCACAGTTAACTTGTGGAAGTTGATGCCAGAAGAAGTGGTCAAGGCCAGTAGTGTAGGTAGTTTTAAAAAGGGATTGGATAAATTCCTGGAGGATAGGTCTATTAATGGCTATTAGCCAAGTAGGTTTGGGGGATGTAACCTTTTACTGTTGGGGACTGGAACAACAGGGAATGGATCGCCCGTTGTGACCTGTTGGGTACTTCTCCCAAGAGACAGATATTGGCCACTGTCAGAGACAGGATGCTGGGCTTTATGGATTGTTGGTCTGACCCAGTATGATATTACCAACTGTGGTGTAGTGGCTAAGTGCTCAGTACTTGGACTGGGAGGAGAAGATTCTGTTTTAAGTCTTGCCTTAGGCAGAAACTCACTGTCTGACCTTGGACCTGTCACAATATTCTCTCAGTCTAACCTACCTTACAGGCTTATTGTGAAGATTAAAAAGTTTTGTTAAATTGTTCTTTGTGAAGTGCTCCAAGTGCCCTGGCGAAGGTGGGTGGGAGTGCTATATATATAAAAAAATATTGTTGTTGTTTTGTTTTGTTTTATTTTATTATATGCACTTGATTTTCTAATTATGTTCACAGTTTGTTTGAGAAACAGTTTCTATTGTTGGGATGTATATCTAAAAATCCTATTGCAGAATATTAATTTTGAAATGTTTTAACAGCTTCATTGCGGTGTATAAGAAACTATGACATAGTTCAGAAATTTTCATTTGGGCTTATAAAATAGACACATTTAGGGTATGGATAATTTTATCTGTAGCTGTGGTAGCAATGGCAAATAGTCTTAACATGTATCAGTAAAAACAAAGGAATGTGCTGAAGGTGAAGTAATGAGAAGGGTCTCTCAAGCATCTAAAGAGAGGAGAAGAGCAGAGAATTAAAGGTTAATTGTGGAGAATCTTATAGAAGATCCACACAGTATTTGAAATTTTTAATTTAACCGGGTGCTTTTAAAAACACATGAACAACAAAATATATATTTTGTTAGTCGTCTTTGCCTTTCCTCTCTATGGGAAGGAATGGGATAACAAATCTAAATAAATAGTGAGCCGCCTGTAATGGAGGTGTTAATTTTTCCTTTGATTCAGGTAGTCATTTTCCCCTTGAAAAAGCTAACCCCTTTAATAATAATAATAATAATAATAATAATAAATTAATCAATCAATTCCATGGCTAATTTTAGAGTTTCTTCTCTATCTCTGGCTATTGCATACCAGATTTCCTGAGTAACTTGTTGCTGATCAAAGGGACATTGGGTGACAGACCAAATTTTACATTTTGGACCTCTGTGCTGTATCTCATACAAAAGATTCACCTTTTGTTAATGCATCTTGGACACCAGTCTCCAGTCTGAAGGCTACAGTATTCTTAAAATTAGAATTTGTGGAGGGGGCAGCCTCTAGAAAATGCAACTTTAGATGAACTAAGCAGAGGGAGAATCTAAATTGCTAATACATATGATTATTGTCACTTTGTAGTATTTTTACAAAAAGAATAAAAATAGTTGAAAGTATATTGGAAACTTAAATCTCTCCAAATTGATATATTTGTTTCCATGGGGAGCATTTTCATAATTAGGGAAAATTTAAAAAAAAATTGTGATGCCAAATCAGTTTACTTATAAACACTTTGCAGTTATATAGTATATTTGTTATTGGAAAATGCTATATTCGTTTTGCAAATGGGTCAGTTGGGGTATAGAGAAGTTAAGTAACTTAGGCCATTTATAAATGGGCAGGGGGGTGGGAGCGGGGTAGGTGTGCGCTGGGTGGAGCCAGCCACACACGGTGCAGCCAGGATTTTTCCTGGGGGTGGGGGTGGGGATGCGTGGGTTGCGGGAGTGCACACCCACGCCCATTCACTTTTAAACAAGATGCTCCCCCACGTAGACACTGGGTGTCCATGCGTGGGAGTGTCGCTTTTAAAAACCACCTTATTTGGGATCATAGTCTTTAGTGATAAAGCTGCAAAAAGAATTTTGGACTTTCTTTCATGTGTTTCTGATCGTTTTTCTTGGATGCAAACAAAAGCTGTTTTTAAAAAAAATTACATTCTTCTTCAGCCTATATCCTCTTGATTGTGCAAGTCAAGTAACAATGTTGAATTTTTCTTATACATATAGCGGAAGTCCACTTAGGAGCATGGAATATAACCACTGCTGTGCACAGGGTTATGCAGCAGCCTTGAAGCACCATATTTTTCTGTGTGGGTTTGCATAGAACAGCTGCACTTGTTGCTATGAAACCAGTCCCACAAGCCCCTATTTTATTCCTTGTTGATGCAAACTTGTCTGGTCTTGGACTTTTTTTCGTTTAAAGAGTCTCTTTCTCTTTTAAAAATAGTAGCATTCCCACTGTTTCTTTTCTTCCCAATCTGAAGTGTTACTGTGGATACTGTATTTGAATATAGTTTTAGGGCTCAATCCAGCTCCATACAAGTCAGTGGGAGTTTAGCCGTTGGCTTCAATGGGAGCTGGATTACGTCCAAAATATGTAACTCTTATAGTTCATATCTGATATATTCTTGATACTTAAGTTCTCTTGTGGTTGTAGATATCTAGTTTTCATAGCAAATGTAGGGTAGTGAATATAGTGAGAGTACTGAATTGAAAGTTGTGGTGACAGTCCTTTTTATCAGAGCTGGTCTAATATCAGCACTGAAAATTTTAAACAATCAAAATTTCAATTCCAGTCTAAATTCACACCACTTCTACTTCTCACAAGTCCACCCACTCATTTCACATAGGCTGCCAAACAGCCATAAGAATTTCTATCGCTATTAACCTGGATTTGCAAGTCTCCTCTCTGTGAAGCAAGTCACTAGACCCTTAAGAACAACTCATTCCATCTCTGCAGTACAGACATAATCTGGATTACCTACCCCAAATGCTCAGATAATAAGACTGTTTTAAGAATCATGCCATTCCTTATCCTGAAGTTATGGATCCGGCTTGCCGACTTCCCTTACCTACATTGTTCTAACATGCCAGAGGCTGTTCACCTATAGACAGCAGGATGGTAGCCATGGAAGTCGGACTCCGCTAAGGAGTGTGTAACAACTCGTTTCAGAGATGAGGAAAGGTTCGGCTCCTGGCCCAGATACGATCAGTTTGCGGGACATCTCCTGTGTGGATCCTGATGGTGATATGCTGGCTGGCCTGTTCAACACATGGTTGATCTCTGGGTCCGTCCCGGATGCGATCAAGGAGAGCAGGTCGCTCTTGATCCCTAAAACCATGGATCCTGTGCAGCTACGTGACATCAGAAACTGGTGACCGCTCATCTAACGGGTGTGGCTCGGGTAAAGCTGTTCGGTTTCCCTATTGGAGCGAGAGGGAAATAGTACGTGGGGAACCGGGCAGTACTGGCCACACTTGGCATGTCTAATTGCAGGAGTGCGCAATTGGCTCGGCTATTTAGTCGAAGAGCGTTGCAATACTACTGTGACATGCTGGCTATGTTCTCTCATGCGGAGAGGGCAGTGGGAATCTTGTAATGATTATAACAACCAAAGAACTTTGAAGGCCGAAGTGGAGAAGGGTTCCATGTGAACAGCAGTTGAACATGGGTCAGTCGGTCCTAAGAGATAGGTGAGCACTGTTCCGAAGGGACGGGCGATGGCCTCTGTTACCCTCGGCCGATCGAAAGGGAGTTTGGTTCAGATCCCCGAATCCGGAGCGGTGGAGATGGATGCCGCGAGGCGTCCAGCGCGGTAACACGACCGATCGCGGAGAAGCCGGCGGGAGCCCCGGGGAGAAGCCCATTCCCTTGGCTGTGGTTTGACAGTTCAGGCCAAAAAGTGTCATGGATTTTACCTAAAGCCCATTCATGATTCGTATACAGTCAATGACTGTGTGCCATGGCTGATAGGGGACGTCTCCTTACATATGATCCAGCCTGATGAGGCTGAAAAGTACCTTGGGCTAAGGTTAGATCCATGGGTTGGAATTGCAAAGCCAGCACTTGGCGATGCCCTAGACACTTGGCTGGAGAGGATTCGGAAGGCCCCTCTCAAACCGTCGCAGAAAATCATCATGTTGTCGAGGAGGGGTCGCTGCTGGTGGGGATGCCCAATGTGAGGTTTCTACTGGTGAAAGTTGTGAGGAGGCCTTCCTCTCCCCCTGGTGAGAGAGGGGTGGAGACGGAGGACTACCCCTGGTGGCAGCAGGGGATGGAAGGAAGGATGGTTTGTTACTGGTAGAGTGGGTGTTGGGATGGGTTAGTAAGGCAGATTGTTAGATGTTATTATTATTGAAATGTTAAATGGGAGGGTAGGGTTTTCTTGTGTATTATGATGTATTTAGTGTTAGGTTTCCCCTGCGTGGGGTAAAAACCCTAATATTGTATTTATTATTGATGTGAGCCGCCTTGAGCCAACTTTGGTTGGGAGAGTGCGGGGTATAAATTAAAGATGAAATGAAAATGCAATATTAATGAAATAATAAACGTTGGGTTAGTTTGTCTTTATGTTTCAGTCCTTTGGAGTATACCACAATAATATTTTCTAGCTTTTCTGCACAACCTTATAAGAAATGTTAAAGTGGTGTTAAAGTGGAGTTAGCGTTATGTCTGTTTTCACCCAATCTAAACCCTGCTTTTTGGGTGTTTTTAAAAAAGACGCATCCACACATGGCTCCCCACCATCCATTTGTCCAACGGCTCTTGTGATGGTGGTAGGTGGGGAGGCGCACTCCCGTGACTCATGCAGCAGCCACTCATTGCCACAAATGGAGCACTCCTGAAAAACCCATAGGGTCCCATGGATGGAGCAGCCATTTTGAGAGATGTTCATGTGAAGCACTTGCATGCGTGGGAGCCTGGCAGCTGCACCACACAGCGATCATGACACACACACACACCCCCGCCCATAGCGCTCTTTTAAAAACATCCTCTGTTAGTGGCTACTTTCCATACTTTCATTTTAAGAAATACAGGTTATTTTTTTAAAAAAGTGGTTAAGCTCTACAACTACAATTGCACTTTCCATTCACGATCAAGTTTAAAGTATTAAATGGCAGCTCTTTTTCTTTACAGATATGGTTCTTTACAGATTTTATGTGTGCTACAAGAATAGAAATGAGTTTAATTACATCTTTTTGTGCTAGGGGAAAATATTCTCTTTGCAGTTATCCTGGAAGAAAAGCTCACTTTGAAATTGATGTTACATATGCTTTCACTATAGGATCTCCCCGAAACCAAATTGGGTGTTTGTTTGTTTATTTATTTCAGTTTTCTTTTATCCCGCAACCCTCCTGTTTGCAGAGCAGCTCGGGGCAGCTCACACACAGAGTCAACAATTCACAATTTAAAATTAATTAAAAATACTAAAAATATACTAAACATACACTAAAAGGGCACCACCAATCCCCCCCCCCCTTTAACCCACCCTACCCGTCTCCCTCCCCAAAGGTCCGGCGCAACAGCCAGGTCTTACACTGTTTTTGGATAGAGGGGAAGTCTGGGGCCAGGCAGGCCTCCATCAGGAGGGAATTCCACAGCCTGGGAGTGACCACCGAGAACACCCTCCCCATCATCGCCACCCGGGAAACCCGGGTGACCTCGAGTCAGGCATCCCCGGCTGACCGCAGGGACCACAATATGACCCGGGGCCTGAGGCGGTTCCGCAGGTAAGCAGGGCCCAGGCCGTTTAGGGCTTTATTATTATCAACACTTTGAATTGGGCCTGGAAGATAATAGGCAGCCAGTGCAGAGAACAGATAACTGGTATAATGTGCTCGTGATGACCCGTCCGTTTTACACTACATATCCTGTTTTTTTTAACAAGAGCAAATATGAATAGAAATGTCTGAAGCTGTGAGTTTCAAGGACAAAGTTGTGAAAAAACACAGTAGGGGGCGCTATACAGCTGAGCCACCCACCTTACTGTGTTGACCAAAAACTCTGAACCTGGTGTCCCAGCAGCTGGCAAACCCCAGAAAAACCTCGGTTCGTCTGTCACCACCCAGACTAACAATTCACCTCCACAGTCCACATAGTCTAAGTTATGCAAACTCCAGATTGTTACTCGCTTGCAGCTTCCTAAGGGCACCACTTTCCCTGGTTCTCCTTATCTGGCGTTCTCCTCTTACAGGAGGCAGAAGCCCTTGGAGTAACGCAGGGGTGCTTATCTTGGTCAGATCTGGCTAAAAGAGATCAAGGGGTATTCCCCTTCTCAGAGTGAATCCTTTGTCTTGGTAGCTGTGCATTCCAGGCGTCTTTGTAAGAAACACACACATGCGCCCAGTGGAGTTAAGAAAGAAAGGAAGCTTAGATTTTACTGGTAAGGGTAAAAAAAGGTACAAACAGGTACTAAAAGGTAAGAAAGTATGATAAGTCCTTGAGCAAGCTCCATATGTTACATATGCTTTCACTATAGGATCTCCCCTAAACCAAATTGTTTTGGTTTGTTTGTTTTTTTACGCTATTTTTTTGCCTGCTTTGCAACAAGAGCAAAAGTGAATAGAAATGTCTGAAACTGTAAGTTTCAAGGACAAAGTAACCTCAGTGTATTGAGGAGATAGTTTTTGCAGTGATATGACTATGGCTGCTTACCCACCTTACTGCTCTGGAAAACCTAACAAGAAGCAAACTCTCGGAGGGGAAAGTAACGTGAGGCTTTGAATGTGGGTGTGTGGTTAAAAGCGTCATTTAATGCGTCTCCCGTTGTTTTCAATCAGGAAACGCAGGGTAAGATTGTGCACCCTGCCTTTTGTGATTGAAAACAATGGGAGCCATTCCTCGCTGGAGGTTTGCTTCTCATTAGTTTTCCCCAGTGCTGTAACATGGGCAAGCACCCTATGCTTCAGAGTGACCTGCAAGATGGGGAAATGTATTTTTGCCCTTGTTTGCTTTTCTATTATGTATAATAAAGTCTTTAAAGTAAGTGTTGCTTGTTTTTTTTCTTTAAACCACTTTTTTGTGCTTGCTTTTCACATTAGAAAATATTGCTTGGAAGACTATGGTCGTATTTAAATAAGGTTTTTGTGCCTTGGATTTTTTCACCGTTCTACAATTCACTCAGTTGTATTGTGGAAGCACTATTGTATGCAAAGTATTGGCAGTCTCTGGTACTTTTATCACAAATGTTGTCTTATTTGCTAAGAAATCATGCCAATTTAAAGTTGTTTACCCTGGGGTAATAAGAGGATTGTGTGTGTGCTCTTGAACTTACTCCAGGGTAAGCTCCTTGTGTAGAGAAGCTGTTGTTGTACAGGGTTACATAGCAGGTAGCTAAAAATGCTGGAGGTCTAAACCACATCGTTAGCACTTGCACATCCACTATTGCTACCTGAATGAGTGCTGGTGAAAATAGACTGTTTAGATTGGTGTGTACAAGTCTGCAATGTACTTGTGTTACGTCATTAATTCTCCAGTCAAGAGCCAAGAGTAAAAATTGAAGTAATGAGATGGGAGATGAACTGTTTAAAACGCCTTGGGCTCGGTCATCAGGTGCAGAGAGAGAGCTTAGCAATTCTTGTTTTTTTCTTTTCTTTTTGCCATGTCTGTCTGCTTACAATTTGAGGTCAGTGTTGAGGCCAGATTAGGGCCAATTTAGGCTCCTCAAGATTGCTGAAGCATATGGCAATGATAATAGATGCCTAGGAGCTGTGCTAGCATCTTAGGGTTACTGAACTACAGTGCTGTTTAGCCTGGCCTTCCCAATGCCTTCCAGACTGTAGGTTAGAGAGTTTAGTGGTATAGAACTGGCTATGTTGTCTTTTTACCATGTAGGGAGGTTCTTCTTCAGGGGAGATATTTGTAGAGGCAAGGAGTTAAGGCAGTTTAGAAAGCCTATTCATTTCAGAATTTGGCACAGTATATGTTCATTTATTTTTATGATTGGTTTACTAATTTAAATGATCTCTGTGATAATTTGAAGCAACAAAATATTTTCATATGGACTATAACTAACCGTATATAGTAGCTCTTGATAGGATTTGCCATTTGCTTTGCATGAGGTGCACATTTCCCTATGCTTTGTCTGAACACTATTTCTAGCCATTTTTTGTGAGATTTTCTACATACAAACAATAATGAAGGGATCCGAGTTTGTAGTCCTTGTTCAGTCAGAACTAAAGAGCTTCATTAACAGTTGTGGCGTAGTAATGAAGGGACTACACATTTGGGATTCTGAGGGTCCTTTCTTAATCTGGTACAAGGTGAATGTCTATTGAAAAGCCAAGCATGCTTCTAGGGAAAAGATAAAACCACTGTATGGACTGCTGAACATGAAACCTGTACAAAGAGTTCCCAGAGGAGAGGGAAAGTTTTGTTCTTGGACATCTTTCATTTGTTCAGTTTCTTTCTTTCACTTCTTTTTATCAGATCTTTATCAGTTTCTCTTTTTCTGGCTTCCCTACGCTTTGACCTTTTTAAAGCAGGCTGCAGTAGAGGGGGCGGTTGGTGTGCGTGCTGCTGTGCGAGCGATGCAGGGGTGGGTGGGTGCACACGGGCATACACTAGTCTCCCTGTAACACTCAAAAGAATAGCGGAATATGTACTATAAAGAAATGTACCACAATAAAATCCTGCTGGTGGCAGCAGGATGGCTGGGGGGGCTGGGGTAGGTCATGGGGGGGTGAGAGGAGGGTAATGGGCT
>QEPC01004423.1:199683-211750 GCA_003113815.1 Sphenodon punctatus | reverse complement strand
GGGGGGGGGGGGGAGAGTGGGGGCAGGGCACTCCCCCAGGTGCCCTCAGGTGAGGGTCGCCACTGCCTTGCAGCTTGCTTGAATTCAGTTCCCTATACCTTCCTTCCCCAATGGAAGTTACCAAGCTGCATATACAACCCCCCTTTGTATACCAATCCTGACATGATCCTAAAGTAAACTGACTAATTTTGTGAAGCTGTGCCTCCAACCACCAATTGTGATCTGAGACCAGTTCACCAACAAACTTATATAGTGTATGTTCCTGGACCCATCATTAGATAAACAAAAAACCTACATTTTACAAACTTAGTTAAGGAAGATTCATACCAAGCAAACTTTAACAAACCTAGAAATTGTGTGTTAAGGCTCCCGCCTTAACTTCCACACCATGTAAGCAGTAAAGATGTTGTATGGCTTCGCATAATGTGCTCGCTTACAACTTAGGCTCCATGCACCCACACTTTGCCTTGGTCTTTCAGCTCCAATCCTCTTCCTTTGCAGGTTGGGGGCAACACTAAAGCTATATTCCCAGTCTATATTCTCTAGAACTGACAGGAAATCCTGTGAGTCTCTGATAAAAGAGGGAAGCTTGTACACAAAGGGCTTTAAAAAATGATCCAGAAATTGTGATAAAGGCTCAAGTACTGAGCCATTGCCTGAGACAATAGGTCTACCTGGAGGACTTTTGGGATTCTTGTTTATCTTTGGCAACACATAGAACAAGGGCATCCTCCCCTCGTTCTCCATCAGGAAGTCATATTCTGTTCAAGATATTTGATCTGTCATCATCCCTTCATACAGCATTCCCCTGATCTCCTTCTCAACTCCCTCAAACAAAATGCTTCTCTACCGGTTGATAGTAGGTCCTATCCTCCAATTGTCTCATAATTTCCTTGATATAATCCTTTTTATCCTGAATCACAATTGATCCTCCCTTGTCTGCTGGTTTAATGATAATGGTATTGTCTCTATTCAATTCCTCCAAAGCCTCCCTCTCTATCTTGCTCAGGTTCTGCCATACTTTCTCATGTTTCTTATCTATGTGCATAATTTCTTTCCTTATAAGATCTTCAAACACTAGTATATTTGAACTGGTCACTGGCGGGTAAAAGGAAGATTTAGATCTAAAGATGTTCCCCATACTAACATCATCACTATCATTTTTGAACCACTCCCGCAATCGTAATTGTCTGCAGAATTGAAACATATCCATTCTTACTCCAAAATCATTATATCTGCGTGTCGGGACAAATGACAAACCTTTTCCCAAGACTTGTAAATCCACCCTAGATAAACATCTACTGGACAAATCTGTGAGCCCGTCTCGATTTTCTCAACTGTGGAAGTGGCTGCTCTTCCTGGAGGGTCCTTTTTAGGCAACCCCTCCAGTACGGACTGGAATTGGCCAGAAAGGATTCTCTCTGAGTGATTCCTGCTCTCTCTGCTCTCCCATCCAGTTGTGCATATACATCTCCTTGATCATTATTGATCCTGTATGGACCCTCATTGTCACGGGTTTGGGAGTCCGCACCCCCACTTTACCGGGTTTGAGTGACTCAGTTCCCCTTGCACACAGTTCTCTTAAATCAGTTCTCCCTTTGGCTAATTCAAGTGTGCCACAATGAAACTCCTTTGTCACACAAGGGCCCGATCCTTCCCGTTTACAGACTCTTTACTATCTGGGTTCACAAGAGCTTGGGGGCTCTTGTAGCTCACTTGTGTCCCAATATTAGACACCGCCACTTCTTCATAAAGATAAGAAGTAAGTTTATTGATTACATAAACAAGATAGTTGAAACAGAGTGGTAACTAGAAATAAAAGGTAAACAACGCATTCCTAACTTATACTTGTTGAGTTCCTAAATTAGACATCTTACCCTGGCAAGGTCCAGAAGTTCTGGTTTCTCAGTCATAAAGGTAAATGACTGGACCCTGGCTTAGAGAGCGAAACCTGTGTCTCAGTTCATGCTGTCCAGCCAAATGGTGGCTGGTCTTTCGTATGTAGATGTTCTCTGTCAGCAGCTTTGCAAGAATCTCTGTCTTTGTATCTTACTCTCATTTAAATAGTATTTAGCTTCCTTTGTCTCGGATTTCCCGCCTTTGGGGAATTGTGGGTCAGGGCACGTAGTCCACCCAGGTAAACATGGAACTCAATTTACATCTCAACAGGCTGTCTATCAAGTGTCTCCCAAAACACATCTTTGTTATCTCTTTGTATTTCCTGTAGGCTAGTGACATGTGAGAGCCCTAATTCGAGTTGTACAGTTCTCAATTTCAACATTACAAACATGTGGAACCTTTGACATTACATAGTGTATATGTATGGTAGCATAACATACATGTGAAACCTATGGCAGTACACATTTACCAAACATGTAGTCCCGTTTTACACGTGTGTGACCCCATGTTTCTCCGTGACACTCATCCTCACTCGTAATCAAATCAAAGTCCACAGATTTATTTAACCTAGTTTTGAATCCACTCCTTTTCCAACTATATACTTTGCCCTGTTCATAATCCTTCAAATCCCTCTGGAACTTGATCCACTTCCTATCCTTTATCAATTTGTATTCCTTGTCCAGATCCTGTGGCAGCATAATTGATTTCTCTTTAAACTTCCTGTCTCCCATTGTTTCCTTGACCTCACACTCCACCTTCTGAATTTCTCCCTGTAACCTCCTAATTTCTTGATTAGATATTTCAACTATGAGCACCATTAAATCATACCCACATTTGGTCAAAATTTGGACCCATTTGCTCTTGAATTCTTCATTAGAGGGAAAGATCCCAGGTTCTTTCAAAACCCTCAGCCCCCTGGGGATTCTTTTATTTTTAATATAATCTCCCAGGGCACGAGAATGTAATTCAATCCTAAAGGACTTCAATCTGAGATCAGCATACTGCCTCCACGACCCAGATGCATAGGAAGAATCTTCAGCATCAAAAAATGTCGAAGTAGGATCTATAATCTTTTCAATGTCTGATACTGAATAACTAAACATGAATTCGTTATTAGCCATGTAACTAAAATTCCAACCCCCCTGGGGAGTCCTCAGCAGCTATTCCAACTACCCAGTAAGTACCACTGTAACACTCAAAAGAATAGCGGAATATATACTATAAAGAAATGTACCACAATAAAATATACAATAATAATCAACAGCAATCAACCAAGTTGCACAGAGCAACCTGCATTGCTGCTAGTTGCTCCGTGGGTGGGGGATGCGTGGGCTGTGGGAGTGTGCACCCCTGCATTTACACCTGATGCTCCCCTGCATGGACTTTGAGTCCTAGAAAGAGCCAATCTAGATCAATCTTGACATTTGGAAACATGTTTCTTCTTTCTTGTTTCTTACTTTTAAAACTTTCAGAGTGTACACCAGGGGTGGGGAACCACTGGCCTGTGGTCCACTTCTGGCCCGCGGGGCTATTTTCTCTGGTCCACCGGCTTCTGAGTCCATTTCCATTGTGTGCGGCCCATCACCCGACTCGCTGTGGCTTGAGTGGAGCTTTGTGGGCCGCACACAATCAAGCATGCGCAGACTCACCCAAGCTGTGAGAAGCGTGTCCCGGCAGCAGAAGCTGGGGTCACTGAGCAGTGCGCAGCCCTCACGACATCATCAGGCTGCGCGGGTGCAGAAGGATGAGTCTCCAGCACTGGGCCAATAAAGATCCTTCCCCTGAGTGACGTCGCTGTGCTGCTCCTTTGCATGGACGGGTCCCCAGCACTAGCCCAATGAGCTTTCTACTGTT
The DNA here is from genome assembly GCA_003113815.1 of Sphenodon punctatus. NCBI lineage: Eukaryota > Metazoa > Chordata > Lepidosauria > Sphenodontia > Sphenodontidae > Sphenodon > Sphenodon punctatus. Next base: position 207,997 of record QEPC01004423.1, on the reverse strand, counting down.
TCTTCAGTGACAGAGGAGCCCTCCCAGAGTTTTGGTAAGTTGTTTTACCCAGTGGGAGGCGGGGGGAGTTCAGACAGGATGAAGGGCTTTGTCATTTGTTTTCTTGTTTCTCTGGGTGGGGTGGGGTGGGGGTCTAAAGGATTTATTCAACCCCTCCCCCCCTCGACCGCAGAGAAATAGGAAACCTAGTGACAAAGCCCTTAGTCACGTTCTCCTTAGGTTTCCTGTTTGTCCGGGGGGAGGGGGCGGGAAGAAGGTCAGACAGGGCTAAAGCCCTTTCTGCATTGTCAAACCCCTTCCCCCCCCCTACAGAAAAACAGGAAACGGCCCAACGAGCTTACCCATCTACTGATTTCAATGTCAATTAATGTTAATTAGCCTTAATTAGCTAATTCAGTCAGCTAATTAATCTTAAAACGATTGATTGACAGTTGACGTGCCGCCCTCAGAGTGTTCACTGCCTGACAGTGTGGCCCCCGAGCCAAAAAAGGTTCCCCATGCCTGGTGTAGACAATGGATTGCTTAAGAAATCTTTGCCAAGATGGTTAAAATATCCCTTTTCTTTTCCTGCAGGAGCAGCTCAGTGTTTCTCCCAGCATCCTCCACTAGGAGTCGTGGGAGCATTGAGTGTATTTTAACCCTTTCCTTGCTGGTTCTGAGGCTCTCTCTCTCTGCCTCCCTCCCTCTTTCTCAATATTTTACGTTTCTTTACTGAGCTGTTGCAAGTGACATGAAAGGGCTTTTTGCTCGTTAATCACAAGTTGGGGACCACTGCTTTAAAGCTTAAAATCTTGTTTACTTATATGTAGACCTGGCGTGAATATAATAAATCCTTCAGATAAAGAGAAATTGGTTAATTTGTCAAAATCTCTGGATTTCTAGAACATGCTAGATTTTTTTTTTCTAGAAGTGTGTATTAACAATTTCTTCAAGATTGGATTTTTAGTTTGCATCTTGAGAGTACTTAGAATTTAAACCATTTATTTATTTAGCTTCGTATGCTTTGTGTTTGCCATTTGGCTTGCTTTGTTTTCAGATGTAACCAGCCTAATGGTGCATGGCCATAAAAATAATCCGTTTGGGGAGAAATATTCTCTTAAAGGTTGATATAATACATTTTCTTTAATCCCTTTAGCAGCAGCTGACTCACCGTCACGCTTCCTCTCTAACAGTTGTGCTAAGTCACTTTTTTTGTATTGTTCTGTGGAGGTGGCTTTGTGAGAGAATGAAAAAGAGGCAGAGAGAAAAACTGGCTGTCAGATGTATTTTTTTAGGATACTACATTAAGGCACTTTTCACATAGGCGTCCCCCCCTCCCCCTTCTGCACACGTGTGCGGTGGGGTGGGGGTGGGGCCCATGCGAACGCCGCCCGTGGTGGGGGAGTGTCTGTGGGAACGGCACCTGCGGTGGGGCGGGGTCCCACGCTCCACCCATCTCCACCCATCACTCACGCGCAGAGCAACAGGCTCCAATGCCGGGCCCTTTTAAAATGGGCTGCGGTGGGTGGGGAGGATGGGTGTGCGCCCACGGTTGATGTAGGTGGGTGTATGCCTGTTCCCACAGACACCCCCCCATCTTCACGCACGGAGCAACCGGCATTGGAGCCTGTTGCTCCGTGCGTGGGTGATGGGGGGAGCGCGGGAGCGCGCACAGATCCCCACCCTCCACGGACGCCGTTCCTACCGACACCCACCCATCCCCCCAGACCTGCTACAGCGTTTGCTTGGGCACCCCCACTGCACACGGGTGCAGGGGGCGAGGGGGAGGGCCCATGTGAAAAGGGCCCCGGTTGCTCCGTGCGTGGAGATGGGTGTGCGCCCGTGGAAACGGCACACCCACGCATTGCGGCCCGTTTGAAAAGGACCTGAGTTGATTATCAAAAGAGGAAGTTTCCTACCTTGTCTTTTATTTATTTATTTATATTTATTTTATTAAATTTATACCCCGCCCCACCCTGAACCCAGTTCGGGGCATCTTAATAGAAGTGATTACAGAACAGAGGCAGTAATTGCTACATCACACTAAGAGCAATGATGTTGATACTATCCCAGGTATCTCATCCTTTGTTGTTCTGTATTTTTAACCCATTATAAATTTATCTTTAAAGCAGGAGTGAGGAAACTTTTCCCTCCAAGGGCCACTTTTAAAATTAGCACAAGCTCTGAGAGCTGCATAGAATTTGGGAGCGAGGGTGCTTAAAGGGTGTTCTCAGAGAGAGGAGGGTCCAGATCATGGATCTGTCCCCATTCCTTGAGTGCATGCTCTCATCCCTGCTCCCTTACCCTGAGCTCAGTCTTTCAGTGCTTGTGGGTAGGAAGTGGACCAAGGTTCAGATCCAGGAAGTGGAAAGGGACCCAATAAAAACTAGCTGCAGGCTTGAGATTCTCCACCCCTGATTTACAGCAAGCATATTCCTATATTAGGATTCAGGCTAGCCCCTTGATGGAAACATTAATAAATAAATGGTTGAAAGTAGAATCAATTCACATTGGTAGTTCCTTTCCATTTGATTTGATTCCATGCTCTAAGAATATACTGTAGATAAGGGTAAGTTACTGGCTCGTAAAAAGCTGCTGTAACTTAAACACCGTTAAAAAAAGTTTAGGACATGATCTTCCAGCTGTGAAAGCTGGTGCTAGCGTCAGACGTGTTGACGTGACTTGGGGTGCAGCCACATGAGATGGCTAGGGCAGGCTACCATGCCTCAGGCAGCCTTAACCCACCCTGGGCAGCCGGACAATGTGATGCAGTGCATCGTGTGGCCGGCTGCTGCTAGATGTTCCCCCTGCCTCATGGCAGGGTGAGCAGCTGGCCGCTATGTTACGCATCCTCAGAAAAAGGCCGAGGATGTGTCATGTACCAGCCTTACCCCAAATGGGTAAGGCCCAAATTTTGGTTGGGCCAAGGGAGGGAGGTGGTGCTGGGCCGGGTGCGCGCTCGTGTGCCTGGTGCCTCAGCTCACCCCGGCCATGGGAGGAGCTCAGACAGTGGCCCAGCTGACTGTTGGCCCAGCTTCCCACGTTGGCCCCACAGTGTGGTGGCAGCAGTTGCCTATCGTGGGGGGAGCGAGTCCACCGCAGCTTGTCTGACTGCACCCTTGGACTCACACCATTGCTAAAACAGCTGGAGGATTATTTATTTATTTTATTTATTTCAGAGTATTTTATCCTGCGCCCTCCTACTCAGCTAGCAGCTCGGGGTGGCGCACAACAAACCAAACAATCCACAATAAAATCAACAATTAAAATCACAGCTTAAAATTAAAACTCATTAAAATTACTAAATAAGGAGAACCAAAACCCCTCCCCAACCCACCTCCCCACCCGTCTCCCTCCCCAAAGGCCTGGCGGAACATCTAGGTCTTACACTGTCTCTGGAAAGAGGGGAGGTCCGGGGCAGGAGGGAATTCCATTGCCTAGGTGTGGCCACCAAGAACGCCCTCCCCATCGTTGCCTCCCGGGAAACCCAGGGGACCTTGAGTCGGGTGACCCTGGCCAACCGCAGGGGCCCCACCACAGCTTGGGGCATGAAGTGGTCCCGCAGGTAAGTGGGGCCCGGACCGTTTAGGGCTTTATAGGTCCTTCCTTACTAACACCTTGAATCGGGCCCGGAAGACAACAGGCAGCCAGTGCAGAGAACGGAGCACTGGTATAATGTGCTCGTGATGACCCGTCCCCATCACGAGACGGGCCGCCACATTCTGCACCAGCTGCAGCCTCCGGACCATCCCCAAGGGTAGCCCCACGTAGAGTGCGTTGCAGTAGTCCAATCTAGAAGTAGTTAAGGCATTGATGATGGTGGCCAGGTCAGAGTCCGAAACATATGGCCGCAGCTGTCGCACCAGATGTAGCTGGCGAAAGGTGCTCCCCCGCCACAGCCGCCACCTGGGAATCCACGCAGAGCTGTGAATCAAAAACACCCCCAGACTACAGACCTGAGTAGCTAAAGTGGGGCAAACCCCATCAGTGACAGGAGCCACCACCCACCAGCATCACCTCTGTCTTGTCAGGATTCAACCTCAGATGGTTTGCCCTCATCCAATCCCCCACAGCCACCAGACACAGGGTGAGCACCGAGACTGCCGGGTCTGAGTCTGCAGAAAAAGAGAGGTAAAGTTGTGTATCATCGGCGTACTGGTGACAGCATACGCCGAACCCTTTCACGACCTCGCCCAAAGACTGCATATACACATTGAACAGGAGGGGTGACAGAATAGAACCCTGCGGGACTCCACACGTGAGGTTCCAGGGAGATGATGAACACTCCCTGAGAACCACCCGCTGAGTTCTCCCAACCAGGAACGAGTGGAATCATTCAAGAACAATTCCGCCCACCCTGGCCTGGTCCCGCAGACGGGCCACCAACATCTCGTGGTCAGTGGTATCAAACGCTGCTGACAGATCTAATAAAATGAAAAGAGACGATTAGATGGCTCTTTGAGTCTTTGCAAGTTCTCAGAGGGTGCATCCACATGAGCTGGGGCAGGCCTGATCCCCTTTGTGCCCCGTGGCAGGCAAGTGCAGCCACCACACTTAGGGTTGGTAGGGAGAGCTGACCTCCCCTGTGGCAATCACCTGCTCTTCCATGCCCTGGGGTGGGCCGATGAGCTGGCCACATGCTGAATCCTGCTTTGCTGCAGGATTGGGCCTGTGTGCACTCTTTCCCCTGCCTAATAGCTTGTCACTGGGATTGGGGTCCTCCTCTTTCTCTAGGCTGTTCCCTGGATGCCCACTAGCCCAGCTGCAACCCAGTTGCCTGTGCCCACATAGGTTCCCAAGTGATCAGCAACCCTCACCGCAATCAGGGAGCTTTCAGAGGTCTGCACCCCCAGAAACGCCTCCCCTTTTCCCCCCAGCCCAGCTGTGACTCAGAGAACCTTCTGTGGCCACCCGTAGCGTGGAAGACTTCACAGTGGGGTTGTCTTATATAAAAAAGTCAATCTGGGCTCTCACCTAGATAGGGTACGCCCTTAGTGAACCCGCCAAGGCCAAATAAACACACAAGCACACTAGGCTTGGCTATAAAACATATATTAAGTAAATACAATTATAAGGCTGTTGATTGAATGGTGGAAGTCCACAAATCAGATATAAAGTACATGCATTCTAAAATACACTGACGTTCCCTAACTGTCCTCTTACCCTAAGGCACAGTCCAGGTCCATCAGAGTCTCTCGCCGTCTTGGTGTTGAGGCCAGACTCAGTCCCTTTAGTGAATTGAAAAGTCTCTAGTTCATGGTTGTGCAGCCTCTCCTGCAAGCTGCTTACTCCTTGCTTGTCAAAATGGAAGAGAGAGTGTAGAGATCCTGTGTCTTCACTTTCTTTGCAGGGGGCTCGTGTCACTTTCTCCCTCCTGCTCCTTTTGTTATTCTAAGCTGGTTTCAGACCCCACCAGGGCATTACCTTTGCAACAAAATGCTTGTTCTTCCTAACAATGGTTTTTCTGTCCCTCCACCCTGCCAAACCAGTTCAGCGGGGTGTTAAGGCTCACAATCTTCTAATCTTTACCTTTACTTGTCCTTTTTAGTGACCATATTTATCCCCAGAGCCCCAAATTCTGTGTCCCATTACCCCAAATGACTGTGTTGCCTCCTTTTCCCCATGACACAGCTGATTGCGGTGGTGGGGGAGGGAGCGTGGGAGGAGTGTGCGTGCACCCTTCCCAAACCCCTCCTCTGCGATTAGTTGTTAGATGGCAGGGAAGAAGTTGTGTACCCTTCCAAGGCTCCCCTCCCCGGATCTACCCACCTACAACTGATTGCGGGGAAGAGGGGGTATGGGAAGGAGACGCATGCTCATCTGAGGTCCCCCTCCCCCATGGTCAGGTGTTAGGCAGGGGGAGGAGGAACGCACTCCTCTGGGCCTGATCCACAGACCCCCGCTTCGTGACAGGGCTTCATGGCCAAGCCACACGGGAGGTGGACACTTTAACCCATTTTGGGCAACCTTGCTACATGCTGTGTCCATGACCTTTTTCTGAGGACACATAATATACTAGCTGGCTGCTTGCCCCGGTTGGGGTGAACACCTGGCAGCTGCCAGCCATATGAGCCACTGCATTGCGTGGTAATGTTGCCCAAAGTGGGGTAAGGCTGCCCAAAGTGGGATAACGTCTCTTGTAGCTGCACCCAGAATTTTCTTCTGGATGAGGACTAGGGGGATGCCGCTAGAGGGAGCTGCTGTAGTGTTTTGCAAAACACTAATAACACCCAACTTGTTTGTAGATTTTAAATTTAATGTTTTCTATTTTGTGCATATTTGTAAACTTTGTATTCATCTGGATTTATTATTTCAGTTAAAAGAAAACATTTAGCAGCAGCCAACTCTTAAATGTACATAGGCATACTATAGTAGCTTTTACAAGAAAATGTGAAAATGCATTTCAAGTATGATCAGGGGTTGCAGGATTAGCCCTCTGATTAAAGTTCCAGCATTCATCAAAATGATAGTGTTGAAATTTCAGATGAATGTGTTGAGAATGACAACACGTTACCGTTAAAAATCCATTAAACTAAATTGATGCGGTGCTGGGGGGTGGGGTGGGGAGGGGAATGGTGGTGGGGCGACCGTTACACGAGCACAGACCCATCTCCGCGCGTGGATCAACCGCTGTTGTCGCCAGTTGCTCCGTGCGTGGGTGATGGATGGAGTGCGCACGCACCCCCACCCACCGGCTGCGGCAGTCTCCCAGGCACCCCCCCCAATGCTAATGCAGCAGATCTGCGTGGGCATGAGGGGAGCATCTTGTGTGAAAAGGGCCTATAGGACTCTCTCGAGGAACTAGAAGTTTTTAATCTGCTTTTTAAAAACACTTGCATTTCAAATACTGTTTGAAAGTGTTTCTTTTGATACAGTGAGTGTTTAAATGGGCAAATAATGAATAGATGCAATTTCTGCTTAGAAGATTGTCTAGTAGGGGAAGGGCAGTTAAGTTTAAATAAATAAATAAATAGTAGCGGATAAAACAGGACTGCTGGTGATTTTTAGTTAGATTGGCAACAGAAATATATTTTTGAAAAAACTGTTATGAAAGAGAATTTGTAGTAGGATTTGCCAAGAATAGTGCACTATAGTGGAGAAGGGCATGGGCTGTTAGTAAAAGTGCTACCAGCAATTTGTGGTAGGAGCAGAATGATAACTTTTTAATTTCTGCTGTTGATTTTATTTTGAAAATGGCCCTTTATCCTTTCCTATTCTTTTCAATTTCCACTTATTCTGAGATTGTTATATATAAAAGTTAAACAAGTAACCTGAAATACTGTGTTGAGAAGCATTTTAAAAGTAAGAAAAATATTGTTTTCCTAAGATATGGAATATTGTGTTCAAAACTGTACTTTTCCTGTAATTCTTTATTAGGCATAGCTCTGTGTTGCAGATTCCTTGGATGTTTGGCTGAAGGTTAAGTCCAGGATGTAATCGGTCTTCAGGACTCTACGCTATTGGGAATTGCACTAGACCAACCTTAACAGTAAGTTAGCTGTTTTGGTGTTATTGTTGGAGAGAATATGCTATGAATTGTGATCATTTCATTCCTAAAGCAAACCGTTCAGTTGTGAGAATATTTTTGGGAAATCTCCTATGCCCTTGGTTTCTGTAGTTCCTCTCAGAACTTCAGTAAGTGGATGAAACCAAAGCATGAGTTGAGCTACTTATTTGCTGAAAACCAAGATGAGCATCCATTAATACTTTTTGAAGGTTGAAAAAAAACACTCAAAAGTCAGAAAAACCCAAGTAATGCGCACCTGCGGTGTGGGAGGATCTGTGGGAATGGTGTCCACGGTGGGTGGGTGGGGTGTGCACTCCCACGCTCTACCCACCTCTACCCATCACCCACGCATGGAGCAACAGGCTCCAGTGCCGGTGCATGGAGATGCGTGTGCACCTGTGGGAATGGTTGGAGGTGGGTGGAGATGGATATGTGCCTGTGGGAACAGGTGCACCCACTTCCACCCACCGCCGGTGCACACCCATCCCCCCACCCACTGCAGCCCGTTTGAAAAGGGCCACCCGCTGCCGGTGCACCCATCCCCTCACCCACTGTAGCCCATTTGAAAAAGACCTTACATAGGCCCTTTTCAAACGTGCCGCGGTGCGTGGGGGATGGGTGTGTGCCGGAGGTAGGTGTGCACCTGTTCCCACAGGCACATACCCATCTCCACCCATCTCCATGCACGGAGCAGCCGGCATTGGCGCCAGTTGCTCCCTGCGTGGGTGATGGGTGGAGAGGGGTGGAGTGTGGGAGTACGCACGCACCCCCACCCACCACTGGCGGTGTTTCAACAGGCACCCCCCCACCTCAGCCAGCGATCTGCGG
>QEPC01004423.1:153118-182195 GCA_003113815.1 Sphenodon punctatus | reverse complement strand
TGTCTGCCCTCCTCTGCAGACTGCTGCAACCAACCTGATTGTAACCAAGCCAAGCACACGCACCTGAGACTTCGCATCCGCCTGAATGTTTGTTTGTCTTCTCCCCTGTCTCTCCCACTGTCCCCTCTCCCTGTCTCCCCCTCCTTGTCTTTTAGATTGTAAACCACAGGCAGGGACCGTGCCTATTTCTATGTTCTGTACAGCACCAGACACATGGTGTAAATGTTTATAATAATAATAATTAATAATAATTAATAAAGTAAATCTTGCTTGGGCTGTCTACATTCCCGATCATTCTATGCTTTATTGGCAAAGAAATTAGGACTACTAGGACCAAAATGTTTAGAATTTGGTTAGATAGTAATCTCGCTCAATGCTTAGATTTCACCCGAGACTTCACCTTTTACGATGAATAAGTTTGTGAGCAACTAGAACAGCTATTGGACGCCTTGGAAGATTTTTTCCCCCAAGCCATTCTCGCCCTACTGGGTGATTTTAATTCCAGAACTTGTTCCCAGGCTGATGAAGCTTTGGATTCAGAGCTCATGAGTACTCTTGAGTATTCCTGTTAGGATTTCCAAGGATCTTTTTATTAATAATTCTGGTGCTAAGTTTTTGAAAGTACTGGGGAATTTTAATTTGATTATCTGCAATGGAAGGCTGGATCCAGACCTATTTGGTAAGATCACACCGTTGGGCTCACCGTTGGGCTCCAGCGTAGTGGATTATTTTATAACTTTGGTCTTTCATTTTTCATTATTTATGGGTCTAGATATAGTGGCGAGATCTGAAAGTAGTCATTTACCACTCAGTTTGAATTTTCGAGGTCTTCCTTGCCCTTATAAGGAAGTATATCCTTGCTCCATATCCTACCCCTCTTCGAATCCACATTTTGGCAAGGTTTGCGCTAAATGGACAGACCAATTATTTGCCAGTGTAGCATATGTACTTAATTCTGGAGAGGTAATGGCTGAGAGAGGAGATTATGACTGCTGTTGCAGTCATTCCTGCAGAGGAGTTGCTTGCCAATCTTTTTGCCTTATTGGCAAAGATTACTATCAAATCAAATTCTAAACGTTTTGGTTCCGGTAGTCCTAATTTCTTTGCCAATAAAGCATGGAATGATCGGGAATGTAGACAGGCCAAGTGAAATTTATTTGCCCTTAGACAGCGTTGGTTGGTCCATCGAATTCCTTCCAATTGGAAAGCTTTCATAAATGCAAGAAGAATGTGCAAAAAGCTGCTCTGTGAGAAAAAAGCAGTCAAATCTACCCAGATTTGGGCTGAGCTTCAGCCTGCTTGCTCCTTAAATGACTCCAGCCGGTTCTGGAAAATAATCAGTACTTCCTTAGGCACAAGGGATGGTTTTACAGCATCTTGCATTAGTGGTGAACAGTGGGTTCAGTACTTTACATCGATTTATAATCCCCTTGGAGATGACCGATTATTGCTCAGTTCACCTAATCAGCACAGCAAGGATGAGCCAGATGTGAGAACATCTTTTCTCCCAGAAGTAACAGATGGCAGGGTTCTTTCCTATATCAAAATCTTCAGGCTTGGTAAGGCTTCTGGTCTGGACCTTCTCCCACCTGAGATATATAAGAACATTGCAGCCTGGTGGGCCCCAGACTTGGCGAGATTCTTTTCCCTCTGTAATCGTAATAGGTTTTTACCATCTAGCTAGAATATTGCCATTATTATTCCTATTTTCAAGAAGGGGGACAAAAAAGATTCAGCCTGTTATAGGCCAATCAGTCTGCTTCCAGTTATTGGAAAATTATACTCCCGTTTCCTCCTGGAGGAATTGGAACTGTGTGTTACAGAAAATCAATTACTGGCAGAGGAACAGGCTGGGTTCTGTCAGAGACGCTCAGTTATACACAACTGTTTTGTTTTTAAACATTTGATTGACAAGTATATCACAATTAGAAGGGGCACGTTATACACAGCCTTTATTGATTTTTCTAAGGCCTTTGATATGGTTGACAGATCTAAACTATGGGCCAAGTTAGATAGAATGGGTATAAACTACCATCTTCTGGAATTGCTCATGCTTCTGCACTCTGGCACTAATGCAGTTGTGCGCCTGGACAGTTCAGGCATTTATTCTATCCCTTTCCCACTTAAATTGGGGGTGAGAAAGGGCTGCGTTCTGGCCCCGTTACTATTCTCCCTTTTTATAAACAATTTTGTAATCAATAATGCCAGTCGGACTCCACCATTAATTGGTGAAAGGCCAATAAGTATTTTACTTTATGCAGATGATGTTGTCTTATTATTGCAGTCTTGCCAAGGTATGCAGTTATGTTTGGATCAACTCCATGACTTACTGTCAGGAAAATGGTCTGACCATAAACCAGCAAAAATCTCAGATTGTCTGCTTTAGCCAGAATAGGAAACATCATAATTGGAGACTGGGCGAACGCAGGTTATCCCAAGTTTCAAAATATACTTACTTGGGCGTTACGTTTGCAGCTTCTGGTTCATGGGAAGAACACAGAAATACTAAGACAAAAAGAGCAAACAGCACCACAGCAGGGATCATGCGTGTATAAGGGTCTCTTAAACCATTAGAAGTTGGTGCAGTGATAAAAACCTATAAGACTAAAGTCATTCCACAAGTGTTGTTTGGCTTGGAGATCTGTTTTTCAATCCATAAGTCCCAGACAGATGTGGTGCAAAATAATTTTATGAGAGGCCTGCTAGGTCTGCCTCTTGCTGCACCTATAGTGATGTTGCGAGCAGAAATGTGTGCGCTTTCAGTTTTGGCCATATTTAGAGCCATACGTTATTGAGCCAAGTTGTGTCAAATGGAACTGAAGCAATTACCAGCTTTATGCTGGATTGAACAAGCTTGTCATGCAAGAGCTAGAAAGTATCCCTGGCGGGGAGAGGTCTCAAGAGCTCTCTGCAGAATTGGTTACCCTCCTGAGAGCTGTGTGATTGGAAGTATTTATTTTATTTATTTAAATAGGCACCAATTTCTTGGTTCCATGAAACAGAGACTCTTGGATATCGCCTACAGGAGGCTATGGCTAGATTATCTGGCATTAAAATAGCTCCCTGGTACAATAAACTTAAGGTCCAGTTTTGTCTGGAACCATATCCTGGTTGGCATTCTGATACCAGCTTCGCAGAGCAACCTCACTAGCTCATTTTCAACTTTTTGACTCTTTGGTTACCAGAGGTAGAGCAGCTGGTCTCCCACTTGGGACGAGGCTGTGTCCCTGTGTAGCCACTGAAATTTAATCTTTAGAACACATATTATTCTCTTGTCCATATTATCAGGATTTAAGAGAATGTTGGTTGACTCCACTTTATGCAGACAAAGTTTTTGTCTCATATGAACAGCGAATTTCCTTTTTGCTGATACCTAGAAACCCTGTAACTGCTGAAGCTGCAACTTTGTACCTGTTACTAGCATTTCATTTAAGGAAGACTATATGAATTGATGTGAATTTTGTCTGCCAAATCTGCCCTTCTATGATTGAGACTGATTTGCTCTAAAATGGATTATTTGGCTTGATATAATTATTAGAGCTTCAATTTGAATTGATTACTTTTTGTTGTTTTATGATTGGTGTATTTTGGATTATATGCCTGTTTTATTATTGTCAGTTATATTTTGCTAATATGGCGGATAGCCTTAATAAAGTGTATGGTATGGTCATGTGTTTCTTACAGGACTGGCTGCACACTGAGTTGAGCTGCCATTGGCTGCTATTGGTTACAGGCTGGCTGTTGGTTGAAAAAGTTTTTGCAAAGCTTATGCTGGGTGTGTGTGTGTTGCTGCACCAGTGCTGCCAGTCCAAGTGACTATTAAACTGCATAGACATTTCTGTCACAAGTACATCAGTGCACACGCCAACTCATCTAAAAAGTTACAGATGTTAGCACCATGGAAGCATGATTTTTTTTAACTGAGGTGGGGGTGGGGAGGAGAACCACTGAATGTTAAGAAATGGCCAAGTGGAGGGATCTGCAAAGCAGTGAAGGTCACTGTGCTCGGAATGTATGTGGGAGCAGAGCTGGCCATTGGTTAAAAGCCACTCATATTTTCTTAGCTATTGAAAGTAAAGAGTTTTTGCCTGCAACTAGCATGAGGGGGTCAAAATGCCTTAGAAAGCTATTGTTGCGGGTTTTGTTTTCCTGTGAAAGCCAAATGGCTTCGGCTTCTGTCTGTGGGTGCTGTGGCACTTGGGTACGGGGCCCATGGAAGTTGGGGAGTTGGATATCCTGGCCTTTGCTGACATTTGGATGAAGCCTGATGTCCAGAGAGAACTGTCAGACCCATCCTCCAAGACAGCCTGTGAGCTTGTAGGGGGGCACATCTGCACAGTGAGGTTCTATGAATGTATGATGGAGTGCAAACACCACACAACCATGCTGCAGTTACAATTTCAGCAGAATGGAAGAGTGGGACCTCTGAATGAGATAAGAGAGTGAGATGCGAGGTGGGATGTGAACAAAACTGTGACTTTTCTGAATGTTTGTGCACTGATAGAATAAAGTACGGTAGTCACTAACCAAGGCTGAATGTTCCCTGCTATTTTTGTTCATGACTGTCCTGATGATAGAGAGAGGATATCTGTGGGGCCGCCAGGAGTGACTTGATCGAATGGTGGAGCTGAATCTCTTTGTGGAAACAAGTGACTGAATACAGGGAGTGTGAACTGACTGGACATTTGTTTGGACACTCAGAGAAGTGCAGCGCACCCAATGCAGAAGATGCTAAAGAGGTGGTACAAGAGGTGCATGTTTGATTCGGGGTTTTATGTGAACTGAAAGGGATTTCCAACACCATTGATGGTGAGATCCTTATAGAACTGTGTGCTGCTACCTGCCAGTAAATCGCTGTGAGCCATGGATGTGAAAAACTGGCTGGTGACAACATGCAAAGACTGATTACTTTTGCTTTCAATTTTTACTTTCACTTTCAATTTTCACTATAAGCACCCAATAAAATGTGCAATTTGCTCACTAAACTTAGCATTATGTGCATAGCAAAAATTACTTCCAGCTGTCAAGTATAAAACCAAGTATGGACCTCCATGAGTGGGTGTGGATAGTAGGTGCTGGACCGCATCCTGGAGTCATAATAACTCGGAAGAAAGAAACAGCTGATGCGGCTTATTGTTCCCATAGTTCGGCACAGCAGTGAGTCATGATAGGGGGCAGGATACTGAGAAGGGTGGATTGGTGGGCGGAATGTGGTGTGGAAGAATACGTGCCCATGCATTAGACTTGTCATGTTAAACCTGTGAGTGGGGGCTGAGTCGGGCCTGCCTGAACACATAAGAAATACACGCAGGGGACTGCCTGTTTATTAGGCTCTGCACACTACACATGTGAGTGGGGGAGGTAGGGACCGAACTCGGACCGGGTGGCTTTTGTCTTGTTTGCTAACACCTAAAGATTTTGTAGATCAGTACATTGTCTCCTACAGTATTTTACATCTGAACTATTGTCTCTATCAGGCTTGTCTGAATGGATTGTGGGCTTTTTCCTGAAGTCTCTTCAGCAAAGCAGTTGTGTACTTTGTTACTATGGACATTTTTACATGGTTCCTCCCCCCCCCCCCCCCCGTTGGGTGTGTGGGACGGTGTTCGATGTGGGGGAGGGGGCGTCTGTGTAAATGCCATGGCAGTGGGTGGGGGGATGGGTGTTTGTCCATGTGAAAAGCACAGGCCGTTGGGGGGGGGGGGGCGTGCTCCCGACACATACCTACTTCCACCCTTCTCCAATCCATCACCCATCCACGGAGCCATCTGGAAAACCAGAGGAGACTCCGTGGGTGGAGGTGGGTGTGCAGCTGTGGGAATGGACACGCACACACTTCCACCCACCACAGCAGCACACCCATCCCTCCCACCCACCGCTGCCCGTATAAAAAGGACTTATGTAAAAAGTTTGTTGCAGTGAAACACTGTTGAAATCTCCTTTTCTCTTCCAGAGCATAGGACATGAATGGGATATATAAATATAGCTTACTGTAAGGAAGGAAGAAATTCAGATATGATGTATTAACGTTTCCCCCCATTCAGATGGTCTTTTTCTTGGCAGCCATTTGAGAGTTGGAAGTGTTTACTACTCAGAATAGCTTAGGCTGAATGTAGTGGGAAACTAGCTTTTTGCAATTAGTTATTTGCTGCAAAAGCATTTAACTTAGAACAAATCATCATCAAATTACAATCCAGTCTGCTTGATCTCTTTATTACCAAGAGGATGCATTCACCCCAAAACCATGGAATGGCTATATATATGTTCTGTGTAGTCTGTTATAGTTCTTGCCAATCTGGCAGTTCGTGGCAAGCAGCAATGAAAGTACTTGATATTTGGTATTGTTACGTATAATTGTTCAAGGCAAATTGACTGCAATCTTGAACTAACAAATTTAAATAGGAGCCTTATTTGTAACAATTTGAGGTGGTTTCCTACTAACATTATTTTACACAGCAAAAGTATTGCTTTTAATAAACCTCTAGTTATTTCCATTGATATCTAATTCTATATTTGTTCTGGGTAACACTTTTTAACTCTATCAGGATGCTCAGCTGGAAAGAAATGTGTGAAAGTTATAACCTGATTGTTAAGGAAAAAAAATGTGGTGGCTGGCAGAAGTGGGGACGATGAGACAGAGGCCAGTGCCCCACGCAGCCGTGTAGGCAATAAGCAATCTCTGGTGATCAAGTGCTGTGCAGATTCAGCAGGCCATGTCCTTAAACCAGCTATACTTTCAACTATTATACTGGTTTAAATGTTAAACAGATAGAAGCTGCAGTGTGGAGATGCACTTAATTTTAAAAAACAAGCAAAAAATTCCCAAAAGCGTAGAACTCCTCCATTCAAACTGATTCCCCTGTCTTCCTCCAAGATTCTGGAGAACAGTCGAGAGAGCAGTCTGTTCCCTACCCCTTTTTCCTCAGCAAGTCCTTTGAGCTCACTTGTTTTTGGAAATGCAGTTTTTGAAATCATTTGCACTGTACACACCTAACAATCAGAAAAATGACAACTTTTTAGATTGTAAGTGTATTTTGAAAGTCTTATCAAAAATGAATGTTGTTGAAGTTTTTAGGATGCTCCATTATTTTCAAATCTAGTCAAAGACAAGGCTCCTGTTGGCTTAGGTTGACTTTGGATCAAAACCATCAAGAGCACCATTTTTATGGCTAAGTAGAGCAGGACAGTCTCCTGAAAGATTTGCAACTGAGATTAATTGATTCTATGCTTTCATGGGTGTTGTGTGTTAATTCTACAACACTCCTGGTCCGTTCCAATCCACAAAGTGAGTCTGGAATACACAGCCTCTTTGAAAGATACTCAGAAATTTAGCTTCTTACTGGTTACAATTAGCAGCATTATCAAGGGCGCTGTTTGGCAGGATTTGTGGTTTGCAGCTGTGTGTATTCTTTCCCATGGCAATGACTTGTACATGGGAGACATCCCAGGAATCTTCCTTCACTTCTGTTTATATTTGTTGTTTTAAAATTGCTTGATTTTAAGGTGGTTGTTGGAATGGAAGGAGAGGAACATGGGAAGTTAGGGACTCCTGGGGGGCAGAGGGGTGAGGCTTATGCCATGATTCCTCTGTGAGAGGAAGGATTAGGGGGCCACAGCCTCCCTGTGAGGGGGGACATGGGAATGGGAGGAAGCGTGAGGTTTTTTTATGCCTGTTGAGGTAGGAGAGAGACAGTTATTTTAGATTTTCAATTTGCATGTATTAACTTGTTTTGATAATTCTGATTTTAAATAAATAAATAAATTTTAAGCTCATAATGTATTTTGAAGGGTAGGTGAGTGGTTAATGGGTTTGGGTATTTTATAATGTTGGTTCTATTTTTTGTAAGCTGCCCTCAGTCCACTGAGGAGAACAGTAGGGTAAAAATCACACATAATAATAAATAATAACATCAACTGATACTCTTACGGCAGGAAAAGTGGACTTTTGCTGCAGTTATTTACAGTCTGTAAAAATGATACTTTTTCACAGACATGTGGATGTTTGTCTCACCAGTTTTATATTGAATTTATAAGCAGATCCAGCCCTCCACTCTTCTGCAGTTTGTTGGATTTTTCTGTTTGTAGAGACAGGATGGGAAAGATGTTTAAAAAGAAACAGAATCATGTGAAATCTTTGGGGTTTTTGTAACTTACCGATGCTTGTACAACTGCCAACTGTTTGTCTGAAGGCAAGAAAATGTAACCACAAATTAGATATGGCACATTCTCCCATTTGGAGACAGGTGCCCCAGTCTAAGCTCTGCATGTGCACCGTGCACACACACACACATACAGTGTTTTTAACAGAGAGCAGCAGGAGGGCGGGCCCGTGGTCGGTGTGTGGGGCAGCCTCACAGAGGAAGTGCGTGGAGATGGCTTCACACGGGCAGCTCCTGGTATGGCTGCCCTGTCCACAGAGGCAGCCACCCTGGGGCACATGGGGCACTCCGGATTTTTCAGGAGTGTTCCATGTGGGACCATGGCTGGCCGGTGCGTGGGTCACGGGAACACGCCTCCCCATGCACCACTGTCACATGAGCAGCTGGATGCATAGACAGTGGGGGGGGGGGGGGGGCATGGAAGCATGTCATTTAAAAACACCCAGAATGTAAACACAAACTGCTTGTGCACAATGGCATGGTGTTTGCATTTCGCAGGGCACACGCAGTCTTGGATTGAGCCAGAGTCCCTTTGAATAACACCCATCTTTGGAACAGGTGAAAATGTAGTCACTTGGATTTGGGCAGAAGTGAAGGAGTGATAGATAAATAATGTAATGATTAGATGTAAAGGTGTTCTTAGCCAAGAATACCGGGAGGAAGAAAAACAAAATATATTTGGGGAAACAAGCTGCTGCTGCTGATAATAATAATAATTAATAATTAATCTTATTTCTGGGAACCCAGGACTTTAGGAAATTAGTGTGTCAGAGACTCAGAGACCAATTGGCTCAAACGGAGTAGGCGCTTCTTGCAGTGCAGAAAGTGGCCCCAAGGATAGTGTTCCTTGAGCCACAGTCTCTGCAATCTACTTACCTTTTTGAGTGGCAAGATTCCCCTAGACACATAGCATTCACCAGACTCCGTACCAATACCTTCCCTTCTGCATTGGTAGAGGGGAGATACAAAGGTATCCCTCATGACAGAAGGGTATGCCAGCTGTGTGAATCTGGAGTAGAGGACTCGGTGGCACGTATCCTATTGGATTGTCCCACTATAGTGGGTCCCTGGTTACAATTTCTTGGAGATCTTCTCCAACTATCTCCGAAGGGAACTAGAGAGAGCTTGTTGAATAAAATGCTGAGCCCAAAGGATACATGCCTAACTAGAGCAGTGGCAAGTTTTGCTTATGCAACACTGCTTATAAGAACTTCTATATTAAAGAGACAAGGGTTGGATCGTCTTGAAACGAATGGGCCAGACGAGTAATGGAGGCCTAAACCGGGAATGATACGTTTTTTCCCCCTTATTGCATGGGATGGCTGTTGGGGGTCTGGATTTTGGGCAGGGTTCTGGGCGGTTGGGGCTGTAATTATATTTGGTTGGTGCTGTATTTGAACTTCCCTAAGCTCATATTATTAGAGCAAAGGAATGAGTAGGATTTTTTAAGGATCGATGGGGTGCAAATGATACTACCGGTAATGTGGATATTTTGTACCTTTTGTACTGTTTTGTTTGTATATTACTGTACTCTGATTCTGATTTTATGATGATTGATTGATTGATTGATTGATTGTAAAAGCCATTGGCTATACAATAAACTTATTTATTATTATCTTATTTCTGTAGTGTCCCCCCCCTCCCCCCAAAAAATGGTTCTTGTAGCACTTCACAACAAATATGGCAAGAGTGATGCTGAAAAAGCTGCTCCTGCTACTGCTGGGTGAATCTGAAAACCTGAGCAGTGAGCTGAACTCCAGGCAGCGCACATATAACTTTTCAGTTTCAAAATTCTTCCTGTACGTATGTATCCTTTTTTTTGCTGCCTCCCATTATCTGTTACAAAGTTACACGTACCACTTAAAAATAACGAGTGAAATCTTTGGTCATTAGTCATACTGTAGTAAATAAATAAAGTTTAGCAGTAAGGTGGCATAGTTTCAAACTAGTTGTACAGTGCAGCCTAAGAAAATGTTACACGTCTTTCCTTGTATGTTTTCCTCTAATCTGCAGAATAAATTGTTTGAGAGGACATCTGATTACTCTGCTGCTTGCTGCACACACATGACAGAATGAACACAAAAGTCAGGAGCAGGAAGATTCTTTGGTCCTGCAGGGCACTCAGTTGGCAGACATCTCAGGAGGGAAGAGTGGAAATCTGTACTGCATGTTGACTATCTATCCCTTGTCCCTCTCTTTGGCCATAGAAGCTGCTGGCTGTTTCCCTTACTGCTTCCTTCTCTGCTGGATCTGATGGAGAGCCATGATAGATGGTAATGGGCTGGCAGCGGTGGGCCCTACACTTTACAGGACTTCAGATGTCTGCCTGTGTTGTTGACATATGCCATCTGCCTCCTCCCCTCTTTCTAGAGAGGGAAACTGTGGTTCCTGTTTTAGTCCCAATTGTAAGAGATGGAGACAAAGGGTATTTTCAGACGTGACGGGGCCTATTGGCCCCGTCATGAAAACAATAAATTCATCCCCCGCCGGGATGACCCCGTCACGCCCTAACAGACGGGGATCCCGGCAGGGAATCGGGGGGGGGGCGGGGCCGCGCGGCGCAACGTGCAGCCGCACGGCCCCGCCCCCTCCACGCTCCCCGCCGCCCGCCCTCTGGGGAGACGGGCGGCCGCCATGGCCAATGCGGCCGCAGCGCTCGCCCGATTTGGCCACGGGCCGGAATCCCTGCAGGGATTCCGGGCTGTGGCCGCCGTCCAAAAGTGACGGCGGGGTTCATCGCAGCAGGGAATCACCTTTGCCACGTGACCGCCGCCGGTCCCGCCGCTTCGGCCGCTCGCGTGGCGAAAGTGATTCCCCACCGTGGTAACATCTGGGGGGGAACATCCGTTCCCCCCAACAGACGTTCCGTGATCGCAGCCACCACAGGGAATTGACTGTGGTTGACTGTGATCTCGTAACATCTGAAAATACCCAAAGTTGTTCAGATGAGATCTTTGATTGGACCAACTTCTGCTGGTGAGAGTATGCAGGATACTTGAAACCTGGAAACTCTCCAGCAGTAGTTGGTCCAATCAAAGATATCATCTGAACTACTTTGTCTCCTCCCCTCTGCACAGATCCATTGCACAGGGAAGATCACGAACAGTGCAGGGGAACTGAGAAGCTGGGCAGCCTGTAAAATGTAGGGAGCCCTACCCGGAGTTGCCTTGCCTACCTTACCTTACAGCCAGTCCTGGACAGGTGAGTTCTTGCTGTTGCTCCATGATATTTGCTTTAGCGAAGGGAACACAACAATAAAGAAGCGAAGATTGGCATTGTTTTTATTCCATGCAGACTTAGTAACTAACTTGTTCTACAACAATTTTGTGTTTTAAAAATGTTAAAATGACATGCTTTTCTCAAAATGCCAGTTGACCATTAAGAAACCTTTTCGGTCATTTAAAAAAAAACTTCTCTAGAAAAACACCTGTAATTACTATCAGTAACCACTAGTCTGTGCCTGAAGCACATTGTAATTTTAAAAGGGAATTGTATGCTATTTTGCATCACAAGGCTAGATGATTTTTTGACAAAAATAAATAAATCTATCCAGAACTTCCTTTTTCTCACTCAATTTAATAATTTATTTTTTCATAGTTCCATGAGGTTGTTGTTTTTTACCAGCTACTTCTGGTAATTCATGATTATTCTTTTCATCTCTAGTTATTGTATGTTGGTAAGCATAATGATCAACTGCCTATTGTTGCTTCAGCTAGTTTGTTTTGCAGAAAAAGGTGTTTGTTGGGCCTCCATGCAGAAGAGAACATATGGAAGAATGACACTTATGGAGAATGAACATATGGAGAATAAAGGGGAAAACAAGGTAACCAGCAAAGTTCACAATGAAGTCTAAAAATATGTTCTGCTTTTATATTTGGTGTCAAGCAAGTGTCAGATCATTCAAGCCCCTCAAAGGAGCTGGGTTCATATAGAGTTTAAGAAACGCTCACAGGATGTAGTCTCCCCTTGATATCCATACATAAGTCTTACCATTATTACAGTCTACTAGCTATGTTGTTACTCGGTTTTCTTGCAACTAACACAAGAAAAGTGTGGGAGGCAGGGGGCTGTCCTTGATTGACTGTTCAGAAGCTGCAGTTGGTGCAGAATGCAGTCGTTTCCCTTCTTTCGGGAGTAGGTCACCGCAAAGACATTACACTGGTGCTCCAGAGTCCACGCTGGCTGCCGATAGCTTCCTAAAAGAACTTGCCCCTGTATATCGAAAGACCGCTTCCTCCCTTATTTCCTGTCATGGCCTATGAAGTTAACCAGGAGCACCCTCTTGCATGCACCATCTACCCGCCAAGTTCATACAGCAGGGTGTGCAGAGAGGCACCCTCGGTGCTTCCCTTCCCCTGCAAGCCTGCTCATCTTCTGGGGGTAATGTACAACTTTTCTACTTAGCTAGGCATTTGGCTGGCAGGGATACAGTTGGGGAAAATTTGGGATAGGGGATTTCAGTTGTTTATTATTTGTAATTTTAAATGTTTTATGTATTGCAGCCTGCCCTTGGGATAGGGCGGAGTAAAATTTTAAATTAATAAATAAGGCTAAATGATCAACAGTTCCAAACTGTCATCTTTTCTTGCCAAGCTATTAGCGCTGAAAGTACATAATTGTCATATTAGTACCTGGAGGAATTGAGTTTGGGCTCCATGGCACTAAACATTGTACAAACACATTAGTAAGACTGGGTGCCTGCCCTGAAGTATTAAATCTATGCATAGACAGACCCCAGGTTCAGTGAATAAGTAGGTTACTCAGCGTAGCGGTGACAAACAAGTCATTGAATTTGGTTAGGGTGCTAACAGTTGTTATGCCAGCCCGTGCTGGAAAACTCCTGTTGAACAGACCTACCAGGATTTGGGGTATCTGCTTAAGCATGCTGTGGCTAACTGATAGCTAGTACAATAAGAGGAGGAGAAGGGTTGAGCAGGTGCAACAGCGAGGCCACACTGCTGCCTACCCTGCTCCCAGGAACCACTGCCACTCATGCTCTCAGGGACCTTCTCCTGCGACCGATGCTTCTAGCCACTCCCATTAAGCCCCCACTTGACCCTGCTAGGGCCCTGCTGGGTTGAAGCATTACCACACATTACCCTGCTTGCAAGGGTTTGTTCTGCACAATGGGCCCCCGAGTGTTACCACTATGTGGAGCAAGCCTCTAGTCCCCCACGACAGGCAGCCATAGCAGCAGTTCCTCTGGACTGGGATGGGAACAGCAGGCTACCACACGTGATAGCCTGCTTAGGCCTGGTCGGGCAGGCTGTTGCCCGGGTGTGTTTGCGGCAATCCTAGTCTGCAATCCCTGTCTCCGTGATCACAGCCCGGACTAGCCACCAACATGCCTGGGAGCAATCCCAGACAACATCTGTCACCCTGGCCAACAAACGTGCTGTTAGCTTGTGTGCTTCAGCGGGTCACCATCTCTAGCATTGCCCGGGGCAATGGCTGGCCAAAGGTGGAGCTGCAGCATGGGTCCACCGGTTCCCTACATTTGGTTGGCCTGCACGCTGGTGCTCTGGGATGTTCTGGAGCACCACGGACGGGACTGCCCTCTGAGCAGGCACAACCTGCTCCACCTGCACATCTGGTGGGGCTGTCTTTATATACGGACCACTCAGGGGTGAAGTGGACTGGTGCGGCCAGCAGGGCAGCAGTCCATCTAAACGCACCCATAGTGGCCCTGGTTTAAGTCCCAAAACACACATAGCAAACAGATGTGTGTTTCTTACCTGAACCAGTGTAATGCCTGAGTGATAACATAACATAACATCCCTGCCCCTACTCAGCAGTCATGCACCCTGTACTTGCTAATCCCTAAGACTCAGGGTGGCTTACATAATAAAAACACACATAATAAAAATACAATAAAACTTGATTTAAAAACCTCATTTAAAAAAACCACCCTCAGCCCCAAACCCTCTCACCTCAACTCCTAACCTGCCTGTCAAATGCTTTGACAAAAAGAAAAGTTTTGCAGTGCCTCTGGAAAATGCTCCGGCTCCGATGGACCTCTGGGGGAAAGGAGTTCCATAACTGTCTATTATCTGTACATAATAGGCACAGTCCTACTTATACATCTGGGAACCCAGCTCATTAACTAGGTGGGAATGGTAGTGGGCCGCAGCCATGTGAACTGGCCTGTCAAAATGTGTAGTCATCCAAAGTTTGGTTGTACATCATGCAGCATGTTTAAAAATATTTTAAAACCATAAGGTTTTCCCATCTTACAACTTGTCAAGAGTCTCTCTCTCTTTGTAATAACAACTGGACTCAAAGCATGGTTTAGGCCTCCAACTCTTCTGAACTCCTCCATGATTGCAAACGTAGGCCCTTTTCAATTGGTCTCCCCCCCCCCCTTGCACACTTGTGCCGTGGGGTGTGTGTGTGTGTCCATAGGAACACAGCGGGTCACCGCCAGTGGTGGTGGTGTGCCCATGGGAACACTGCCGGTGGTGGGTGGGGTGCGTGCATGCTCCCGCGCTCCACACATCACCGATGCACGGAGCAACCAGCACCACTTCTGGGCCCTTTTCAAATGCTGCAGTGGGTGGTGGGGGATGGGTGTGTGCCTGTTCCCACGGGCGCACACCCATCTCCACCTACCCCCGCCCATCTCAACACATGGAACAACCGGCATTGGAGCCCGTTGCTCCATTTGTGGGTGATGGGTGGAGCGCGGGAGCGTGCACGAACCCCCACCCACCATGGGCACCATTCTTATGGTCGCCCCCCCATCCCTCCCACACCTGCTGCAGTGAAAAGGCCCCCAGTTGCTCCATGTGTGGAGATGGGTGAAGGTGGGTGGAGATGGGTGCGCGCCCATGGGAACGGGCACACACCCATCCCCCTCATCCAGCGCAGCCCGTTTGAAAAGGACCTTAGTGGATGAACTCCATCATCCTTTGGAAACAAGTGTTTGTCAGAATTCTCTTTTAATTTAGTTTGTTTTTACTGCTATATTTGTAAAGCTATTTCTACAGCTTCTGGTAAAAAATGTCACCAAATACTGGAAAGGTAATTGTTCAAATGTACCACAGAAAACTAAACAAATAATTTAAAACTTACGCTGTTAAGACTTATAATAGAGATAAAGTTGGGAGGACGTTACTGTGCTATTTTTTAGTATTCTATGTTGAAATCTGTAATGATGGAAAAGCAAGAAGAGTAAGTTAATTAAAGAAAACTTTCACTTTTTATCCAGGTGATGGGAGTGGAATTTTTTGCTTTTAATTTAATTCTGTTCACAGTGGAGTTTTTTCCTTAGTAATTGTCTCTTTGTGCTGACAGTAAGGGCTTTATCCAAAGCCATTTAAAGTCAGTGGTAAGATCCTTATTGACTCTGTTGGGCTTAAAATTGTCAAGAACTATGTATAATGACTGGGGGGAGGGGATCACCTTCATGTACATCACATGGTAAATTCAGTTTAGTGATATTGGTCCTCCTCGTATGTATGCTCTGGCTCCACCAACATAAACCAGTGTGGTGTAGAAAGAATGTTTCCCATTCTGCTTTGCTACTATCTATCAAAACTACAACTGGCAAACATGCATTTGAAAAATTATTATTTTTATTAACTGATAAGCTAATTACAGTATTTTATTATTAGATAAATATTACTTTATTGCTAGGTAAAGTATATTGATACTTGAAATTCAGCACTATGTGAACTAAATGCAGGCACTTCTGAAACACTCGTTCTCTGAATCACATTGTCAGCTCAACCAGCCAGTCGTGACTCCACTGAAAAGATGTGTTTAGGTAAGGAGGCCTGGTTGCTAAGCAGTGGGCATCAGAGGCTTAAACTCTTAAAGCTGCAGTGCCAAGTTTTCCTCCCTTGAGTTATGACAGTACCCTCATATTGCAAATTGAAAGGTTCAGGCATACAGTTCTGCTTCGTTTCTTAAATTGTTATTCAGATTTGACTATCATAGGGGAAAGAGCGAGACTATTACTAAGCCAAGGTCTTTGTTTATGGAGAGATCTTCCTAATGGATCTGTCATTCTATATCATACACCAAACCTTGTTTCCTCCTGCTTTCTACCTATATCAGCAAAAGTTGAGCTATTTTAAGTAACCTGTAATTTTGATGTAATAAGTGGAATAATTTTTAAAAACTCAAACTATATGTCTGTTAATAACAGGAGAAACAGGAGCCAGAGAGGGCTCTGCTTCAGATGCTTACTTCAGGAGGGATTGTACCTGGCCAGGGGGTCTATTATAAAGCCTGAGAGACTGTGTAAATACTGGCCTGTTCATGGTACTGTTGATGATAAACTGTGTGAGGAACACTGGGTAATTTCAGATGTTATGAGATCACAGTCAACTACAGTAAATCCCAGTGGATTCCCTGTGGTGGCTGTGATCACGCGAACGTCTGTTTGACCCCCGCCAGATGTTCACCACAGTGAATCTCTGGTGGGGGGTCAAAGCTAACCACGGTTCTGGACCTTCGGCCGACCAGAGGTCCAGAACTGTAGTTAGATTGGCCACGATCCTGATGGGCCAAAAGTAACGTCTGTTACTTTGGCCCATTCTGGATCGTGGGCCAGACCATGATACGGAATCGGGCGCAGCGGACGGATTGACCGTTGTGCCCGCCCATCTCCCGGAGAACGGGTGGCCGGGGGAGCGCGGGGGGGGGAGTGGGGCTGTGCGGCCGCACGTTGTGCCACACAGCCCCTCCCTCTCCCAGCGCAGCCCCACCCCCTCCCCGATCCCCCTCCAGAATCAGGCTGGCACGTCTAAAGGATGGCCGGCCTGATTCCTGACCGGGATCCGAGATGGATCCCAGCCGGTGGTTTAGCGTAGCGGGCCTCTGGGCCCATCACATCTGAAATTACCCACCCGTAAATAAAGGACACTTTGTGAAGATTCCACGTGTCCTGGCTCAGTAGGGGTACTCGTTCTGCAAAGACTTACTCCTCGGGGGGGCCCTGTTGCACATTGGACTTTGCCTGTGCCCTCTTGCGTTTGTGTGAAAGGTCATCAACATACAGATTAAGCTGTATTAGATTATCATAAAATTATTTTCCCTCACTAGTTTGCCATAAACAGGAACAAATTTACATACTATGCTACTTGCCTCACTAATCCCGTTTCCGTACCACTCAGTTTCTGCATGTCAATTACAGTGTGCAATTCAGACATTTCTTAATCTTTATGCCTTTCTCATTGCTTGAAAACAGATGTGATGCTGGCCTGCTATGGCCCGCCTGGGCCGAGGAATCACCCACACATCTGTTCCCCGTTTGCCAGATGTTGGCCTGGGATTGCCCCAGGTCAGGTGGGTGGCTAGCCCAGAATGTATCCTCTGGATGATCCTGGGCACACATCCTGTGTTAAGGACTGCCCATGCGGTCCACAGTTGCCACATCTAAGCCACTGTATAAGCCGCCCTGAGCCTTTTGAGGAAAGGGTGGGATAAAAATTTAAATAAATAAACGATATCTTTGCATCGGGGTAACACTCTTCAATTCAGCTTTAATAACCAGGGCTCTCTGTCTGCTTCTGTCCCAGTTGAAAGGTGTCCGGCAAGGTTGTATACTTGACCCCCTTATATTTAACCTTTATGTTCATGGAGAAGTTGAGGCACTGAGGGATCTTGCTTTTCATCCCCCAAGGCTAGGAGATAACTCTCTGCCAATACTCATATGCTGACGATATGGCTCTCTTATCTCTAACACAGGTAGGACTTAGATGTTTGATGACCTGCTTTCACTCCTTTTGTAGTAATGAATTCTTGGCAGTTGGTTTTAAGGGTGGGCTGCTCTCGCACTCAGCATCATTGGACTATGGATTCGCAAAGTATAGAGCAAGTTTCTCGGTGTAAATATCTGGGGGGTAATTTTTTCAAGGACCTCGTCTTGGCGTCCCCATTTTAAAGTAACTCTGGATCAGGCTAAGGCTACGACCAAAGTGATTATTTGTTTCTATAGATCAAATGGGAGTAGACTGGCTGTTCCAGCATTAAAAATGTTTAGGACAAAAGTGATTACCCAGCTGCTTTATGCCGCAGCCATTTGGGGACCCCAATTTGGGGGGAATTTGAGCCTATTCAAAACAGCTTTCTAAGATCTGTACTTCATGTCCCTAAGTCAGCTCCATCTGTGTTTCTTAGATTAGAAACGATCTCATCCACTCTCATCTTTGACAAAGATTGCCATACTGAAGTTTTGACTGCGTCCAAGTTTAAATCCACCTGACACTCTCTCTTAAGTTGGCCTTCTCCCCTATGATTTTGGGTCCTTGGGAATTGGTGATAACTTCTATCATTTCAACATTGGGTTTCTCAACCTTTTACCTGCTCTCTATGAGTTACCCTAGGGCTTTAAGCCTTGTCAAACTAAGGGTAGAAGATCAGGAGCGTCAGAATAATTGTGAAGAGATTACCTCCCAAAAAGATTTTTAGCCGCATTCGCATTTAGCCGGATATTTGCATTCTCTGCCCAAGTGGAATTTGAGGTTTACTTTTTAACTTGTTAGGTTCAATGTCTTGCCCTCTGCAGTAATTGAGGGCAGGTATTTGAATATTTCATTTGAACAGAGAATGTGTCGTCTTTGCTCCTGTAATTCTGTGGAAACCCTAATTTGTGTTTTCCTTGATTGCCCTTTTTATTAGGAAATTAAAGAGCGGTTGTTGGCTTCTATTCTTAATGATATTCTTCTACCTCATAGCCAGCGTGACATGCTAATTTATCTTATAGCTGATGACAGTCCATCCTTGTCGCTATCGGTAACTAAATTCTGTTATGCTGTTTTTAAGGCCAGGAAACTGGCATCTATTAATCACTAGTGTGTTTTTATATACTGGTATAGACTCTTTTGCATGTACTTGTAGCTTACATCTGTATAGCATTTTATTTTATATTATTTTATTTTATTTTGCCTTATCATTGTTATCTTGTGATAGCTTTGGCAGACACAACAAATTTTGATTTGAATTTTGATTTGAAATAAACAAACATGTCTGGCCCTGCCATCCCTGCTGTGGGGTGGGGGGCTACATGGCTGCCCATCATGGCAGGGGGTGAGGTGGGGCAGGCCACCAAAACATCTGCTGTGCCCCCCACGTGGGGTGTGCAAGCGGTGGGATGCCTCTCTCTGGCTGCGGGCACATTTGGTTGATGCCCCTCCCTGACCCGGAGATTGGCAGCTGCTGTTGACCACCCTGGGCTGGGGAGCTGATGCATCGCCCATCCATCTGTTTTCACCCATTGTAAAAGAAAACAAAACAAGTCCCAGCTCTCAACTACCAATAACCACTGACTTGCAGTACTTCCTAAAATCTCCACTACATCCATAGCCTACAGCAGAGTTTGAGTTTTATTTATATGATTTTCATATCTAGAAGTCTTACTGCAAAATCATATTATAGTAGCCTTCCCGTGTCATGGGGTATTAAACTTGATGGTGGCCCGCTGAGGCCTGCTTTGGACCGTGAGCCACTGGCATGTTTGTTGGTGTGCTGCCAGATGTTTGCCTGGGATTGCTCCTGGGCATGTCAGCAGTGAGCCTGGACTGCAATCCCAGAGACCTCCAGGGTCACAGCCTGGGCTACCGTCCGCCCAGTTGGATCAAAACAGGCTATAACATTTGTTATACCCAATGTAACCCAGCCTGGATCAGGTCTGCCATGGCTGGCCGCTGTGGCTGCCCATCACGCAGTGGCCGCTGGGCCCAGCGCGGGGATGTGGCTGGCCAGCCAGCCGGTCACACATTTATGCAACTCTCTGCCCCCCCTGGCAGCCCATTGGCCGGCCCAACCCAGTCAGGATCATGTTGGCAGCGGGTTCCCAACCTGTGTCGTGTTGTGACAGTGGCACTCTGCTGTCACTACTGTTAACACCCATCGTTTCAGTTTATACTAAAATCTGCTTTTGGGGGGAGGTTTTGCATCAGGTTGAATAGTTTTGAATAGCAATATTTAATGGTGAACTTGAGTCTATGTAGCGAAGCAGTACTAGTGGAATTAAGCCTCCAGTGAGTTCTGCAATATGGTTTATCTCTTCCACTTCAGGCCTTTCAGTAATCAATAAAGCTCTGGTGCAGACTTTCCTTTAATTCTGTTTTAAATAGTATGTTTTGTTTTCTCTGTCACTGCTGCCTCCACCTCAAGAGGAGCAAGGCTCTCGTTACGTTATATCATTGGAGGTTGGTTTTAAAAGCTTAAGCTAATAAATATTTTCTTTGCTATATTTATAGCTTGGTTAATGTTGTTTTCTGGTTCCCATGCTGTTTTTTATTTCAACAAAGAATACTTAAAGTAGATGACATATACTGCTGCAAAGCCTGCTTTATGATGTCAGGCTTAGCTTAAAATAGCAACTGTGGCTTCCCAGCTGAATGGGCAGTTGAAGAAGGCTATTAATACTGATATTTGAGAGTAATTTGCTTATATATAAGACTTTTGGTTAAAAAAAATTAATATTGGAGGAACACTACATGCTAAGATGAGAAAATGTTGTTCTAAACAAACACCATTAAAATAAGCTAGTAATAGGATTGTTTTCCCCACCAAAACTATATCTGGTACTAAACAAAATATAATATTCAGGTTCTTTCAAAATAAGTTCGTTAAACTTCAAGACTAATTTTCTCTGTGTGTGTTTGAAATATTATTTCAAACCCGACAGTAACTGGAAACTAATAAAGTAAAATCTCTCTACAGGTAGATGAATAATGAATCTAACAAAATTCAAATTTACTTTCAAGTTAGGTACCAACCCCTCCAAATACAGTGCCGTCCAAGATATTTAAATTAATACATTGTTAGATTATTTATCCAAATTTTGATATCTTCGTACTTCTTAACTATTCTTTTTAGCCTGGTTTCCTATGTAGAAAAGACATATGCAGTCACTTTGTGTTTCATTTTCAGCCACTTAGTAGAGGGGCAGAAGGCAGAAGGGTTAGTGGAGTCCCAAAATTTCAGAACAATTCATGCAGCTGGAGAACAGAGATGACCCTGTTAGAAGAGAGGAAGAGAGAGAGAATCAATTGTCTTACACTGAGCATTGTCGTCTCTTAAGAAACCAGGTTTTATTTGTTCGGAAGCTTGTTGTGTGGAATTAGTTGTTTCCCTTAACATGGAACGGGTTGGCTCATCAATTCAGTGTACATTAGAGACTGCCCACACAGATATTTTTTGTGGGTTAATTGACCTGGGTTTATTTAGTACAGGTAAGTTACCCCCTTCTGGATGCTTTTATTATAGATTAAAACAGTTCTGCTCTGAATTAAAGTTGTCAAAAGAGCTAAGTTTAATTTGGAAAAGGCAATTTCAACCTGCACAACCTGTGACCACGTGAATGTTTAAATAGTCTGGATTAAAATTACAACCCCTGTTTAATATTAATTAAATTAACATTTATTTATTTATTATTTATTTTTAAAATGTATACCATGCATGTAGACCAGTTTATGCTCACATAGAAATACTGGCTTTTAATTTAATTTAATTTAATTTTTTTGTAATGACTTCTAGTCTGGATGAGCATGTTCCACCATGTGCATCCATATAATGTATCAGTATAATGAGTTACTTCCTCAGCTCCCATCCCCATTTCAGTGCTTGATGAAAAGTGTGTTTCATAGGAAGAGAGCACAAGGGTCATCTAGTTCAAACCCCCTGCTGCAAGGCAGAATACACTTTACCTACAGTATTCAGACGGATGTTTGTCTAGATGGTTTTTGCAAAACTTCCAAGGAAGAAGATTCTGCAACCTTCCTTGCCAGTGTATTCCACTGCTCAACAGTTCTTACATTGAGGAAGTTTTTCCTAATATTAAACTGAAATTGACACCACTGCAATTTAAACATATTCCCTCTTGTTCTGCCTTCTGTGACAGCGGAGAACAAAAGTTCAGTGTGTTTTTTGTGTGGCATCCTTTGAAAACTGCTATCATATCCTCCTTTAGTCTTCTTTTCTGTAGGTTAAACATGTCCAGTTCTTTCAACCTTTCTTCATATGGCTTGTCTTCCAGACCCTTTCAGCATCTTGGTTGTTCTCCTACAAATCTTTTCCAGTTTGTCAGCATCTTGCTTGAAATGCAGTGCTCGGTAATGCACTTCCTTGAAATGCAGAAATCCCGGTAAAGGTGTCACCAGTACTAAGTGTCACTACCACCTCCTGTGTCTTGGATACAATGCATCTGTTAATACAGCCCAAAATGGCTGTTGCCTTTTTTGCAATGGTGTCACATTCTTGAATCATGTGCAGTTCATCATCCACCATAAACCCCAGATTCTTCATTGCTGTGCTCTTGCCAAGCCACCTTGTTCCCCATTCATTCATTCATTCATTCATTCATAAGAAGTGCCATACTGGGTCAGACCAATGGTCCATCTAGCCCAGCATCCTGTCTCCGACAGTGGCCAATCATGGTGGCTTGGCAGAAGCACCCAACAGGTCACAATGGGGGATCCATTCCCTGTTGTTTTCCCCCAGCTCCCGTCATGTTCCCTGATCCTGTCTGTCTAATAGCTGCTAATAGATCTATCTTCCAGAAGCTTGTCCAGACATCTTTTAAACTCAGCTATACTATTGGTCCTTAGCATAGCATCTGACAGTAGATTCCACAACCCAGTTATACACCAAGTGAAAAAATATTTTCTTTTATTTGTCTTAAACTCTTTAAACTAAGAGTGTCCCGTAGTTCTAGTACTAGCTGAGAGGGTAAATAACTGCTCCTTGTTTATTAGTTCCACACCACTCATGATTTTATAGACCTCTATCATATCTCCTCTCATTCGTCACGTCTCCAAGCTGAAGAGCCCCAAACTACCAAGCCTCTCCTCATAGGGAGCCCTTCCATGCCCTTGATCATTTTTGTTGCCCTTCTCTGTACCTTTTTTAGTTCAGCTATGTCTTTTTTGAGATGGGGTGACCAGAACTGCACACAATATTCGAGGTGTGGTCGCACCATTAATTTGTATAGAAGCAATATGACATCCTCCGTTTTATTCTCTATCCCCTTCCAAGTAATTCCTAACATTCTGTTTGCTTTGCTGCTGCGCACAGCGCTGTGGATTTCATTGTCTTGTCCACAACCACCCCCAGATCCTTTTCCTGAGTGGTAACTCCTAACTTAGTACCCAGCATTGTGTACGCATGGTTTGGATTATTTTTCCCTATGTGCAGCATCACTCTGCACTTGCCCACATTAAATCTCATTTGCCATTTAGATGCCCAGGCACCCAGTGTCATAAGATCCTGTTGCAGTTCCTCACAGTCTGCTCGTGTTTAACTACCTTGAATAACTTGGTGTCGTCCGCAAATTTGATCACTTCACTCTTAACACCCTTTTCCAAATCAATAATGAATACATTAAACAGCACCAGAAACATTCATGTATCTGTTTTTTCATTCCTATATGTTCATATAATTAATCTGTGTTTGACCTTTTCCAGGTATTCTGCTTATACCGGAAGTGTTAAATTTCAGTTGTCTAAGCAATACACATTTTGCTATTAGGCATGTATTTGTTTAAAGATTTAATTAATCTGCCAGTTCTACTGTATACTTATTGGAGAGGGACAAATCTTTGTATTCAGCCCCAAGAAAAGACCTTTGCATATATTATTTCAATGGGATTTTTTTTTATAGTTTGGAGAAAGAATTTCTTATGTGAGACAGATAAGTTCTGGCTGTGTCTCCAATATTTACAATGTGTAGCTAAAATAAGCATTATGTAAATAGTCTGATGATGAGGTAAATTTCTTTATTGGAAACAAATCTTATTACTTCCAGGCACATAGGCTAAGCTGTAAGATTAAAATTCCAAAGACCCATTCTCTCCTTTTCCACCCCCATCATCTTATTTAGCATTTGGTGCATCTGCTTGTCTTTACCAGCCCAATGAAATTTGCAGATAACTTCAGTGAGTTACCTCCAAAATGAGTTGTTAAGCCCTCGAGTGTTTACAGACTAAAACACAGCCAGAAATGAAAGGCATTTCCATTGGTTTATTTGTCTTGTCAGATCTGTATACCTTTTCATGGTAATTTCTGAGCCAAGCAGTAAGCAACATCACATACAGCTAATTCTACTAAAATGGAAACACAAAAACAAGGCAGTATCGAGGAACTATTTATAACCTTTCCTAGTTTGCTTGTGATTACTGTTGTATAGCAAGCTAGGACATATCATTCCTTGAGTGATTTTTTTTATTATAATATCTTAATTTGTGTTTTGTGTATTTGTATTTATACCCTGTGGAGCTCAGGGCAGCTTACAAACAAAAAACAAAATATAATAATTAACAATTATGATGATATGATTAACATAATTATATGTTCATTATATAATCATTAACAAGCACAAAGAATCCCACCCCTTCTCATACCCAATCATCTCATCCCACCCACTTTCAGTCTTTCATCTCTCATATAGAAGGATCCCTACCCTAACTCCCCCCACCGCCTGTCACAAAAAAGCCATTGCTAACCCAAAAAGCTTCTCGCTCACCCCTCCGCCTTTCTTCCAGGGAAGTCTCTCCCTCATCTTCCCACCCAGACCAGACCTTTCCCTCCAACCCTCACCTTTCTACCCTCCCCACAGCATCTCCCCATAAAACACAATTGGAGAAGGAAGATTTTAACAGAGCCTATCACATAAAGCACTTATCCCAGGCAGAAAAGCTTCCTGACCAGTGTCCTTCAGCAGCTGCCTCTAGGAGTTCTGGCCTCAGATATGTACCGGAGGGGAAAGAGCACAGATGACCACCTTTACGGTTCCCTTTTCCACTTCAGGGAAGGTGGAGGTGGTCTGAACATGTTTGGTGGAACATAAGCTTTTCCTCATTTTGCATGTTCAGAGGCTTTTGGAAAAAGCCTAAGTTGAAACGGATGATCTTTTTTCATCCCCTTTTCACAAGAAGCTAAAGAAGTTTTACAGTCTGGAGTTATTTCAGATTGGAAGTTTTTGTTGGACAGTTTGGGTGTTTTTAAACAAGATTATTATTATTATTATTATTAACAAACATTTATATAGCGCCAGCAGTGTACCTGGCACTTTACAAAGTAATAAAATAGACACGGTCCCTGCCCCTAGGGCTTACAATCTGAGAGACAGGAGCTGGGGGAGAGACTTAGGAAGGGGAACAGAGGGAGAGACAAGGGGTCTAACATTCATGAAGATGCGAGGTCTCAAGTGCACGTGCTTGGCTTGGTTACGATGAGAATGACAGCAGGCAGGTCCATGTTGCAAGGAAAAGGGTAAACAGATCGTAGGATGCTGATCCGCATGGCCACCCAGGAGCCACACATCCAGCCACCTGTCTGAACATGAAGCGGGGGGATGTGCGCTCCAAGCACCCACTCATGGCCACTCACGGAGCACTGCCGAGAAATCTGGAGTGTTCTGTGAGAGGCAAGCAAAATAGGTCTGTCACAATGGGCAGCCACAGAACCCCTGCTTGTATGAACTGAGGCAGCCGGCCACACCAGCAGCCCGGTCCTCCGCTCATAGGCACTGTGGACCCCATGGCCTTCGAAAGTCACAGGAACTGGCTGGGGACGCTGGGGAGCCCAGTTCCCCAGTGCTCACGTCGGGGACATGCCAGTTGCAAAAGCCAGCCTGGCATGCTTCCCCCTCCACCATGGGATGACCCAATTTCAAAAGAATTTTCTTTTCCTAGACTATTAAGCTATTTGCAAGTACTTTCAGTTTTGTGTAATTGGCTTTTGATGCACTAATTTAAAGAGAGGAAGGTTTAGTATGTATTAAAGTAGTAGTCACAGGTTGTAATTTGTATATGCAGGCTGCGCTGGACTAGAGCAGAGGTTCCAAAAGTATGGGTCAGAACCAGGGTTACCAACTGTCTGGGTTTGACTCTGACATCTCTGGGTGAAGGCCTGATGTCTCCAGGTTTTCCAACAGTCCCTGGATACCACAGAGAAATCATGGCTTCAGGGAGCAAGGGTTTGAGGCTATATTGGAAAGGGACAGGGCAAGAATGCTTTCTCACCCCTTTCTAACCTGACCCCCTTCCCCAGAGGAACATTGTGAGATTGCAGTTCTCTGCAGGGGGGATGGCCACATCAGGACAGGGCTGGAGAGTCCCTTTACCGTACTCCCTTTGGGTCAAAGTCATGGGGAAGATGGCACGTGCTTGGCTCGGGTCACATCATCTGAGGATAGAGTCACAATTTTGACTGATATTTGATATATATTTTTATGTCGTAGATTATATTTAAGTCTTAAAATGAGATTGTGCGGTCAAAACCAGTAGGAACCTTTGTGCTAGACACTGTACAAACTCTTGGTGAAAACAAACCAGAGAGTAGTCCACGTTAGCCTGGGAGTCATCTGCTCATCATTAGGTTATGCCTGATGTTTGCCCATATCTGCTTCAGGGCAGCCGCCTGGCTGCTACAGTATGTGTGGGCCAGAGGTGGTTGGAAATGCAGTCTGGGTGAAATAAGACTAATGGTCGCCCTCCTATATGTTAGATCCCGCCCAGCACCACTGCGAGGCAAAGTTTTATAATCCACCGCAGGCACACGCACCACATCATTCGCACGGGGCACACAGAAATCTGCGTGTTCATGGATGGGAGAGGCCCGTATAAAAAGGGCCACTTCTCACAACTGTCTTACTTATACTATCTAAGGTAAGAATTTAGGATGTAATGCAATATCTATTCTATCTTGGAAAATCTGCAAATATGGTTCTGAGATTATGATGATTGCTATTTCACTAACTCTTCTTAATGAACTTATTGCTAACAGGAATACTGTACTTGGTGTGCGCAGTGTGTGCATGGCTACACACTATGCACACACCCATGGTGCACACACTATGCACACACTATGTGGTGTGTGTGCATACACTGCACGGTGCTCATGCAACTTTGAATCAAGGCCCTACCGTTACAAGAAGGTGCTGAATATGATCATCTTTATTATGATACTACTTGTATTACAAGAGCCTCAGTCAAAGATGAGGGCCCTGTTATACTAAGCACTGTACAGACATAGGCCCTTTTAAAATGAGATGCACCCACTCATGCCCACCCAGTGGAGATGGGTGGGTGCGTCTCTTGTGAAAGCAGTGGCATGTGTGCGTGCGTGCTCCCGCGAAACGTGCACCTCCACCCATTGCCCCTGCACGGAGTAACCAGCGAAAATGCAGGTTGCTCCATGTGGAGGGATATGTGGGAGATGTGTGTGCGCCCATCTGCATGCACCCATCTGCACCCACCCCCCTCACTACCCCCACAGTGGCATGACCACGGATTGCCCCCCTACCCCCAGCGACCCATTTAAAAACGGCCATAGAAAAGACAATTTCTCTCCTAAAGAGAGGTGGGCTAATGGCTGAGTTGTGTGGGGATGGCATTGACCCACCAAATACAAGTGCGTAGCGTTGTGCATGTCGTTGTCGTTATTACAATAACAATAATTAAAATTCTCATTTTCCTTATCGCAATAATGAAAACGACAACTGAGAATACCGATAACGAAAACGACAACTGAGAATACCAATAACGAAAACGATAACAAAAGTGAAAACAACAATGTCATTATTGTTGTCGTTATTAGTGCTGTGCGAGTTGGGTTTTGGAGGGAAAATGTGAAGAGGGAAAGAGGAAGCAGACATTTTGGAGCCCTAAACCAGGGTTGAACACTTGAACTGTGCCTGTGTTGGGAGGGGCGAGCAGCTCAG
Organism: Sphenodon punctatus; assembly: GCA_003113815.1. Lineage (NCBI taxonomy): Eukaryota > Metazoa > Chordata > Lepidosauria > Sphenodontia > Sphenodontidae > Sphenodon > Sphenodon punctatus. The sequence continues at coordinate 154,362 of QEPC01004423.1, read as the reverse complement.
CAGTATCTGACGGATGTAACGCTGGCCAATGAGCAGCGCAAGCAGGCCCCAGCAGTCTCATGGCACTCTGATTTTTCAATGCCTGCTGCCTCCCACAACCAATCAGGGGGCTCTGGGGTAGGGCACTGCAACCCTTTATAATAGGAGGGCCAGGGTTTTTCTCTCCATTCTGTGAGAGCTCTGCTTGTCAGGTTGTGTTTACAGAACTGTGGTGCTTGCACACAAAAAATCCTCCCTAGCCCTCATTGTATTACCAATACCTCTCCTTCCTCATACCCTGCATTTTACCTTCTCTCTTTCCCTGCCTTTCTCCCCCCCAGTACATTATATATGGATAGGTAGTATAGATTAGATATAGATATATATTATAGACATTTAGATTAGATTAGAATAGTTGTATAGATAATTGATTAGATAGTAGTTTTCCTTTTCCCTTCCCCCTGTCTCCCTTAGATAGATATTAGCTGCACATGGGTATTGATACCATACCGATACCAAAAATAAAATCTTCATTTGAAAGGTGTATTGAAATTGTTTGTTCTTTGGATCAATTCAGTGATAACTCAGACAAATGGGGTCAAGAAAGCTGATTTATTCTATGCAAAGCATAAAAGTAAATACAAACAGTAAAAGCAAGCTCTCTCACATCCCGTTGTGCAAGCCGGAAACTCCAATCACCGGCTGCGAGATGATCCTCGGGTGGGCCCCAGGTTCTGCTGCGCCCTCTCTAGCAATCATGCATATGTGACCAATTATGTAATCCACTATGCAACCCACTGCACATGTGCTAGATTTATGAGCTGCAGCTGGCCTGGGTCATTCTTAGCTCCCCAGTTAAACTCACTACTGATAAGGGCTTCCCATAACATTTAGTTACTTGGCCTTGACATTCGGAACGACAACTTATACAATACAAGAAAGTTGCCAAAGAGGCTTACATAAGATACATCCATTCCATGAACTGAGTTGCCAGTTCTCAATGTATATGCTTCTCCCTGTGGCTCCTCCTGGACGGCCAGCCAGCACAGTAGGGTATATCCCCGTCACTATCAATAGGAGGCAGACATCCAACTTTTGTGTCTCCAGTGCGGGGTTATCCCTTCCAACCCCAGTTGATTGTCTGCCTTCACGCAGATAGGATGCAGGCTGGCTGCCTCCAAGAGGATCCATTCTCCAGGCAGCGCTTAAGGAGCTCTAGGTGCCAGGGGAGGAGGATTCCTCCCACTGTTCACCCCCCCTTCCCC
>QEPC01004423.1:109350-147917 GCA_003113815.1 Sphenodon punctatus | reverse complement strand
ATCCCTACTTAGGGATTAATTTGGTTATGTAGTTTGAATAATTACTGTTCATTGAGTGTCTTCAGCAGCATCGAGCAAAGGCTATATTACACTGGGGTTGGAAGGGATAACCCCGCACTGGAGACACAAAAGTTGGATGTCTGCCTCCTATTGATAGTGACGGGGATATACTCTATTGTGCTGGCTGGCCGTCCAGGAGGAGCCACAGTAGAAGGAAAATTCACGAGGTAAGTGCCCAATTTTCCTTTCTACACACGTCAATCAAGATGGATTCTATAGCATATACAGGCCAAAATAAGGCCGGTGCACAAAAGTTCACAAAGGTCTTCTCGTGATCTTTTCACTACACTAAGATACCAATAATGAAAATTACGTTGTTAATAACAATAATGAAAATGACATTTTTGAATAACGAAAATGAAAAACGAAAATGACATGGGGGCCTGGTGCACACCCCTACTAATGTGAAGGTGAGAAATCAGAGAAGCAGCGGGAAAATCATGAAAGGATGGAGTTGGAAACACAAAAGCCAATGGAAGACATTATGTCATCAAGTAGGAAGTAGTTGATAGTGTAAAAACCTTTTCAGGGTTCTAAGTCAATAAGGAAGGGATACTGAAAAAGTGACATCCAACTGTCAAAATATTTCACTATTTACCAAGAAAAGGTTTAAATAGTACAGCTGTCATCTCTACTGATGAATAATTCTCAAAAAGACTGAAGTCTGGCTATATAATATATCTAAAAACATTGGCTGCTTTGTGACGTTTCCTGGGAGGGGCGGGAACTTTCGCACTCACCACTGCAGCTCCCTAATTGCGAGGATTAGCGCCTGTCAGAATGCACTAATCCCCTTTTAGTGTGCGAGGACACTCACATATGACTGGTCCCCAAATGTAACTTTTACAAGGACAGATGTTCTCTTGCACTAAAAGAGGATTAGTGCATTCTGACGGGCGCTAATCCTCGCAATTAGAGAGCTGCGGTGGAATCCTTGCCATTAGAAAGCTGTGGTGGCAATTGAGAAAGTTCCTGCCCCTCCCAGGTAATGTTGGAAATCAGTCATGGTGTCAAATGGGAATATTTGACATACAGAAGAACTGAGGTATGTCTAGAGCTTAGGATGCCCAACTCTGAAATTTTGGTCACTTGTTTAGGTACCTATTTTTGGATTTAGGTGGATAACTTCATTCATTTTATTTATTTATTTATTTTTACATTTTTACCCTGCCCTTCTCGGTGGCTGACAACATTAAAATTAAAAAATCAAAATATAAAATGCAAGAATATATTCAAATCCCTTAAAATCCCACCATCCCACCCACCCGATCCATTACCCCCACCTGCCACCCACCGGTCCTTCCTCAAACCCCTATACCCAATCCCACCGAACACTGTTTCTGCCTGCCAAATGCCTGGCCAAACAGAAAGGTCTTGCATCTCCTCTGGAAGACGAACAGGCTCTGGCTTAGGTGGGCCTCCAAGGGGAGGGAGTTCCATAATTGTGGAGCAGCAGCTGAGAATGCCCCCCTGTGTGCCCTCGATGTAACAACTTCACGGACAGTTGGCACTCACAAGAGGGTGCCCTCAGCTGACCTCAGAGGCTGCGACAAGACATAGGAGAAGAGGCGATCTTTCAGATACCTAGGGCCCAGGTTTTTTTTAGGGATTTATAGGTTAAGACCAGAACCTTGAATTGTGCCCGGAAAGCTCTTGGCAGCCAGTGCAGACTCTGGAGTGTAGACTCTGTAATGTATTCCCAGTAACCCATACCCAATAGAAGGCAGGCTGCCGCATTCTGCACAAACTGCAACTTCCGAAGAGTCTTCAAGGGCAGCCCCACACAGAGCACATTGCAGTAGTCTAGCCTCGAGGTTATGAGATTGTAAGCCACAGGCAGGGACCGCGTCTATTTCTATGTTCTGTACAGTGCCAGGTATATAACTGGCGCTATATAAATGTTTATAATAATAATAATAATAATCTGAATCTGATAAAAAAGGTCGCAGCCTTCTCATCAGATGAAGTTGGTAAAAAGCGTTTCTGGTCACTGCTGCAACCTGACAACCCAGGCACAGCAGTGAATCCAAAAGCACCCCAAGGCTGCAAACCTGAGTGACCAAGGGAAGCTGGACCCCGTCAATGACAGGGGTTCCCACATTCCCCAGGTCACAAGACAGGCCAACCATCATCACCTCGGTTTTGTCTAGATTCAGCTTCAGTCAACTCACCTGCATCCAGCCCCCAACAGTAGCCAGGCGGGACCTGGGTCAGATTAAAAGGAGAGAGAGAGCTGGGTGTCATCCACATGCTGATGGCACCTCCTTCAGAGATTTGGAGTGATCTCGCCAAGGGCCTCAGATACACATGGCAACTAAGTTTGAAACAAAAAATAAAATAGTTTCTAATCGTGTGATCTACAAAAGTGTGTTATAAGTGACACAAAGAAGTTTTCCATTTATTTATTTATTTATTTTGCAAAAAAAACGTATTACTTATATTAAATTAGTTCAATATACTACAAGAACAACAATTGCTTTTGGTATTCTGATCTTTTGGCTCTTGTACTTCTAGTTCCAACCAGAGCTAGTAAATGGAGAGACGTGTGACAACTAATGAGAATTCATGGCAAAAGTAATCAAACTTTTTCAAACCTCAGAAAAACTATTTGCAGAAAGATGGGAATTTTATATTATCCAAACTACTTTGCTCATCGTTAGTTGTCTGACTTTCTCTCTTTCCTATTGCAGATGTAGCAGAAATTAATATTAACCATTCAAGCAGGAAACCTTTTTCTGATTTATTAATGAAAATGAGTGGTGCCTTGTGCTTACCTAATTCTTGTGAAAACTTCTTCGGAAAGTTTCCCTAGTGCATAAATCTGCTGTATTTTGAACTGCTCAGAAATTGCTGTTTAGTCTGAGCAGTTGTGGTTTATAGTTTTATTTTGACTTAGAAGAAGGTACTTTTGTGTGTATGTTTTCACCTTGTATGTCTCTGATAATTTGACCTTGAGTGTGTCTGGAGGCAGTGCCTGCAGATTTAGTGGTCCTCTTTATCACATATACAAATCCAAAGCTGTTCTGCTAGCATGAGCCTGATTTTACAGAATTCTGTATTCTGCTAGTGGTGTATAAATCAATGACAGAGGGTAGAGAGAGACTGGAAGTATGAACTCCCAACATATTACCCTCGCACTGGGCACAGGGCACACTAACTCTGCTTTGCCCAGCAGACTTCCAAAAGTTTAAGGCAAGCATTAAAAAAAGCTGAAGTGGGTAGGAAATTTTGGCAAAGAAGTAATGGTGCAGCTGGCAATACGCAAGCAGTTGTATTGTGTATGCGGGCCCTTTCACACAGTAGCAGAAGAGAGAGAAACATTTTATGATTTGTTCTCAAAAGCAAGGGTAGTTAGTTTGGAAGTAACTACCTCCCTCCATGAGCAAGGGGGAAGTAAGAGTTCAGTAGTGCTTCCCTTCCTCTGATCTTCCTGCTTTGGAACTTGTAGGGAGCTGCCAGAAGGGGGAGCTGCAATAACACAGCAGTCAGTAAGACAGTGAGGCTGCAAGAGGAACACAAATGCAGGAAGAACTGATGATTTCTGGGGAAGGGGAGGTGGAGGCAATGCCATCCTCCTCCCATAGAGATGATCGCATCCTCTGGGTTAGGAACCTCCCTTTCTTTAACCCTACTTCTTTGCAGAGGTAGCTACCTCCACTTTAACTCCGCAGGAATTGAAGATTAAAGCATGGTAGAAGGTACATACAGTAATTCCAACAAAGTGTTTGTGGAAACAGGCCCATAGAAATATGGTGGGGTGGGATGTTGTAAAAATCAGGAAAATGTGTGGGGGGAGCTTGGAGGCAGCTGTAATAACAGAAGCATCTTTAAATTAATTTTGTTTTTAAATTAACTGTATTTGCAGTACGATCTTCTGGGCTGGTACTTGGAGTCAGCACCAGTGCAAATCCCATTGAAGTGAATGGGATTTGTGCCAGCGCAAAGAGATGATGCCAGAACTAGATGCCATGATGATCTCACTGCTCAAGTTCACACGGGTCCATTTTTAATACAGAAAGATAAGATGCTTTAGGGAGGAAGGTTGAATCAGATACAAAGATATATACTCTCATAATGGGAAGTGGAAAAGTACTGCTAGTTATTCATTATCTCTGAAGAAGTAACAGCTGTGGAGGAGAAGCTCCCATTTATTGCTTGGTGTTTAGAGGACTAATAGCAAATATAAACCAAATGCCATAATCATCTAGAAATTGGAGAATGACATATACACAGAAAGAGGCAGATAGTCAGTGCGTCTGTATTTCCTTCTCTGAAGATGACATGCTTTAATTTTAACTTCTACCCTGGATGTAGTGTTATTCAGTCATGTTTCATGTTTTCTAAGGATCCTTGAGCAACCCTAGTCAACAAGTTACAAAGGCCCTTTTCAAACGGGCTGCAGTGGGTGGGGGGAATGCGTGTGTGCCCGCAGTGGGTGGAGGTGGGTGTGTGGCCATTCCCACGGGTGCACACCCATCTCTACCCACTTCCACGCATGAAGCAACCAGCATTGGATTCTGTTGCTTCGTGCGTGGGTGCACATGGGTGGCGTGCAGGAGCGCGCATGCACGTCCACCCACCACGGGCACCGTTCCTACGGGCGCCCACCCATCCCCCTGCACCTGCTGCAGCATTCGCACGCCGCCGCCACCACCACACGTGTGCGGGGGAGGCACCTGTATGACAAAGCCCAAAACAAGGGCTTGGGAGGAAGAGAACATTCCCAACAATAAGGCAGGCACAGTCATTATCCCCGTTCTCCCTCTTTGTTTCCCCACTGCAGATTATGTAAATGGAAACCAAATTTTCCGGTTGTGAGAGAGTCATTGGGTGTTTTCAGACATGACGCTAACCCCAGTTTAACCACACTTTAACCACACTTGAACATTTCTTATGCATGTTGCAGGGCTGCATAGGGCACCAATACTGTCCTGCAACATGCAGGGCAGGAAATCGAGCTCTGCATCCCAGCGCGTATCTGCTGGAAGACCGGCCGATCCCCGCACATATTCTGGCTGGGCATCCCCGCCTCCCGCAGCCAGAATATGCACGGGGGGGGGAGGGGGGATGTCTGAAAGTGGCCTTATTCTCACATATGGATTAGAAATGAACAAATAGAGCAATATTCATAAAAAACAAACGTGGGGAACCTCTTCCCTCCCAAGGGCTGCTTTGAAAATTAGTATAAGTTTTGAGGGGGCTGCATAGAAATTGGAGGTGGGAGAGTTTAAGGCAGGGGTGGGGAACCTCAGGCTCGGGGGCCAAATGCGGTCTGCAGCAAGTTTTTATGTGGCCCCTTTCCACTTCCTGGATTTGACCCTTGGATCTAGTTCTTAACTCCAATCACTGAAAAACTGAGCTCAGGGGAAGGGAGCAGAGATGAGGTCATGCAGACAAGGATAGGGGACAGTTCCGTGGCACACATCCATGATCTGGGCCTCCTTTCCTTGAGTGCATCCCTTAAGCACCCCCGCCCCAACTTCTGTGCGGCCCTTGGAGCCTGTGTAAGCTTTCAAAGTGGCCCCTGGGAGGGAAAAGGTTCCTCACCCCCGGTTTAAGGAATGCACTGAGGAAGATCCAGATCATGGATCCATGCCATAGATCTGTCCCCTATCCTGGACTGCACGCCCTCATCTCTGCTTCCTTACCCTGACCTCAGTCTTTCAGTGCTTGGGAATAGAAAATGGATCCGGGGCCAGATCCAGGAGCTGGAAAGGCCAAATAAAAACTAGCCATTGGCTGTATTGGGCCTCCAAGCTGTAGGTTCCCCACTCCTGCTGTAGAAACTTAACCCTGCTGGTTTATACTGAATTGTAGAGAAGAGCACCACATGTCAAGCCTTATTGCTTAATAACATGGAAATCAAAGCAGTTTGGAAGGGCTTGACTGAATCATATAATCATTATTCAAAACAGGATAATTCCAATTACATTTCCACTTATTCTTGACAGAAACTAGATTGAGTGATTATCTTCACATTAACAAACTACCAAAAAAAAAAAAAAAAGAATTTGAATTTAAAGTAGCATAGCATCCTAGTGGATTCTGAGCTCTTGGTTGGATGGTTCGACTTTGGCTAGAGCTGAAACTCAGTTCTTGGAAAACCCCAGAATCCACCAGGGATTCTGGTACTTGGTTTCGAATTTCCAAAGTCCCGAGTGGCAAGGCCAGTCCTCGGAAAACTTTGTAAGCCTCAATCAAGTGCTGGTACCATTGCGTGCGTGAACCGGGTGATCCAGATAGTTAACCCCCTAGCTTCTCTGAGCTAGGAAATGAAACTTAGTGCCATATTTGGTAGGAGGGGGATATGGGAGGGGACAGTTGAGTGATGGACAAGCCAGATGGCAAGTTTTGATTGGCTGGCAGTGGCAAAACAAAAGTGGTTGTACAGCCATTTCCCATTCTCTGCTGAACGTGGCTGTGTGCGCTACCCTGTTGATTTGTAAGTAATTGGCTTGAGCTGGGGGAGGGGTGCTGGCATGGCATGGTCTGTCCATAGGGTCAATGCTGGGGGATGGGGGTTGTTTCCACCATCCCATGATTTTTTTAAAAAAATAAGTGTGTGCCACACTGCTGCTGCTTGGCATCATGGAGGCCAGAGGGATCTCTGCCTTGCTCCACTTCTCCTGGCCTGGGCTGTCCATATACTAGGGGCAATGCCGGGGGTTGTCACCGGTTCCAAATATACTTAAAGTTTGGGTGCTGCTGCTTGCACGGCCCGTTCGCAAGTTGGCAGCACCCTAGAGGCCAGAGAGGGATCACTTTTACTGCGGTTTTTGTAGTCTCTGTGAATGTACTTTGTAGGTTCAGCTTTGCCAAGATGTGACTGATCACTGGGGCACAGGGAAAATATACTTCTTTCTGGTTAAAATAATGTGTGTGGAGGAGGGAGCTTGCCTTGCATGGGTGGACAATGGAGGCTTGTGGGTGGGTGGATGTCTGGTTTCTTTCTTGTGGTTGGTGGTGTTATGTCTGCTGGGCTGGCTTTTTTTATTTCTGTCCACAGTTGCACATTTATGGGTTTGTCTTCTTGAGCAATTGTCCCACTTTTGCTAGCCTGCCTTTCTGGTCATTGCTTGTTTGGCATAATGCTTTTAAAGTGGGTGCTCTGCTGATGATGGGCCATGCTGTGGGTACACTACTGCTGCTTTTTGTTTTGGATTTCTGCCCACAGTTGTGCTTTTGTGGGTTTGTCTTCTTGAGCGATTGTCCCACTTTTGCTAGCCTGCTTTTTGGGGCACTACTTGGTTGGCATAATGATTTTAAAGTGGGTGCACTGCTGATGGTGGGCCATGCTGTGGGTACTGCTGGCTTTTTTTGGTTTTCTGCACACAATTGAAAATAATTAACAATGATAATATTGAACTAGTTATCATGAGATGTAGAGATTAGCTGAACATTGAGGCAATTGTCAACGGTCCCCACTTCGAAAGCAATTAGTGTTTGTAGGTTATGCAAACACGACCACGTTCATTTACACACAATTTAATTTTCAAAGGTTTTAAAGAAATTTAGTCTTTAAACAAATGTAGTCTTGGATTTTGTACTAAATTTCACAATTCTGTGGAACGTCAGAAGCCCTGGAATCAATGAAATGACCAAAACCAGCTCCTCCTGTATGACCCTTTTAAAATTGGCAGGGGGCACGGCGGGCCTGTGGGCAGCGGGTGGGTGCACGCATACATAGACGCGCCCCCCCTTGCATCCCCACGCATGGAGCAACTAGCATTTTCACCAATTGTTCTGTGTTTGGGGGGTTGGAGATGGGATGCATGGATCTCAAGAGCATGCACCCATGCAATTATATGAGACGCTCCCGAGCATGGATGATGGGTGTCCATTTCCATCTCCCAGAATCCATTTGGACTCCCAATGATCCCCACACACCCGTTTCAGATTCTTTAGGGTTTTTTACTTCTTTTGCTCAAGAATTGCAGCTACTCAGTTTTTGAACCTAGAGAATATCAGGCATTACTATTTTGGGCGGTTAAGCAAGTTGTTATTGTATTATCCCCAGTCCTTGCTTGTCCATGAAGAAAAACACCAAGGCCCCTATTCAGGGTCCCCACATGCTGCGCATGCCATGCAAACACAATGCACGTGCATAGTGCATGCACTGGTTGCATGTGTGTTGCGCAGACTCACCTGGCATGTGGACCTTGGATCAGCCTCTGTGGCCACAATCCACAAACCACTTACTCTGGAGTTGCCCCACTGAAGTGCTGTGAAGACGAGAGAGCTTGTAGGCTTCAACAGGGCTACTCTGGAGTATATGGTTTGTGAATCGTGATCTAAGAATTAAATCAAGATATACGTGTGGCAAGGCAACCAAGGGTAATAAGTCACGCCACCAGAGCTAGTCAAATAATTTTGCCAATGTTATTATATACTCTTAACTCACCTGCAAGACTCCATCATCTGCTGCTGAGGGGGGGATCCTCTGTTGCCTGCTGCCGCTGCTTCGCTCCTCTGTTCCTGCCTGGCTGGGGGACTCCCAGGGACCTGCGGGGAGGAAAAGATCTGGGGTGAACTCCGGGGGTTGTGGGGGGAGCACAGGAACTGGTCAGGCTTGACCCCTCCCCCATCCGGAAGTGCCCACAGGCTATTTAGCCCATCAGCCAGCGGCTCTGACGCAGGCCACGGCACTTCGGGGCCACAGGGGACTTAGGGGGGGCTTTTTGGCAGGTAGGGGTATTGTTTGTTTAGGGTTGGGGAGTGAGGGTGGGAAACTGTGGAGGGGTGTCGCTGCGCAAAACCCTGGTGGCAGCAGGGGGAGGCGCGGGGAGGGCACTTGGTGGTAGAGGGGAGTGTAACTGACTTCCTGTGAGAGAGAGAAGTCGGGGGGATATGTTTTGTGCCGGCCCCTGGTGGCAGCAGGATGGCCGGGTGGACTGGGGGGTGGATTGGGGGGGTTGTTAAGGGGTGTGTGGGGCCATTGGGCAAACAGCTAGGTTTAGGGGGCCAGGATTGGGTGGATGGGGGGGGAGGTGCGGCTATAGGGGTGGTTCTTGGGCGTGGACGGTATGGTCCACGGGGTTGGATGGCTCACGCCCCTAGGGGACCTAGGTGCCTGCGGGAGGTGCGGTGTGCCATCCCCCCTCTGGGGTGGCGGGAGGAGCTAGGTCCAAGATCCGCATGTGGGGGGCTGTTGCTGCTAAACGTGAGGTCCATTGTCAACAAGGCCCCAATTGTCTGGGATTTAATCTCGGACGGGGCTGTGGATCTCGCGTGTATTATGGAGACCTGGCTGGACGAGATGGCTGGACCAACATTAGAGGATCTCGTTCCGGCTGGGTATCCCGTGCAGCACCAGCCCTGCACAGGTGGCCGGGAAGGTGGTGTAGCTATTGTTTTTAGAGAAGACTGGCCTCTCAGGAGATATCCAGTTCAGGAGATTGCAGGTATTGAGGCCTTCCATGTGTTGTTTGATTTGGCTGGGGGCAAGCTAGGGGTGCTGCTCGTATACCGGGCCCCTTCCTGTCCGGTAGCATCCCTTACCGCTCTAGCAGAGCTGGCCTCGGAGGTGGCGCTGGGCTCCTCCAGGACTTTGGTCCTGGGGGACTTCAACGTTCATGCCGATGCTGGCCTTGTAGGAGCAGAGCAAGAATTCATGGCTGCCATGGCAACCATGGATTTGTCCCAAGTGGTCACCTGCCCGACCCACGTGGTGGGGCATACCCTTGACCTGATCTTCGGCTCTGGCCTTGAGGCGGGTGGTTTGGTAGTCAGGGAGGTTAGGGCTACGCCCTTGTCATGGACGGACCATTATCTCCTCCAGGCGAGTCTCTCAGCGCGCCACCTCTAGAAGGGGAATGGACCAGTTAGGTTGGTCTGCCCTCGGAGGCTGATGGAACCTCAGCGGTTCCAAGAGGTCCTGTGGAATTAACCTTGGACCTGGACAGGCACTCTGTCGATGAGCTAGTCCAGCATTGGAACAGCTTGCTGGGGGAGGCCATTGACAGGGTGGCTCCGAGACGCCCTCTGCCTCTGTCTTGTCACCGCAGGGCCCCTTGGTTTACTGAGGGGTGGCGGTGTAGGAAACAAGGAGGCAGGAGGCTAGAGTGACGCTGGCGTCAAACTCACTCTAACTCCGACCAACTTCTCCATAGGGCCCATTTGCGGTCCTATGTTGAGGCTGTGAGGGCAGCAAAGAAGGAGTTCTTCGCTGCCCTCATAGCATCTGCGAAGTCACGCCCAGCAGAGCTGTTTCGGGCGGTGCAGGGGCTGGTCAGTCCGGCCTCCCTCCGCCTGGATGGGGACTTGTCCCAGGCCCGCTGTGAGGAATTTGTCACCTACTTCACGGACAAGATCGCTCGGATTCAGAGGGACTTTGACGCTGGGTTGGGGGCAGTAGCTGGAGAGCGTGAGGTGACGGTCCAACTTTGTGGGGGGAGTTTCAGGAAGTGTCGCCAGCCGATGCGGTGGATGTCCTGGGGTCTGTGAGAGCCACCAGTTGTGAACTTGATCCGTACCCATCCTGGTTGGTGAAGGCCCCCAGGGAGACATTGGGGACGGTGCTGGCGAGATTGGTTAACACGTCCCTGCAGCAGGGGAGGTTGTCGCCCAGCCTCAAGGAGGCTGTGGTTCGCCCCCTGCTGAAGAAACGATCATTGGATGTGGACGCACTCACCAGCTACTGACCTGTCTCTAACCTTCCCTTTTTAGGGAAGATTATTGAATGGGCGGTGGTGATCCAGCTCCAGGCGCATCTGGACAGCATTGGTTTCCTAGACCCTTTTCAATCTGGGCTCCATCCCGGCTATGGCACTGAGACAGCGTTGGTGACCTTGGTCGATGATCTCCGCCGGGAGATGGATGCAGGATGTTCTACATTTCTCATCCTGCTAAATCTCTCGGCCGCTTTTGATACTGTGGACCATGGACTGCTGTTGAGACAGCTGTGTGACCTGGGGGTCTGGACGGGACTGTCTTGAATGATTCCGCTCATTCCTCTCGGGGAGAAGCCAGCGGGTGGTGTTGGGAGCTGAAACATCTTGCTCCCACGCCTTGTTCTGCAGCGTTCCGCAGGGTTCCATTCTGTCTCCACTATTATTTAATGTATATATGCAGCCCTTGAGGGAGGTCATGAGAGGGTTCGGGGTGCGATGTCACTAATATGCTGATGATACTCAGCTGTACCTCTCTTTTTCAGCTGACCCAGACCCTGCTGTCTCGTTGCTGTCCCAGTGCTTGGAGACTGTGGTGGAGAGGATGTGGCAGAGCAGACTGAAGCTCAACCCCAATAAGACGGAGGTGATGGTGGTGGGGAGGGCGAGGGAGGTGTCAGCCCCCCTGATTGGGGGGGGTTCACCCTCCTATAGCTGAGCAGGTTCGGTGTCTGGGGATGGTGTTGGACTCGGATCTCCGCCTGGATCGACAGGTGGAGGTGGTGGTGAAGGCCGCCTTCCGCCAGTTGTATCTGGTGCGGAGGCTGCGTCCATACGTCTCCAGGCCGGACCTGGCCTTCCTCATCCGTGCCTTTGTCCCCTCGAGGCTGGACTACTGCAGCGCGCTCCACGTGGGGCTCCCCTTGTTCCTGGTTCGGAGCCTGCAGCTAGTGCAGAATGCTGCAACCCGTCTCCTAACGGGGACGGGTCGTCGGGAGCATATAACACCTGTGCTCCGGACTCTGCACTGGTTGCCAATAGCGTGCCGAGCCAGGTTCAAGGTATTGGTAATGATCTATAAGGCCCTTTATGGTCTTGGCCCCTCGTACCTCAGGGACTGCCTCGCCCTCCGCGCCCAGAGCAGCTCCTTAGGTCTGCCGGGGGTGCCTTCCTGGAGGTCCCCCGTGTGAAGCGGGGGGCCACAATGGAGAGGGCATTCTCGGTGGCCGGGCCGTGTCTTTGGAATTCCCTCCCGGAGGAAGCTCACCTGGCCCCAAGCCTTTTAACATTCCGGCGGGCTTGTAAAACCTGGCTGTTCGCCCAGGCCTTTGGGGAGGGTGGGATAAGTTGCTTTTTTTAGTTCTTTCCTGCCCTTATCTTATTTTATTTTTATTTATTCTCCTGCCCTAGTGATGTCTTTTTAAATTGTTGATGTTTTTAGAAAATTGTTTTATGAATATTTTTAGTTGTACGTCGCCCCAGGATGCCGTAGGCATATGGGGCGACTCATAAATATATACAATAAATAAATAAATAAATATTCCTCTCCCCTCATTATTTCATCAGCTTTATCTGGCACATTTAGTCTCTGTTTCTCCTTTGTGTGTGTGTGTCTCCTTACATTTTGCTTTCAGGGACAAGCATTAGGTAAGCAAGAGGTAAGAATCAAGTTCCAGATGAGAATTGCTTGACAAAATCATTTTCGACACTTTCATGGGTACTTCAAAGCTATAATATTAATCAGCTTTCACAGATGACACACAAGGGGAGAATCTCAGTCAAATTTTTGAAATAATATGACACTGGTATACATTCTATACGTGTTAAATAATACTCCTGCAGTTTTTTTTATTTAGGACTTCGGGTGTTAACAAACATGATGGCAGCCTGCTTTGGCCCGCGAGCCACTGGCACATTTGTTGGTGCCCCGCCAGATGTTCACCCAGGATTGCTACTGGGCGCGTCAGTGGTGAGCCTGGACTGTGATCCCAGAGGCCTTCAGGACTTCAGCCAGGGCTGTGGTACACCGGATCAGGCCACAGCAGGCTATAATGTTCGTTACGTCCTGTCGTGACCTGGCCCAGATTGGATCTGACATGGCCAGCTGCCATAGCTGCCCGTCATGTCAGGAGGTGAGGTGTTCGTGCAGCTCCCGGCTCTCCCCCGTGGCCCGGCCGCTGGCAGGCTTGTTGGCCAACTGGACCCGGTCAGGACTGTGTTGGTGGTGGGTTCCCAACCCGGGTTGGGTTGTGACGGCGGTGCTCCACTGCCACTTCTGTTAACACCCTTTGTGTGCAGATTTGATATGTTTTCTATTTATATAGAACCCTACAGGCATTTATATATGTTTTCATCATTAGGGGGATGTGACCACTACTTGTATAAGGAAGTCACATTTTTGGTTAAGTCAGAAGTTCCCAAGCTGCAGGTCAATCATGCCATTCATGAATGGGTTCAAAATCTCATATTTGATATACTTTGCATGGCTTTGTTGTTGTCTGGAGTCATGGAATTATATTTAAGTCTCAAAATGAGATCAGGCATTCAAGAAGCTTAGGCAGGGCTGGCCTTACTGCGGGGCAGTTCGGGGCGGCCAACCCAAGTCCCACTCCTGGGGGGACCATGTGCTGGGACCCCAATTTTGTTTACTTTTTTTTTCATTATTATTTTTTCGCCAGTGCAGGCCCCCGACTCCGTCCACTCTGGAGATGTCAGAAGTGGAGGGCGGGACCGGGGCGCGCAGCTTAGAGCTCACGACCACTGTCTGTCTCAGCCAGAGAGTGAGGGAGAGGCAGAGGCCCTGCCTCTCCCTCGCTCCCTGGCCTGTAGCAACTTCCGGCAGCAAATTCATTATGTGGTGATGGCGCCGGTGCGACCCAGGAGCTGCCATGGGGCCCAGGCCAGTGGCACAATCACAGTCGGAGTGGTGGTGGCAGCTGCGGATGAGGTAAGTGCTGTGCGTGGAGGGGAGTGCCCCCTCCGCCTGTCCCCAAGCCCAGACCCAGGTTGCACCCCCAGACCGAGCCGGGGGTCCCACATTTCTCCCCTGTCCTGGGCCCTGCAAACCCCAAGGCCAGCCCTGAGCTTAGGGATCACTGGGCTAAGTGCTTGTTAATTACACATCTGTTAAATCTTTTAATTTAAGTGAGCATATTGTACTATGACTGAATATCCCTCAGACTGATTTTGGGGTAAATCAGGCCCCAAAGGGGTACCAAAAAATTCATACATTTTTTTTAGCAAACCTGTACCACTTCATATTCCATGTAGTCCTCAACGGTAATGGGGTCAATTGCCCTGTGTTGGTTCCCCATCCCTAAACTAAATCATAATTGGGTCCATACAACTTTTCAGTGGTGTTGCTTTAGTCCCCTATGAATACTATGGTATTCTCCTATTTCTTTTGATATAAATAAATCATCTCATCTGAGAGAGAAGAGTGGAACATTCCACTAAAATTTGGATAAACTTCTATTTCCAGGATTCCTGCAGACTTAAAAGTTAGGTAGCCAGAGTGAGAAATGTAAGTCATTTAAGGTTTTGGCAAGTCATGCAGTAGTTGCTGACCACTCGTACAAGTTTGATTTTTCTGCTGTTCTCCCCATCCTCTCCTTTTCACCCAACATACGCACACAAACATTCTTAAGAGGAAATTAGAGCAGTTATAGAATATTCATATTTTGGGATTCCTACTGGGAAATGAGGGCATTCCTCTCGAGGAACAGAATATCTTCTTTTTTAAGTGTATTTGTTGAAAGCCAAAAGTGTGCTTGTTGCTGGCACAAAATTGCCACACAGTAATAAATCCTTTCATTAGAGCAAGGGTGGCCAAGAGGTAGATCATTATCTATTGGTAGATCACAAGCTAGTCTCCAGTAGATCACAGTGTGGAGAGGGGGACCAGCCTCCTAGGAATCACCTCCAGGAAAGGAGTGTGGGACTGGTGCCCCAGGAATGTCTCCAGGGAGGAGACAGACTGGTTGAGCTCCTTCAGTGTGGTGGGGACAATGCTCGCTGAAAGGAATGCTCTCCACACCTGAGACCAGTTGCTGAGTTGTCCTAGTGCTGGGATCCAGTGGGAGAGATCCTGGCCTCAAGCACAAGAACTAGTGGGAGAAGTCCTGGTAGCTCACCTGAGGTCACCACCTGGATGAGGTGATGTACCTGCACCATAAATCTGGCCACCCCTGTTCTAGAGTTTACTGTTTCAAAGACATTAACAGGGTTTCAAAACAAATTCAAGACAATTACTAGTTAGATGACTTTAAAATTATGAACCAGAGGCTGATATGAAACAAGAAAGGGGGGTGGGGATTCTGTTATTCTTGGAGTGAGACCATTCTGTTTCCATTTGGTGTGTAAAAATCTTTGTGCTGCTTTGTTTTTCTGATATTTTCTTTCACACCTTTTTAATACAACAAGGGCTACTTTGTGTGATTTGGGGGTTGAACTTCTGGAAAGCTTTTGCTTTGTCTCATTATTTCCAGATTAGCGACTGATTTAGGCATGCTAATCTTCCAGGATTTGTAACTGATGCTGAACTGGAACTTTGTGGAAATAGAGATTTTTCCCATTACATTTTGGAGTATGGCAGTTTCTACGGGAACAAACCCAATCTATCTGATATGTTATCTTATTCTTTGTAAAGTGCCAGTTACATTGCTGGTGCTATATAAATGCTAATATAATAAAATAAAATAATAATAATAATAAATATTATTATTAATTTATCCAGATGGCAGTAGTTCTGCTGTAGGGTGAAACTTTCTTAGTAATGCTTACCATAGTTATTACTTAACACTGAGGGAACATAATTGTATAAATCCCATCACTGTGACTAATTTTAGTCTTTCATAAGTTTTGTTTAGATATTTCAGTTTAAGCTAGGCCAAAGAAAAAATGCTGAATCAAACTTTGGGTGTTTGTGCTCCCCAGCCAATTTTAAAAGACACATTGACCTTCCCAAAACTTGTAGAAGTAAATCCAGTTTCTCATATTAGGCAGGAGATTCCTACGGCAGTAGAATAGAAATGTTTTGGTGTACGTGGAGAAGCATGGTGTCTTAGTGGTTAAGACACCTGCCTACATCCCTGCAGGCTGTGGGTTCAAGTATTGCTTGGTCTCATACTGGATGGCTGCCTCCAGTCCACCTAGGTGTGAATGGGTACCTGATCCATTGAGTTGGTGAAATCAAAGACGGTCAAATATGGTGCTGGCCTCATTGCTCCCTTGTGTACCATACGCCACAGGAACCGGTGTGCCTTAACCACACCAGCCCAGTGGGCTGCTTGGCTTGGGATGGACTTTGACTTTACAGAAGGCAGAGGCTGAACAAAGATTCCACAACAAGAGATCTCTCCTTGCAAGTGTGTAGTCTTGCTCTGTAGGGGTGTTTTCACATGTGACGGGTCCTGCCATGGTCATGGATTGCTCCAGGCTGTGGCAGGAGCCGTCACTCCTGGTTGGACTCAGCCTGGCCACCAAAAAGAGTGACGGCAGCGAGGCCAGGCATGGAGCAGTGAGACGCACGGACGTGTCCCCATGCTGCATGCAGTGACACCCGCCAGCTGATGGGCAGCCAATGACAGCTGCCATGGTGCCCAGCCCCTGCCACCACTCTGGACCAGGAGAGTAAAGCAGACTATCAGATATGATAGCCCGATTTACTCCGAGTCCGCGGGCTGGCTTCTGACCGTGTTGAAACTTAGCCTGGACTGTCACTCGAAGACAACCTGGGCTAAACTCCACCATGGTCGGGAGCCAGACCATCTGGCAGCTGCTTTCTAATGTGACGTTGGGCATGGATCAATCCATGCCCAACGTCACATCTGAAAACACCCTAGGTTTCATGAATGGCAGAGGAAGGATCTGTTGCTACTTATCTTTTTATCATCATCTCTCTGCTATAAGGGAGACACTGAGATCACAAGAAACTGGATTGAAATAGTCTTTTTGACAGGGAAGTGGAGCTGCTCTTTGGGCTGATGGATGAAACCCCCCACCTTTCTTAGTTTTACACCAAAAGTTTTTTTTGTCTCCCCCAGCCCTTCCCACATGAAAAAAAACGTTTTTGGTTTTGTAATGGTCGCTGTACATGAAAGGGTAAAGGATGAAAAATGAATAGGCAGATGTAAAATAGAGAGATCTTTACATTAAAATTTGCATGATTTCATTATTCTGCATAATTCTGCTTGGGTTTTTCACCAGAGTATCTACAATGTAAGGGATGCTCGGCATCCAAGGATGAAATGTATAGTAGGATAGAGGATATTGTCTGACAAGAGGATATAGCCTCAATTAACGCTTCACCATCCCTAGGGATTTATTCAGTTCTAATTCCTAGGGTCGGGCAACCCGCCAATTACTGGAAAAATAATTGTCCCCTACATTGGGGGGGAAATTCCTTCTGGCTCGGTTGAATGTATTCCCTTCCAAAATTTTGGAAGGAAGACGTGCAGGGATAACTTTGTAGAGTGACTGTGTCCTTTTGACTATTAGCTGGTTGAAACTGTTACCCACATTCTATTAGAATGCCACGTTTATTGTGGCATTAGAAGTCAATATCTGAATGCAATACTCTTTAGATACCCGGGAAGATCAATCTCAGAATTGACAATAATTTTATTGGCCGCTCAATTTTCTGAAGTTTCTCAGGCTGTAGCTATATTTTTGTTAAAGTCAATCATAATTTGTTATCGTTTCTTGAACTTTAAGTTATCTAGTTCTTAAAAAAAAGGAGTTTTGGAATTATTGCTTTGTGCATAAATTTGTTCTTTTTGTACATGTATTTACGGGCTATGGCCTTTGGCTACTCCCGGTTGTTGTTATTATTATTAACAATATATCAAAACAAAACTCCGGGAACACTAGTTGTAACAGTATCAAATAGGTACTCTTGGAATGCTCAATTAATGAAGAAATAAGGCAGCAATGAATCATCCCACTATTAGACAGGAAGTATATTATTTGACTCAGACTAAATTTGAAATCGTACTGATGTCCCCAACAGAATTGAAAGTTAAATCTGTGGCAATCTTTGCCCTCTTAGCAACAAAGTTACGTAAGAAATGTGTGGCATAGACTTTTAAAAATGGAAGGAATAACAGTAATATTATTGCAGGCAATATTATAATTGTTCTCTAACCTGATTGACGATTTGTACTAGCTAGGAGCAAGGCAAGGATTTCCTTTTCTCCTTCTTATTATTGTATATTCAAGAGAATTATTATTTGTAATTATATTGTTTTATGATTGATGTATTTATTTTGTACTATGTGGTTGGACCATGCCTAAAGAGCTAGTGTCCCTAATAAAAATTTGATTTGAAATTTGATTTGAATTTGAGATTTCTGCTCTCATACTTTTTTTTTTGGGGGGGTGGGGAGAGGGAATGTCAGAGCACCCTGCCCAGAGTGCTCCATAGATCATAAACCCCACAAGACTGATTTCGGGACATTTGGCAAACAGGTTATACCAACAAAAGTCCCAATCTGTGGTCAACACGATGCGCAGACCAAATTCGCACTGTGCACCTGCATGATGCTCTTGCTCTGCCTCTTCCTTTGCCCAGCCAGCCAGCCAAGAGGGCTTTGGCCCTTTTCACACAAGACACTCCCGCCCATCTCCACGCAGTTTCGCTGCGTGGAGATGGGTAAAGGTGCCTGTGTGAATGCCATGGGGGCTGGGTGGGAGTGCGTGTGCGCTCCCGCGTTACACCGACCTCCACCCATCACCCACTCACAGAACAATAGGCTCCAATGCTCGATGCTCCATGGGTGGAGATGGATGCGGGCGCACACCCACTCCCCCTGGTCTCTTTAAAAATGGTCTTTGAGTGTGGCTTTGGCCGGGTGGCTCAGCAGAGGGAGTGGCAGGGCAGCAGTGGTGGATTCAAGTGGTGGTGTGGTCAGGCAGCACCAGACTTGAGCAGCAGTACCATACCCATATGGTTTTTGGTTTGTGAATGGACCATGGATTGAGACCCATGACCCTAAATTCCCAGACTCCTCCCTAGTGGTAGGGTGTTCTTTAAAATATCACCTTTTACAGCAAAATATTTCCTCCTGCTCTGGACCAACAACTTTTGAGGATTTTGCTTGCATATGTTGGATCAGCATACAAAATAAAAATCTTTTTTTTAATAGCATCCCAGATTTTCCTGGAAGCACCTCCTTAAGACTGCTGATTTAGGCCCTTTTCAAATGGGCCATGGTGGGTGGGGGAATGGGTGTGCACCCATGGTGGGTGGAGGTGGGTGTGCGCTCGTTTCCAGGGGTGCACAACCATCTCCACCCACAGAGCAACTGGCATTGGAGCCCATTGCGCCATGCATGGGTGATGGGTGGAGATGGGTGTAGCACAGGAGTGCGCATGCGCCCCCACCCATCCGCCGTGGCATTCCCACGGCCACCTTCACCCATCTCCACGCAGTAAAACTGCATGGAGATGAGTGGGGGCGTCTCGTGTGAAAAGGACCTTAATCATATTAGACAAAACCCTAGCCAGAGTTGGTATGGTCAATTTAGTGTATGAGTCAAGAAAATGTTACTGGATTAGATCTGTTTTCTTTTATTATTCTAATAATGACTTCTTAGGAAGAGAGAATTTAAAAATATGTAACTGGATAATTAATTACTTTATATGCTTTTGAAGATAGTAACAGTTGTTAGGTCACGAGACAGTATGTTTTCCATTGCCATGTCAGAGAGGAATGACACAGCTGAATTTCCCTAGTTAACAGTTTTCGACCAAGAGTCGACATGAGTTTAAAAAAAAAAAAAAGCAAGAAACTCCTGGGTGAGTCATCGAAGTGGGCGTTTCTGTGGAAAGCAGCTTTCATAACATATCCACCAATCCGTCACCAGCGACCACAGGGTAGAAAACCCCAGTACACTTAGTCTGGCAGTCAGGACTTGTAGGTAGACAATGCAGCTTCCCCACATGGATTAGAAGTCAGCTGCTCTCTAGAAGCACAGTGTGAGTATGCTAGCTGCTGTGACAATATCCGTGCTGTGGATTTACTAGTTTTTTTAAAAAAACAGGTTTTGCATTCAGGACGAACTGTTTGTTTTTTATATAGTTTGTTAGTTCAAATAAGAATGAGTCTCAGAAATGTGAGACATATGTGATAGACTGGGTATATGAAGCTAGTGTGAATAAACCAAAAAGATGATAAAAACAGTTATAAAGGATATTTTCATATAGTTAAGATCAAAGCTGATGAAAAATATATTTCTTTAAAAACAAATACAGTTAAGTTGTAACTTCGTTTTTTATTTTTTTTAAAAAAATAAGGTCTTCGTGCGGAAAGTTTTTATTACTGTTTTAATCTGATTTTGAGTTTGGAGAAAATCCAGTTGCTTCCAGTTATCCAGGTGTATGACATCTTATGCTGGGTAAAACAGCATCCCCACAGTGACTGGCATATTATGAAAAGCCTAGAATTCACCAACAGAAACTCTTGTTGCTAGGCTGCTCGGTTAACAAGGCAATAGTAGAGACAGACCGATAAGAAGCCTCGGCAGATGCCCCATTGAATTTCTGGATCAAATTTTTCCAAAGTATAGCTTTAGATTATACACTTTCTTTTGTAAATTGCTACCAGGTAAAAATGATTAAATGCTGTGGAGCATATTGGGAAGAAATCTCATCCATGGACAAGGACCCCATTTGACTAGACTGTCTGCATACACACAAACACAAAGAGCTTGCAATATAGTTACAAGGCAAGAGACAGAAAGGAGAGGAGTTTACTAGATCATCTAAATATTTCTCATAGGACTTAGGTCTCTGATATTTGGTTTAATCAGACTAGGTACCTGATTATGCCAGGTACTTGATGAAGTAAAGTTTTGTTATCTGGCTGCTAACAATTTTAACCTCTCTATTATCCAAAACATCACACTTTTAAAAGTGCCTCCAGATGAATGAGCATGTACACGCTCACTTATTTGTTTCATGCTGAGGAGGACAATAGGGCTATTTCTGAAAGGGACAGAAATGATTTTTGGAGCAGAGGGAAGTAGATGATAAATTTGGTCCCATATTCGTTTACTGCTCTCAGTTTAGACCCAAACGAATACTCCCACCTGTCTCACGCAGACTTGAGGAAACAAGTTAAAAAGTTAGAGAAACATTGATGTGAATGATGCTCTTCTGATTTACCCACCAGCTGATTATCTGGTCCATTGATTCCACCTCATTTAAATTTCTTTGCATTTTTTTTCTTGTGTCCCTCCTTTGGGGTCTTGAGAGGCTGACAGGGTATTCTTGAGCCCTAATTCAAACTTTATCTTCTACTGAAAACTGATTGCTAATGACTGTGTACATTAGCAAGTAGCTATTAAGTACTACAGAATAAATAGTAAGCTGCTGCAACTGTGTCAGAGGAAGTGAACTCAAGTGAATCTAAGGAGTTTCCGTAATGAAGTAAGAAAGTCTGTGTGCTTGGGGATATGCTTTGGGTGCTGGGCAGGTCATTTATAAAATGTTAAGCAACGAAACACCAACATTCTTGTTTTGGATCGCTACTGTATAAAAGAAAAATATCCTTTTCTTACTCCCCACCCCCCCATCTCTACTGGTTACTGACAGAGATAGGAGGATACAGGGATAGATGGAAGATTTGCCAGGTCTTTCTAGTACGAGAGCTCCTATGTTTGTATTGCTCAACTTTCTCTTTTATAGGTGGGTCCAAGGAAATGTTTATTTGGATGGCTTTATACTGGACAAATTTAATTAAAGCGCTCTCCACCCCGACTTTTCTTAGTGCCCACGAATTCCTCATTGCTCCCTGTTTTAATTGCATTAAAAGGGAACAAGTTTTAAGTAGTTGTGAACTTTTTTTTGTTTTAGAAGTATTAGGTTTTATTGGAAACACAGTTGAGGAAATTAACTACCATTGTTCCATAGTTATGGAAATCACAATAGTGACTTGCAATAAACAGTTCTCTTTTGAAAATACAGTTTGGGATACTGCTAAAAAGAATCATCTCCTTAAAATTTCTTATGTATAAACTGCAGTCAGAAGATTTTTTTAAAGTTTACCTTCAAATAGACAAGAAAACTTGAAGCTGATAGTTTTAAAAAGTAGTGGATATTCACTTTTTAAAAAAAGAACTGCAACTTTCAAAAATTCATAACTTAAAAATAATGCAGTGTAAAAACTTCTGTTTGCAGTAAAATCAACAGCATTTAGCATGTAGTACTTTTTAAAATAATCTTTGCATGTTATGCCTTTCTTGAGAAACTTAAGCAAGTGTCCAACCTTCAGCTCACCTAACATGTTTAATTTAAAAAGCAATTTCCATTATAAGACCTTCCAGATACAATTTGTTTATATATATTATTATTGGTAGTAGTAGTATTATAGTGCCAAGAGGCCTGTAGGCTGCACTAATAAGAGACAATTTACAGTTATGTAAGAAGGCAAAGCCTCTTCTGTCCAAAACCAGCTGAAGGACAGAGGGGGAAAGGATATGAACCTATGAACAAGTATCTGAGGTGGTGATTTACATGGATTCTGTTAGAGCTGTGTTTGATGTGTGTCTTTTGTTCTACATTTTATTTCCATTTTCTCAGATTCTTCTCCTTATACACAGACCTCTCTATTCATCATGCTAGGGTATTCTTCTCCTCCTCTTGGCCACACCAATATCTGTGGATAAGTGAGACAGTTAAAAATAAAATTGGAAAAGATAGGCACCAAGATTTCAGTTAGATGTCTGGAGGGAGAACCACAGGCCCATTTGGAGGAGCAGCAAGGCAGTCAGACTCTGTGTGAATGAAGCCGTCTGCTCAAGTGTGCCAGTTTTTGTGGGTTTAACTTTTACCCCATCTTTTAAACTGTTTACCCCCTTCCTTTTTGCTATGTGGGAGTCATGCTTAAACAACAGAGGATCCTAATTAAGATTCTTCTTAGTTGAGAATTTTCTCAAGTTACCGGTTACCGTGATTACCATTTACCGTGATTTACTGTGTACCGTATACTGATTTACCGTATACCGCTTACCGTCATCTCAGTAATGTGCATGTGCAAAATGACTGCCCTTTTCCAAAAGGGCAGCAATGCTGCCGGCGCCACTGCATGTGCAGAACAGCTGCAGTGGCCATTTTGCACATGTGCATAATTGGGACGAACATGGTATACAGTAAGCGGTATGCGGTAGACAGTAAATTACGTTAAATGGTAAACAGAAAATTTCTTGACCGAGATCTCAAACCATTACCAAGATTGTCCCAAGATCTCGGTAACAATTCTTGATTCTCGCGAGATTTCATGAGAAAAAAATGTATTCTCATTTCAGCCCTATTCCTAATTGACTACAGAGGGGAAATGGTCAAGGTCTTTGTGAGCGGTTGGTGTAAAGACCTTGAGGGCTTTAGCTGGTCATCCCCTCTCAGGTCCTAAAGGAGATAGGATGATTAGTTTAAAATTGGAGTAAATGAGATATGACCAAGAAAGTGGAAGGGGGGTGGGCAGGAATGGTGCTTGCATTTAGTGTATTGCTTGCACTAGTTTTCAGACAAGAGGAAAACCAATTTTCTATTCCTAAAAACGAGATTCCTTTAATCTACTAGTGACTAATACAGGTTTATTGTACAGCACACTTCCTGTTAGCACTTCTGTTTATTACCCGATTACTTTCATTGGCTGTTACACTTCATACTTTGGAACAGTCTTCATTTTAAGGAGGAATAAATAGTTTAAGAACTTTACAAATAAAATGGAAGTTAAAAAAATTGCTTCCAGTTATGTAAATGTTCAATTTAATTTTTTAATGAAGAGTCTGATATCGGTTTTTAGCCTGCAGACTTAGCATGATTTATACTACATCGTGGTCCCTCGTGGGACAGGAATCTCTTTAAATAAAAAAATCTGAATTAAAAATGTGATAGAAGCACCACTGAATAAATAATTCACTTAAAAATTAGCTGAGTTCTCATAGCTTCCCTAGAGAGGCTTTTCTTGCCTTAAATCCCCAATCCCAACCACAGGGGATGGAGGATACATGAAAGAGAATGAAGAAAAGAGCATGAAAGAAATGTAAATTTACTCTAAATATTATTAATGCTGTAGTGAAATTTCTGGTGTCATGGATTTCCATGTACTAAGAACAACATGCATAGAGTCCAAGACTCTTTTTCATATATAGACACCTTGGATGTCTCTACCATGACACCTGCTAGCCTTTAGCAAAGTGATTTTAATAGTTTATAGCCTGTCAGTTTAATTGGTAGTATGATGGGAAAGCCTTGCTGAATGTGTCTGAAAGGGACTAAGTTACAATTTGTGCTCTACAGAATCCTCCCTAGCTATCCCTCAACTGCACAGGCTGCAAACACTGGAATGATGGATAGTTGCTTCATCATGCCATTGAAATACTATGTTTCTCATTCTCAAATACTTTTGTGACAGGCAGATTTAACGGACAGTGCATTAACTTCAACTGTAAACCTGCTGTGTGGGAAGTGAAGTATTATTGCCACCACTAGGTTTTTCATATATACAATTGTGGGGCAGAGGGGAAAAAATAATTCAATTCATTGCAATTAAAACGGCTAACAGAATTATGCAACTTTTTCTGATCTATTTAAAAGAAAATCTGAATATCAGAAGACCTGTAATGGATTTATAAACAAAAGAGTTGTAGCCAAAACTGCTGAAGAACTGGATAAAAGCTAATTGTATGTGTGGTGTATTATTTTTATTTTTAAAGGAACATTTTGCGCACCCCAGAACACACCAAGAAAGACTATTTTAAGACCAGCCTTGTGCAAACTTCCAAGAAGACATGATGCAATTGAGTATGAATCCCTGGTGGTTTCGGAAGTATGAGAGAAATTTTAAGCTATCTGGTTGGAAGCTGACCGTGATGACGGCGTGGTCTATGGTGGCAAAGCTGACAATGGAGAAGAGGCACCCCAGAGGAGAGAAGAACGCAGAACAGGATGGCGGGGACTGCAGTGCTGAATCAGAGGAATGGACAAGCTCGGAAAGTGAGCCTGAGCAAACCTGCTTCAGGAGCAGCAGCAATGCTCAGTGGAGGGAGGAGATTTCTCATAAACCACACCGGCAACTCTGTCGCTCTCCTTGTCTGGACCGCCCAAGCTTTTCACAGAGCAGTCTCCTTCAGGACTTAAAGTCAGAAGAGAGTAAGCCAAACTTGGACAAGGAATACCAAGCTAAAATGGATTTTGCTTTAAAGTTGGGGTATGCCGGAGATCAGATTCAGGCCGTGCTGAACAAGCTGGGAGCAGATGCTCTCATCAATGACATTTTGGCAGAACTTGTGAGACTTGGCAACAAGGGTGAGTCTGAAGGACAAAGCAGTGCTGGTGGAAGTAGCAGTGCTACTCTGGTACCAAGGGGTCCTTGCCCTAAGGAGATTGCCAGCCCTGAACTGTAGCTAGAAGATGAAGTGGTGGACAACTCTGACAACTTGAGACCAATTGTCATTGATGGAAGTAACGTGGCTATGAGGTAGGCTCCAATGTTAGCAGCCTTTAAATAAGTCCTGATTTACTTACATATGAAAATTCAATTGGAGAGCACCCTTTTAAATGATATATTTCCCAGTGTTTTATAAAATCATTGAAGTGTTCTATTGGGATTTTGTGCTTCCCAGTTGCTGTCCAAAAGTGTTTTGGGTGGGCTTCAGGACCCCCAATGTGAGCTTCTCTATACAGCCCTTCCTGCCCCTTCTTTCTCCCCACTGCACACAGCTTTCTGCCACATTCTCAGTCTCAGCTTTGCTGCTGATCCTGGTGAACACTTTCAAAGGGCCAAAAAAGAATATAAATATGAGGTCTCCCAGCATGGTTTGTAAGAAGCAAAATGACCATCTCCAAAACAATAATGTTTTCTACATGCCAGTGATTCCCAAATCTTTCACCAACCCCATTTTGAGACTTAAATATAATTCCACAGTGTCAGACAGCAACAAAGCCATGCAAGGTATGAATTAGCAGCCGAGTTTGTGACCCCCTCTGCAGATGGCATGATCTCACCTACGGTCTGAACCCATCCAGCGGAGGCTGCCTAGGTGGAATTTAGTCGGCTGTCCAAAACAACTTGACCCATCAGAACTTCAATTTAAGTAGACCTTAAAGGAAAACATCTTTGGCACTCTATGCTATTACAGAGTCACAGAACTGGAAGGGACCTCAAGGGTTATCTGGTCCAGCCCCCTGCAGGACCTGCCACACACCCGTTATCTGCACTTATAGCCTAGAGGATGACGTACTGACTTGGGCCTGGGAGACCGGAGTTCAAATCCTGTCTAATGTTAAAACAAGTAAACAATCTTACACACACTGTAATATAAAGAATATTCAAGCAAAAAACAATAATCAGTCCAATAGAAATTAGTGTGGTGACCTTCAGTCATAGCATTCAGTTACAAACAGACAATGGGGCATATGCACAATCCTGCTCTGGGGACTGTGGTATGTGTGCAGTGTGGGGGTGTAGGATTGGCTCCTAAATCTGACACAGAAAAGCATTTTGGGGGTCCCTGTAGGCGAATAAAATTCAGAATTTTGGCTATAGTATGGGGCTTTAACAAAAGTTTGATACACACAGTATCTCACAGTATTCTCTAGGGATTGCCCACATGAATTTCAGCCTCTTGAGGAGGTTATTGCCAGGCTCCACATGTGGATCGTATGAAAGCTGCTAATATTTGTAATCTTTTTGCAGGCTTTTTCAATATATTAGAGACACAGTTATGGTGAGATCCCTCTGCGTTGTTTGATTGTGCATTTAGGTATTCGTCACAGAATGCTTTCCTTGCTGGATAATTGTGGTCCATAATCTGAATTCATTCTTTTAAAAAATTGTTCTTACCATTGGTGGTTGTGAAAGCAACTTTGAAAATGGGAGTTGATCGAGTGTAAGCTGATTTAGTGATGTCTGAGTAAAGGTGTGAGCTGCGTAGGGCTGAAACAAGCAGTACCTGCAATTTTGGGCAGCCAGTGAGCATCTGAATACATGTAGGAGTGCCTGGAATTCTGCCTGAAATTGTGGCATTGCCTGGGAGTAGTTAATAAAACGAAAAAAAGTACTTGCAGGTGGCGGGGCTCCTGATGGCATTCATGAAGCATCGGGAGGGGTTCATAGCGGAGCCAGGGGTAGGCGCAGGTAGAGGGAAGGCTCCGCAACGTCTGATGGGGGGGGGGGCGGGCAAATAACAAGGAATGCCCATTGGCAACAATAGAGACAACCAGATTGCTGATTAGAAGTAAAGAAGATTTGGGATTACCCATATCACATAATGGGCAGTAAACCAATACAATGGTAAATGCTGATCTGTAACAAAGGACATTGCCAAAGAAGGGGGCAGAGGAGACTAAAAAAGACTAGGACAGAAAAAGGTGTGCAGCTCTTCTCTCCGCACCTCCCCTGCCTCCATTATGACTTCCACCACCTCCCCAATGCCGCCAGGAGCTCCCCCTGCCACATGTGCTCCCTGGTAATTTTTTAAATTTCAGACTGTAAAGCTAAAGCGAGCACCAGGCAGGTGCCCTGTGGGAAATCTGCATTGCCCAAATCGTCTTTGGGGAGTCTAGCACTGTAACCCCCTTTGCTCAGGTGCTTGGTTCAGCTCAAGCTCAGCTGCCCTATTCACTTACAATTGAGTGTTATCGCCAAACCCCCCAAGTAACAGTTTTAAATGCTGGTATTTGCACTTTCCCCGCTGAAGAGGGATTTGCAGAAACAATGTACTAGTGTGCTTGTTTCACAACCCTGAAGAGGCTCTCCTGACATTGGGGTGCCAGAGGCCGCAACCAACCCCTACCCAGTAGCTGAAGCCTCAAGCTTAGTCTGTTTCTGCCCTGCATTTGTGTGTTAGCACAAAAATATAACTGAAGAACCTTGGAGACAATATAAAAATGTATTTAATACGATTGCTGCAAACTCCGATTGTACTACTTACTTAAATAGTCTATACGTCTCTTTTAATGTATATGGATTGCCCTCAGAACCAGATAGTTTTGCCACAGAAATCAATTTCACTTTGCTGCAGACTAGATATATTTTTTCTTATGGAGTTTAAATACTCTAGAATTTGACTCTTTCCAGACATTTCCATTGCTGGCTGGCAGAAACACTGTAAGTAAGAAGATGAGTCTCATCTTATTTCAGCCCCCAAAAATGTCTTTCTGTTGAGATATTTGGTTTCTGAGGACCCTAACTAGGCACGGCAATCCTAATGAAAGATGCTAACACTCCATAGCAGCTAAGCTGTATAAACTCGGTTGCTGATCCACATAGGTGGGACTGCACATGACTCTTGTCTATTTATTGCACCCACCTGTTCTGTCTAACCTTATCATTAGACTGTAAGTTGTTCAAGCTGGGAACCTTCCCTTTGTTATATATTTGTATAGTAGAGCCCTGACCTTTGACACTAGATTCTAAGGCAGGAATGAGAAACCCCAGGCCCGCTGCTGTTTTTTATTTGGATCCTTTCCACTTCCCCCATCTGGCTCTTAGACCCAGTACCAACCTGTAAGCCTTGATTGTCTGAGCTCAGTAGAGGAGAGTGGAGAGGAGATGAGGTCATGCAGTGAAGGATAAGAGATGGATCAGTGGCATAAGCCAGGGATCCATGATCTGCATTATTCCCTTCCCCCATTCTGAACACCCCTTTAAATATCCCCGCCCCCAACTCCTATCCAGCTCACAGCCTTTATACCAATTTTCAAAGTGGCCAGTGGAGGAGAAATGTCCCCCAGTCCTGTTCTAGGGGCCACCGTAATACAGATTATAGCAATCCAGATACTCATGAGAAAATTGCTGTTGTACATCTGTGAAATTCACATCTGCACATCCAGCAGGCAGAAATTGGCCATCCCAACAAAACCCTTTCAAGTGCAAAAAATGAACAGTGTGTTGAAAGCGCACACGTTTCTACAGTTCAGAATGTGATGTGGGTTCTCAAATCTAATGGAACCACCATATACAACAGAGTAATACTAGATGGAAATGTATTTATTCACTTCAAAATCAGGACACCACTACAGTTTTAGACCCTGTTTATTCAGTTCATTATGGGCTGGGGGAACAGTGGGACCCACACAGAATTCTATTGAAAGAAATCATTGTACACTCCAGGACCTTTTGAATGGTCTGTATCAAACCTTTCAGACAGAAGCCCTCATTTTTCTAAACCTACTGGAGGCTATTTCTAAACTGAATCTAGTTTACAAAGTGAGCTGAAGAGTGGCACCAGCACTGTGTGCTATTCAAACACGAGTTGACTTGCTTAAAGCATGATCCTTGAACTACTGCACCAGCACTAACTTCATTCACTTTAAACAGAGTAAAACTGTCTTTGAATAAGTAACTGAGAAATTCTGGTAATTTTTTTTCTTCTCTCTTACTTTTTTCATCCTTTCTAGGAGTGGAAACTGTTACTCCCGTTTGTACAAGAATTAACGAAGTCTCCTATTTCTTCTTTCTGCCTATACGTGTTTATTAAATGCTTAATGTCACAGCATTTGCTGGTTGTTGTTTAATTTTCCTGATATTTTCTAACACACGCTTCTGTACTTTCAGCCATGGGAATAAAGAAGGATTTTCCTGTCGGGGGATTCAGCTGGCCGTTGATTGGTTTTTGGAGAAAGGACACAAAGACATCACTGTATTTGTACCTGCATGGAGAAAAGAGCAGTCTCGCCCTGACGCACCAATTACAGGTAGCACTTCAGACAGGGATGGGCTCTCATTGATTGGCAAGGCAGTTGTGTGTGTCATTGCACGATTCAGCATTTGTTAAAATGATCATCTGGATAACAAAAGCATCATCTTCTTGACCATTTATCCCAGTGTAATTTTAAACTAGCCTCTCATATATTGTTACTGAAATACAGTCACGCCCTAGAACAAAAAAAGTGCCATATTGGGTCAGAATGACCAATGGGCCATCAAGCCCAGCATCCTGTCACTGACAGTGGTTAGTTTGGTTGCTTTGGAGAAATAGCCAACAGGTCATAACCGAGAGAGCCAGTCCCTGCTGTTTGCCGCCTCGAGTCTTCGGAAAGAGTGCGGGATAGAAATTAGATGATGATGATGATGATGATGTTCACTCCTAGCTCATAGCAGTCTGTGGTTGTATCTCCCAACCTACTTGACTAACAGCCATTTATGGACCAGTCCTCCCAAGAACTTATCCAGTCCTTGTTTAAACTCAGTCATGCTACTGGCCGTCACACCATTCTCTGGGAACAGGTTCCACAAGTGTCTCTTGACTGAGCATTCAGATGTACTTTTGTAATAGAGGGGCCTTTTCATTAGTTAAGAGTCTGCTAAGTATCTGCATGTATAGTATTCAAAGTACATTTCAATGCCATAAAGACAAATATTGATTAATAGTCATCACGACAACCCCCCCACCGGGCCTGGGTTTTTAGGTACACAGGAATAGTTTCTTGGCCTGTCTTTACCTCCATTGTTCTGCCTCAGAGAGAAATTCTCAAGTGACATCCAGCCAACATAGATTCTGAACCAGAAACTGCTTAGGGCTTCCTCGGCTAGAATAGCAGGAAATGGAAGATATTCCAGGTCATGATTGAGCTCTGTGACCTGGTTACTTTAGAGAGAGCCAAAAATTATAATCTTGCCTATTTTACAATTTTGTGTAAGGAGTAGGAAAGGATTTATTTTAATGAGATCGAGTAAGTATGTGGTAAAGTGTTCAGTCTGAGCAAACAATGCCAAGCATTCATGTTTCTCAGGAAATACTACTATTCTTTTCTATTAGAAAGTTCTAAAAAAATTTTTGATGAAGACTTTGACTCACCTTGTTTCTTAGTACACCTGTATCTAAACTTAACTTGCAGATCAAGAAATTTTACGTAAATTGGAGAAAGAAAAAATTCTTGTCTTAACTCCCTCTCGGCGAGTTCAGGGAAGACGAGTGGTCTGCTACGACGACAGATTCATTGTAAAACTGGCTTACGACTCCGATGGCATCATTGTGTCCAACGACAACTATCGCGACCTTCAAAATGAAAAGCCAGAATGGAAGAAATTCATAGAGGAACGTCTGCTGATGTATTCTTTTGTGAATGACAAGTATGTTCTTGCCTTACAAGTACTATAATTTCAAGGGAAAAGTTGGTATTGGAAAGTAAAATTAACACAATCTATTTTTCTAGATTTATGCCTCCTGATGATCCCTTAGGACGTCATGGTCCAAGTCTTGAAAATTTCTTAAGGAAAAGACCTGTTATTCCAGAACACAAAAAGCAACCGTGTCCTTATGGTAGGTGTCGAGCAGTCAAAGCACTGAGTACAAGAAGAGATGCAGTGAGCAATAAATGTATTGTCATCAGACTTTTCTCTGAAAAACCAGCATGTTCTGCTTATTAGCATATCCAGATTCATACATTTACAGCTAAGCATGTACATTTTGAAAGTAGTAGTGGGTGATTTGGGATGGGAAAGTGCGCAGTTGGTAAAATATTTCAGTTCAGAAAATCAGTGGTCAAATTCCAAGTCAGTATTTGTCCACATTCCAGAGTTGTCCTTCCATTTCCTATGGCTTATAGTTCCAGAGCTCACATTGTGTATGTTCTGGTAAGGAGATGGCTTTCCTTCCTATCTTGAACAGCACCAAATAATTTGGGGTGAGGGGGTAGCTCCTCTCAGTCAAGGAGTGTTGGTAGACCGGTGATTTAGTTTTCCTCACTGACTGCCACACACATAATTTCCAATTAATTTCCATTAATATTAAACTGCACTGTGTACAATGAAATGAGTATTCACCATTTTTATTGAGGTCTTTAATTTATTTTATTTGAATTTATATGCCGCCCTTCCCAGAGATACATAAAAACATTTCTTTAAAATAAAACCCCCCACAAAACACACTCAATACTGCCTCCCCACCCAACCCCCTCTCGCACTGCTACCCCAAACCACACAGCACCATCACTGCAATCCCCTATTCCTGCCTGCCAGATGCCTTTTCAAATAAAAAAGTCTTACATTGCTCAGGTCTGGGCTCAAGTGAACTTCTGGGGGAAGCGAGTTCCAAAGCACTGGGACAGCAAGCGAGAACATCCCCGTGAGCCCTCGCCGTATGAGCAAAGCTAACAGACAGTACCTGCAGGGAGGTGCTCCTGGCCAATTGCAGATGCCGCAGTGGGACATGGAAGGACAGGTGGTATTTCAGATATGCTTTTGTCAATCAGCTTGTGTCTAATTACTTGATTTTAGTTTGTATAACATTGGAGACATTTTTCCCCTCCACAGGCAAAAAGTGCACATATTGACACAAATGTAAATATTACCACCCAGAAAGGGCAAACCAGCCTCAGCGATCAGTAGCGGATGAGCTTCGAATCAGTGCCAAATTGTCTGCTGTGAAAACTATGAGTGAGGGAGCTCTAGTCAAATGCGGCACAGGCACATCTGTATCCAAAGGAGAGATCAGTTCTGAAGTGAAGCGCATTGCCCCCAAACGCCAGTCAGACCCAAGCATCCGATCAGTAGCAATTGAGCCAGAGGAGAGGCTGTCTGTAGCCCGGAAGTCAGAGGCCAATTCTGTCCCTTCTCTCGTCTCTGCTCTGAGCGTCCCAACAATCCCTCCTTCCAAAAGCCATGCTGTTGGTGCACTAAATACTCGTTCTGCAAGCAGCCCAGTTCCAGGTTCATCCCAATTCACACATCAAAAATCATCTCTTGAACACATGGCCAGCGTGCAGTACCCTCCTATCCTGGTCACCAATAGCCATGGCACTTCAGTTAGCTATACAGACCAGTATCCCAAATATGAATCTTTGGGGGATCATGGCTATTATTCCATGCTCAGTGATTTCTCCAATTTAAGCATAAGCAGCATGCATAATGCTGATTATTATGGGGCTGATGCAGACCATGGGATGTACTCAAGAAACTCAAGCCCCTGTCCTGACAATCACTTAAGCCATACAAGTAATGACTCTTATTCCTCTTACAATGACTTGTACCTGGGTGTAGCAGATGCCAGTCCAGAAGACAACTTGAAGGTCCATCGACTTTCCTCACACAACCGTCTTCAGCCTTTTTCCCATGGTTACCATGAAGCCTTAACTCGAGTTCAGAGCTATGGAACAGAAGAGCCTAAGCAGCTTCCTCGCAAACAGTCTGCTTCCCATTTAGCGCTCCATGTCCAGCATCCCGTCATTGGAGCACGGTCCAGTTGTCCAGGAGACTACCCTGTGCCTCAGAGCGCTCATCCACCAGCCACCACACAGCAAAGCCGTGCTCTGGTTATGACAAGAATGGATAGCATATCTGACTCACGGCTTTACGAAAGCAACCCCATGCGGCAGAGGCGACCGCCCCTTTGTCGAGAGCAGCACGCTAGTTGGGATCCATTACCATGTGCAACTGATTCCTATCCATACCACTCCTATCCTCTGAGCAACAACCTCATGCAACCATGTTATGAACCTGTAATGGTACGAAGCATGCCGGAGAAGATGGAGCAGCTCTGGCGGAATCCCTGGGTCGGGATATGTGGGGAGCCACAGGAACAGCATATCATCCCAGAACATCAGTATCAAACATAAAAGAATCTCTGCAATATTTTCCCTGCTAGCATTGTCCTCTCTGTAATGGAGAAAAATCCGCATATGACTGACGCACAACAGCTGGCAGCTATGATTGTTGCAAAACTGAGAACAGGGCGTTAAAGTGTTAGAGATTTCTCAGTATCATTGCGTATCTAGTGCACAGGTTCTGGAGGAAACCTTCAAATTACAAGAAATATATTGTCAATATTTTCTAACTATAGCATAAGAGTCTGTATATTGTTATAATGATCCTATTGAATAGATGTGCAGAGAACTATATACAAACAGATTGTATTGTACATTCAATGAAAAATATTTAGGGTTTTTTAAAAGAGATATTTTTCAGGAAGTGCATACCTTATTGCATGGATGGATACAGCATTATTTAACTGAAGAGATCACATTTTAGTGTCTAAAGCTGTTCATTCAAAACTCGTTAGCAATTATATTGCATGAATGGATGTATAGTTTCAATTTCAGTGGATGTATAGTTTCAGTATGTAATTGGCCTTTAAATTAAGCTCTATGACTCACAAATCGTCTACCCTCTGAATAAAAAAAATTGGCCTTTTCATTTGACGCTGACTTCTCTAGTGTCAAATTGTTTTTAAAAATTTAATGATTTGCCAACAGGGACAACAATTCTTAATTGAGATGTAAAAGAAAACCATATCTATTTCATTTGCATTTTCAAATGTTAATGCAGTTAGCATTCCCTAGCTTTTAAATCTATTTCCCAAGGGTCCAAACCCAGTTTTGTAAATTAAAAGCAAGTCAATCTGTGGCATCCTTCTCCAGAATTAGTGATCGAATCCTGCTCTCCTAGCCTCATGTGAAGACCAAAAGTATCCTGTTGCTTTACTTATGAACTATGCATTTGCTCAGCCTCAACTAGATGGGGAGATCATGAATACAGATGTTTGAGTAAGCAACTTTGATTAACCTGCATGCTGCATCGGTAGGTGGGTTGCTACTTCAAGTGTATCTTCTGTTTGAGAAGGAAGGTGGGGCTGGTTCAGGAAGGGGATGCTACTGATTTGGCTTAGTTTCACACTTCAAATCCACGCAAAAGGTGTGCATTTGCCTCCTGAAGGTTTATAGAGCTCTTATTTTAACTGGCAAGGATAATAATTTTGAATGTGGCATTATTTGCGCAACTCGTATTCTTGCTCAGGGGTGGGAACCTTTGTAGCTAAATGTCTCCAGAAGAGGCGTTTCTTGGTTTTTTTAAGCTGCACTGACTGGACACCCTTTTTGAATCCAATGTATATCTCAACATTTTGAACCATTACTAACTCGATATGTCTCGAGCTAGGACTTGTTGACTTCTACTGTAGTTTTTTTCATGAAAGTTGAGAAGGCCTGGTTTACGGCCTTTTGTTTCTTCATGAGAAGGTGTGACACTGCCTAAATGTTTCTTCCTGTGAAACACACGGAACGTGAGGCTGCAGTCAGGGTTGTTTCTGGTGGTTTGATAATGGGCTTGCATGCTGCTTTCTGGTTATCAGTTCATCTGACGTGCAAAACTCCATCATGTCTGCAACTAGTGTTCCTGGAACAGTTGCATCAATCCTACACATTGCCAGTAGGCTATTTATCATGTGCCAAATGTGTACAGTTACAGATGCGAGTAAGGATGTACTAGTATGTTTCATGTTTGTATCACACATGATAAATATTCTAGTGTCCACACAAATACCCATCAGATGATTTGCATGTTATAATGGCCATGTCATTGTGTGTTTTAAATTGAGTTTTTAATTTGAAACTCAGAGATTTTTGTCTTTGTTCCCATTGTTTTTTAACTTAAGTTTTACTGAGTTGTATATCATTGCTGTCTTTAAAAAACAAAGAAACCCAAATCCTCCCAAACTTAGCATTAACGTTTGAGTCTGGACCAGCATTAACGTTTGAGTCTGGACCAACATTCAAAGAGGATCCTATTAACCAGCATTTTATAGTTTTAATTTCCAGTTACTTTTTACTCTCTTCTCTTGTATGGTAAAAGCAGCTGAGAGCAATGCCTCAAATAACCAGAAATGACCTTTTGTTTGTTGATACAAATTGTATCTCTCTTTTCTTGATTGTATAAAAAAACTGTACAAAATCCATCTCTAGATTAGCTTCAATACTACATTTTCATCACAATGTTTGTGACACTGTGTGTCACAGGGAAGTAGCCCATGGATAATTATGGATCTTTTTATTTCAAATGGGCACTTGTAGTTTATAGAAAAACAAGGACGACTTTACAAATCCACTTTATTATAATGTGCACAGATAGTGTGTACGCTTAGAAGCATTCTGTTACATAAGTTATTTTCAATATTTATTAAGCTAATACATTCTTGCAATGGAAGTTTTTGTAAAGATTGTCAGTGTTAATCATATGCACGTGTTTATAAATAGAACCGTATAATTACTGTAGACCCTCCTTTGTTCTTTACAGGTTATTTATAAAAATATGGTTTGGGTATAAAATGAGGTTTTGTGCACTCACATTTTCCATCTTACATGGAACTCGATCTGTATGTAGAAAAATGTGTGTTCTCTATTTTCTCCTAACACAGAAGCCAACTCTTGGGAAAGGGTTCAATGGATGTCTTTCAGCCTATTTGTTAACACTGAACAGGAGTTGCTGCGTGAGGTTGTGGGGATCATGGGGCTGATCCTAAGCCCTGCATGCTGCACACACAATGGGGTTGCATCCTCCACATCCTCTTTATGGGGGAATAGGACGTGTGTGCAACTTTCACACGTGTACACGGGGATTAGGATCAGCCCCACGGGATTTGCTAGCAGTTTTCTAGTCATTTAATTTTTTCATGGATTCTCTGATCTGATGGTAAACCCAAGCCTCGTTGGAGCCTAAACTAGGGAGTGGAGGGGGAAGGAGAGCAGAGTATCATCGGACAGTCAACACACCCTTCCCCCAAAACACTTCTAAAATGGGCCAAGAACCCTTAGATCTTAAAAACTGGGAAGGGATGATGAGGCCTTATCAAAATAGTCTGCAGAATTTTTGCGTACTATTTATTCCTCTGAAAGTAATGAAACTTTTAAACATGGTTTATTCTCTTCTCAGAATCACTTCCACTATTGTCATCCCTTTTTCTTTACTGGCCAGTCCAAAACATTCATTCATTAATCCTTCAGCACTTAAGCTTAAATCTCTTCTGGCCTAGAAGAGGTTAGCTTCAGAAACACGTGATCATAATTGTCTAAAGTGTAAATAGGAGCCTTTGTATAAATGCTCTTTTTGAGAGCACAGTATTTAAATTAATTTTTTTAATTGTGTAACCGTTCTAGAATATATATATTTTTAAGGAAATAGCCCCAAATCAGATCTAGATAAAGTCACTACTCTCCAGTGTCCTACTCTTCATAGCAAGTCATTGTCACTATGCTGTAATAATTACCACCATTCAGGAGCTCTTAAGCTTTCCATTTCTTAGCCTACTTAGTTCTGATTTGGAACCAACCAAAATGTATTTCTTGAATGTTATTCTAAGTTATTTAATGCTTTTGTAAATATTGTGGTTTTAGTATTGTATCAGCTTGAGTACCTAGTTTGACTACTATTAGTCCTATTGTTGTACTAAATGAGCTATGGTTTTTTGCTTTACTCATTTGTAGAATTAAACGTTACTGTTTAATTGTTGTAAACATTTATAAAAGATCTTTGGGTTTTTTGGTAGACCCAAATATAATGTAAGTCTCAATGACAAAAAGAGTGAACATGGACGTTAACCCAGTATGTGGTGTCTGTAAATCACTGTAATAAATGTGCAATGCTTTTAAACAATGCTGCATGAGGTGCATTCACTAGCATGGAGATGTGTTGAGTTTTCTCAAAGAAAAAGTGTTCAAACTGTTTTAAAAACTGAAAGAACGTATGGTTTATAAACTGCAAAGCAGACAAGATAGATGAAATATTCATATCACCAAAGTATCTTTTTTTTAAAAAAAAAGTTTGCCTGTGAAAATGTGAATTTTGCCTTTTGAGTTTTTATTGCTTATAAATTCAAAGGATCTGCGTGAATTAAGATTTGTCCAAATGAATCAATTGTAAGAGTTTACAACAAACATTTGGCAGATGTTTTTAGACAAGTGCCTACCCACCCATCATACATGATGGGTACATAGGCATTGGTCTAAAAAACACCCATAGGGTGCGAGGGAAATCGTCTCACACAAGAAGAGTTCATGGGCACTCCAACTCCAGTCTTACTCTACAAAGCAGGACAGTACTTCAAAGAAAGTGCAGTAATTGCAGCGGGAGGTAAGAAGTATTAGTGTTCTGACCTGCCAAATGATTGCTTAGAAATCATTAGTGCTTCAGGATTGTACTACTTGCTCAGACCATTAGAAGCTTCATGCGTCAACTTTGGACGTTTTCAGACAACACACTCTCCACCCACCTTACATGTTACAGGGCACCCATAGGGCAACACTGCAGCCCTGCAACATGCATGATGGGTGGGAAGAGAGTGTCTGGTCTGAAAATGCCCTTTGTTGAGCTTGGTAGTGTGCTTGGTTTGAGTTCCCCCCCCTCCAAGATGACAGATCATTCCTCTTTCCTGTGGCTGCTTGTGGATAATTAATTGCTGTGTGGTACATTTGGTTAGCCTTGGAGGAAGACACAGTCTAATTTTTTGCCCATTGTATTTAGAAATTGAAATTGGTGGCTAACGATGTGCAAAGTAATTGCAAAATTATTTACATGTATTCAAAAGATCTGTTCATCATTTAGAAAAAAAAGCCACAGTCACACACTATGGAAAACAATCTACTTAAGAACTAACTCATGTTTTCCAATAATTACTATGTAATGGGTTCTGTAGCCGGTGTATATATTCAGGGCATTTAATGCTAAATGTGCTTTTTATGTATTGGCTTATTTAATAAAGATTCATTGCACTACTGGCCTCTAAGTCGTTACTTTGTAATTTTGTTATGGAAATGAGTATGAAAAGCACTTTATATTCAGACAATCTCAGGGTGGTAAGTGTAGGTTCAAAAAAAGAAAAAAGTGGGTGCATCATCGTGCAGGCTTTTGGCATCAGAGCTAGCCACTGGTACCAAATACCTGCACGATCCACTGCTCAATGGAGACTGTTTGCCATTGAAGATCCTGCAGTCATGTAGCTCAGTTGAAATAAGTCCAGTTAACTGTATTCGGTGACTGGTGCACCTGAAGCTTCTCATGTGTTTTGGTTTGGGTACTAAATATTAATTAGGAGAAGCTGAGTTCTTTTTAAAAGTAGAGCTGGTCAAATATGGAAATCAAAATTTCAGTTATTTGTCAATTTGAATAAAAACCTCCCCTCCCCC
>QEPC01004423.1:68352-108989 GCA_003113815.1 Sphenodon punctatus | reverse complement strand
TTTTAGGAGGCTTCCGGGGATGCCTTCTGGTTTACTTTTTGTAAATCAGGTTAGTAGTTTTTAAGTTATGGCATCTTGAAAATTCAATGTTAGCCTAAGCCTATGGAGACCATCCTGAGTGTGGAGTGCTTATGAACATTCTATGTGTAATGCAGAGAGTGTTTAAAAGCAAGCAGTCTGGATTACTGGGGACTACAACTCCCAGCAAGCACTGCTTGCTAGAGCCTATCAGTGCTGGGGAAAGAGAGGGAACTGCACCTCCCAGGGGGCAGTGTGAGTGAGTGGTCAGCCATGTTTAGAGCTGATCTGGTGGGGAGAGGAGGAGAGCAAGGCCTGTGGAAGGGAGAGAGCTGAAGGTCATTCTGATCTGATCCCACATAGCAGGTGCCTCGGCTTGGGGGGCCAGGGACACAGAGATGGTTAAACAACAAAACTAGCACATCTTGCAGTGACGTTTGGGATGGCTGATCTTGCCCCCTAAACCCACCCAGAACCATATAGTGCATTGATTTCATTGACAGCCCTTCCCTCTCCAAAAACGTGGGGTGTCTAGGCTGCAGCTCCAATGGGGCTCCCCATTGGAGGAGCATGGCTGGGGTCGGAGTTTGCCTGGGATGGTCCCAGGTGCAGGAAGAGGGCAGAGGTTTATCCCGGAGGCTACAAGCAGGATAGGATCGATGTTTCAGCCCTCAGACTTTCCCAACCCCACTGAGGAATGAGGGGTAAGTAGGTGCTCCAGGCCGATACAGCGGGTGTTCTTCAGGAGGGGGGCAGGGAGATGGTGGGTTCCTGTGCAGATCGGCAAGTGTAGTCCTCTTGGGAGGATAGAGCAAGCCTCAGTCCAGGGAGGGAAATCCTCTGAGGAGCAGTGAGAGAGGGAGCATACACAAAGGGGGTGGGGGACATTAAAGAGAGAGAGGAGGGGCAGAGCCTCTGAAAATAGGCTTCCACAGTGGAAGCCATGCACAGGGGGAGCACTTTACAGGGAGCAGCTTTATTATTGTAACAGACAACCCAGGAGTCCTGGGTCCAAGTCATCCCTCTAACCCTGTAGCCTCCCCCCGCCTCCTCCCAGAGAACAAAAGTCCTGGGTAATACAATGTTTGTCTGAATGCGTCATATGGAACAGAAGTGTGTGTGTGTGTGTAATGACAAAAAAACAAAAACGAGAGGATATGGAACAACAGAGGGAGGCTTATTGGGAGTCAATGGATAGGGAGTCAGCTTTGGTAGGTAGGTAAAATGAAAGGACTACTTCCTCAGATAGTCCATCAGTCTTCTGAATCAGTTATTTCACTTAAAACCTTATTATTGTAACTATTTCTAATTCCTCCTTTCATTCCACCCACTTGATCCTGCAGACTATTTTTCCTTGTCATTCCAACCATTCCACTTACTGCATCTGGTGCCTTCCTCATTATTTCACACCCTCTTGCCTTCCCCATATACTCCCAAAGATGCAGCTGTGTTGTATTATTTTACAGTTATGTTGGAATGACAATAGTATTTATCTAGAAATTGGCACTGCTGTTGCCTCCATTCCTTCCAATGGCCATTCCATTTTATTAGTTTCAGTACATACCCAACTTAGTTTTAATTAAACATTTGTATACGACTGTACCCAGCTTCACCGTGCTCTGGGAGGGTGGTGCAGACTAGTGGGTAAGAGGGACGGTTGTGAGCCATTAGTCAGCTGTCCCAGTCTCCCCAACTCCATTCCTCTCAAGGACCCTCATGACAGGTGTCTTCTGTCTGGGTGAGACCCATAAAACGTGCTGCTGTCAGGCTTGTGGGAGCCTCTAAATGCTTCATAGAAAACAGCAAAATTCGGCTTCAATACCATCTGCCTGAAAGGGCGCTCCAGCCCCACAGCAGCTCCCCCCATCCCCCAATTCTGCAGAGGCTCTGGCATCACCAAGAAGGACGGCCTCTGTTCCTCTTCCTATGGGGGTTAAAGATTTGACGCTTCACCCGCAAACTTCTGTGCAAAGTCACTTGCTCTGCTCAGGAGACTCTCCATACTGGGAATGGCTCCTGCACCAATGGAACCGAGGGGCACAACTGCACAGTTCGACACCTCTGCACCAGCCCAAGCCCTGGTACTGGGAGAAGCCCCTGTAGGGACGGATGCCTCCGCACAGACTGATCCTCCTGTGCCGCTGTGACCCCTGCCCCAAGCACCATCCCCGCACTGAGGGAGGCCCCCATACTGAGCACCCTTTCACATGCATTGGCTCGAGGAAAACCTCTGCACTGAGACTTCCTTCCACACGGACAGCTTCTTTCCCTAAGTAGAAGACTGTAGTCTCATCTCTTCTACTAAAAAGCAATTCGCAAGGAAATCTCCAAAAAAGAAGCAGCGGGACAAATCCTCAGATCTTGAATCTGGATCCAAGCGCTCCAAAAATTCACATCGCTCTCCACCAGTCTCTCCACGTACAGTGGACTTGAACTCATCCCAGCTTCGGCTTTCACCAACATCGGTACCGGTGACTCCCACAATCTCTCCATGAGTTTCAGGTGATACCTCCCCACAATTCTCACCAGACTCTTATCTCGACACTGATGATCAAATGCACAGTTCTCCTCGATTCTTACACCCATCCACACCGCTGAAGTTTCCAAGTCCCAGACTTAGAAGCGTGATCTCCGAACTAACAAAACCCCATCACGTGAAACCAAATTCACCAGCGCATCTTCCTTGTTATCAATGGCCACATGCATCATATTGGCATTCTCCTTGCTACCACCTCTACCAATGGGATCAGCCCTATTCAATGGGCTACAACTATTTTCATTATGCTTCTATGGGCATGAGACACTCATCCCTTGCACCATTGGGCAGACCACCCACTCTTGCACCGTTACCAACTCCAAGCATGTCCACAAGTCTCCACTCCAGAGACTCCCAGACTCCTCTAACACAAATTGTAAGGAGTCGGAAAGAAATATTACATCAGAGTATCCCAGCCACAGCTGCTGTGGTACATTCACCACAAACTGTGTCTCTGCCACCACTTCTAACTCCAGCCCATTCAAGTTCCAGCATGCCCATGTCTTCATCTGCTCCCCCATCCTTCCATCACAACCTGCAGATGTGTCCAATCCTGTAACAGCTGCAGATATAAGAGCACCTTCTCACTCAGGATCCTGTGCATCGGTCTCTCACACGCGGAGCACTTCTCCTGCTTCTGATGGGGAGAGTTCCCAGACTTCCTAGAAACACAGAAAATCAGAACCCTTTGATACTTCTAATAAGGACACTTCTCCCTCTATGCCATCCATTGAATCTGAGGACTCCATCTCATGTCCATCTGGTAATATCTCAGATCCTGCCCAGGTGGTCTATTCAGAGGACCATAAGAGATTCCAAGCTGTCATTGCAAAAATGTTGAAAGCCCCAAATATTAAAACAGTTCCAGTCGAAGAGGAGGAGGAAGATCCTATTTATAAAGATCCTATCAACAAGAGCATCCTCCAAATTAACATTTCCCCTCTCAAAAAAGCAATGAAGCAATATAGGCTTCACTGGAAAACCCCTTCAGTGACCTCTCCTGCAGACTCCCACTATAGTGCCTTCTACACGGTGCCAGCAGAGGATCATGCCATGCTTGTGAAACATCCCACCCCAAACTCGATGGTAGTTCAAGCATCTACAGACAGATCATCAAAGGTGTTGAAAACCTCTCCATCCGACAAAGAGATCAAACACAGACATACTGGGAAGGAAAATGTTTTCTTCCTCTACGATGATTCTCAGGGCATCGAACTATGCCTCTGCGATGTCTAGATTTCAGCACCTTCTATGGGACTCTTTGGGTCCACTTCTGGCCCGTATGCCTTCAGATGACAAAAAGAAAGCAGAGGTTATCAGAATGGAGGGTCTCTCTCTAGCCAAATCACAACATCAACTCACATTGCTGACACGGCAGCCAGAGCAACAGTGAATAGTGTGGTGGCTAGAAGGCACGCCTGGCTCCACTCTACAGCTCTGCCATACCAGGCTTGTGCAAAAATAGAAAATCTAAAATTTGACGAGAATGGGCTTTTTGCCGCAGACACAGATGATGTCCTAGCGAAAATGAGGGACACATATTCTCATTTCCAATACAAGGTTTTGCCTTTTGGGCTTTCAACAGCACCCAGAGTGTTCACTAAGCGTCTGGCACCAGTGGCAGCCCACCTGAGAAAACGAGGCCTCTCAGTCTTTCCTTATTTGGATGACTGGCTCCTAGTTTCCCCACTCAAAGCACCAGTTGCAGGAAGACACCCAATTCACCACTGACCTCCTGCAACAACTTGGATTTGTGAACAATTTTAAGAAATCGAAATTAATCCCTTCACAATCTATTCAATTTATAGGTGCAGAGATCAGCTCAACCAAACAGAGCACCTTTCTAACGCAGTAGCTACCCTCCACACCCAAGCCCCCCAAACTATCCAGACGTTCCTATGATTATTAGGCCACATGGCTTCGACTACCTTAGTTGTGAGAGATGCCAGATGGAGAATGTGCCCCCTCCAACACTGGCTGGCCTGGAAATACTCCCTGTCAGAGGATGGCATAGATCATTTCCTCACAGTCCCTCAATCTATCCTGCACACGCTGTCTTGGTGG
Organism: Sphenodon punctatus; assembly: GCA_003113815.1. Classification (NCBI taxonomy): domain Eukaryota; kingdom Metazoa; phylum Chordata; class Lepidosauria; order Sphenodontia; family Sphenodontidae; genus Sphenodon; species Sphenodon punctatus. The sequence continues at coordinate 104,371 of QEPC01004423.1, read as the reverse complement.
ACCAGAGAAAACAACCTATTAGAAAGGATGCCTTTTTCTCAACCGGTCCCAGACATCCTACTGACCACTGATGCTTCCCTGTTTGGACGGGGTGTCCATTGTAACACACTACAGGTGAGCAGCGGAACAATGGGAACGTTCTCTACACATCAACCTTTTAGAACCATGTGTAATTCGATTCACCATGAAGGCAATCCTTCCTCTCATCGAAGGCAAGAACGTTCAGATTGCCACAGACACCACCACAGCAATGTCGTATATCAGCAAACAGGGAGGCACTCATTCTTCCAGGCTCTGAAGAGAACTGATGAAACTCTGGAAGTGGTCCATTCTTCACAACGTTCATCCCTTCGCGACCCACCTTACAGATCAATCCAACATGACTGCAGACATACTGAGCAGGGCACCCACTCTGCCACACAATTGGATGCTCAACAGATCTGTCACTCTAGATCTATTTGCCAAAGGGGGTCAACTGGAAATAGATGTTCGCTGCACCCCACAATGCTCAATGCCCCATATTCTGCACTCGAGTGGGGAAGGGCCAGGGCTCCCAGAATGATGCGTTCCTGATCTCATGGACAAGCAGAATTCTTTATGCTTTCCCTCCATTTCCCCTAATCACTTGAGTTCTGACAAAACTGGACAAGGAAATCATGCTGCATCCTCATGAAAGGAATTAAAAAGGGGTTCAACTGCTTTAGGGTGGAGCCTATCTCTGTTAAGAAAATCCACTGCCCCTGTCTAATAGGGTATAGCTCCTTTCTCACACCCTGCCTTAGGTGAGGCCTATATCTGTTCCTGGAGAGGATCTGCTATCCCTGTCTGATGGGGTACAGCTCCTTTCCTGCACCCTTCCCTGGGTGAGGCCTATATATGTCCAGTAGAGATAATCTGCTGTCCCTGTCTGATAGGGTACAGTTCCTTTCCTGCACCTTAGGCAAGCAGCTCCCTTTTAGTTCCCTCGGGATCTAGTGGAAATACTTGTTTTAGAGGGTTGGGGAATTACTCCTCTTCTATTTTAGTAATGAGTCTTTTATTCAATCAAATAGACATTTATTCAATAATATCAAACAATTATCATACCAATTACCAAAGAGACACTTGCATTCAACATTCTGCTCTCAAAATACATACAGAAGCACATATTCTTACGTGATCAGAGGTTGATGACCTGGTTCCAGAGAAAAGCAGTCAGGGAGCCCAAACGATGCTGTTGGAGGATTCCCTAGATAGAGGAATCCCCAAAATGGGCACAACCACCGACCTCAGTGGTGCTCTGATAAGAGCTGGCGCTGATTACCGTGGAAGGCAAGGAACTAATCCAGAGTCAAGCCTTATATGCTGTGGCTGTCTTATGATTATCCAGAGTGCAGGGTTGTCAGTACTAAGCTTGTGGAGTGCTCCCATTGGTTGCCCCAAATCTGGGGTACCTTCTTGCTCAGTCATGATGTCAGGCTTGTCCTGACCAGCTGAGTCAGGCCCCAGCCTCCCTCCGGAGGTGGGTGTCATCGCTCCCTGGCCCTGGCTTAGCCCGCACATCCTTCTGAGAGTCATCTATTTGTCTGATAAGACCACACTCTTGCTTGTTCAGCTCAACTTCTGTTATCATTTCCTGTGAATTACCAACGTAGTTTGTTTGGGAACAAGAGACCTCCTGCTCACTTCTCCAGCATAATTTGTTCTATCTCTGACCAATTTCTGACTATCTTCTTCTGACACTCTCTGTTCTTTTGGATCAACTGCATTACCACATGTACTATGCAGTGTCTTGCCTAATTTCTAGCATTCTACATAGTTTTAAACAGCTATAATGGTTACATTCAGTGTGTTATAAATCCAGTGTATACTCTTGGTTACATTTTAACAGAGTTATTTACCATAACTTCAATGTACACTCTAGCACATTTGTGTCAGAGGGCGCTTCTGGTTTAGTTACAATTTAACACCGAGGGAGTCATAATAACATCCAATATATGTTTTCTGTCACATTTGTGCCGAAGAAGCACTTCTGATCTCAGTCACATTGCAGCAAGGAGATTAGCATCTTAGGGGTTCAAGCCATATCATAACACTCATAGCCCCCAGCTGGTCAGTGCAGGCATGGTTTACCCACTTACAGGCCATGGCTGTAAGTCAACAATATCTTCCTCTCATCCCAGATCTCCTCCACCTGAACAACCGAGACATTCTGCACCCCAAACTTCAACCATTGCACCTAACAGCCTAGCTGATATCGCCCTAACTCATTGAGACTTAGATCTGCCTGAAGAGGCAGTCCGTATCCTGAAAAACGCTCACAAAGATTCGACTAACTAAACGTACACTTTGAAATGGAAATGTTTCTCCATATGGGCAACTTCTCAGCAAATACATCTAGAAGCAGCTACCATCCATCTCAAATCTTCTTACCTACATGGTCCATCAAATTGCAGGGACTAGGCTCATCCTAGTCTTGCGGCAATCTCTGCCTTCCTACCCCCTATTGAGAGTTGCTCAATGTTTTTGCACCCAGTACTTAAAAGCTTTGAGCTTCACAACATTGTCCCACTTATTTGAGACCCTTGTCCTCCATGGGATTTAAACTTCATCTTAGGGAGGCTAATCCTACCTCCTTTTGAGCCTCTAGGAACTTGTTTGTTGCACCTGATATTGTTGAAAGTCTGCGTGCTGTTAGCCCTGACTTCTGCCAGAAGGACAGGTGAAATAGCAGCCTTGTTGATACTACCTTCGTTCCTCATCTTCCACAACGGTAAGTTACCCTATGTTTACCTCCCACATTTTGACCTAAGGTGGTCTCTGCTTTTCATATGTCTCAGGACATCATATTGCCAGTTTTCTTCCCAAGGCCTCACTCCTCCTGGGGGATTCGGCTCTACACCTGCTGGATGTCAAGAAAGCCGTGCTGTTTGACATCGAAAGGACTAAGCCCGTTCAAAAATCCGATTCCCTCTTCATCATCGCAAGGGGCCTTCACTGGGAAACAAAGTCTCACCTCAGACCATCTATTCCAGGTTAGTGGAATGCATCTCCCGGTTACACTCTGTTGAACAAGCAACCTCCAGAAGGTCTAAGGACATTCCACTCAAGTCATGGTTACCTCTGCTGCCTTGCATCGCAAGTTCCCTATAGAACAGATCTGTAAAGCAGCTACATGGAGCTCTGTACACACCATCGTCAAGCACTATGCACTGGACATTGCAGCTCATGCCGATGCCGGCATTAGGAGAGCAGTCCTTCAAACACTATTCAAGTAGATTCCCTCTGTCCTAAGGGAAGACTGCTTTTTTTTAAATCTCCCTCTGGTGAGTCATGGAGCCCCCCTCAAAGAAGAACCTGTAACCTTGGTTCTTCGAGATGGGCTCTGTCACTCATACCACCCATCCACCTTCCCCTCTGCATCTACTAGAAGAAAAAATTAAGATGTAGGCGTTGGAAGGAGCCTTATATATGGACACCATCAGCCTGCCAAAATGGCAGCCAATCAGGCATGGGCTCTGAGGGCGTGCGCAAATAACTGTTGGAAGAAGCTTCCGACAGCTGGTACCGTGCAGACGCAGAACCCACTGGTGTGAGTGATGGAGCCCATCTCGAAAAACCAAGGTTACAGGGAAGTAACCCTGGTTTCCTTTGCAAGGTCAACCTCCAGTCATCAAAAATGAAGTAACTGTTGGCTAGCTCATCGTTACCGTATCATGATGGTCTCCAAGTTTTCTTGTTCTTTGCATTCTTTACCAGAAAATTAGAGTCTGTAAAATGTTGGTTTAATTGAAGGGGCAGCAAAGGGGCAGCCCACCCAGCTGTCCTGACTATCATCATCAGGTTTAGCTTTGTACACCGAACGATTATTCCAAATTGGAAACTAAGGCCCAAACCTCCCTGTCAGGAGACCACTTGAGACAAAGGATGTTAACAAATGCGACTGCCTGCTGTGGTCCGCCTGGGAGAGGCCGCACATCTGTTACCAGGCTGCCAGATGTGGATTTGGTATAGCCCCCAACCAGGTAAAGTGACTGCCCTGGAGTCGTGGGCCTAAAAGGAACTGGGCCCAAAAGCCACATAGGCAGGCTACAGTGGACAAGCAGATTCGTTTGTGCCACCATGACTGTCATGGTGGGGAGTGGGGTGCTGGCTACAGCATGGGGGCAGGGCCAACCACCCTCACATCCCTTCCAACCCCTTCCCCTGGCTGGGTCGATCTGCAGGAGTGTTTGTTTAGTTCCCTGCTCTGACCCGGCTGCGAGTGCCCTCTCCCTCCCACGACATGTAGCCAGCACTCCCAAAGTGAGCTTTGTTCTCTACAGGGCTGAGCCAGAGGAGAGGAATTTCAACTTGTAGGCTTCACTGTGAGAGACTGCTCAACAGTTTCCTCCTCTAGAAATCAAGAGTCTTCAAGAGTAAGCACTTGTTAAACACAAAAAGAGAGTCAAGTTCAGGAAGGCTTGAATGGGGGATATTTTATTAAAGTACAAAAGATTTGAACAAAGAGTTGAGGATCTCATTCCTTGGAACAGCTGCATAAACATCCCATCATCTGCAAAGCTTGGCAGAGGTCAATTTCTCTCTATAACAAGACTGAAATGGTCTAGGTTTGTTGGACCCAAGCATGAGTTATAAAACCACATTTAGGACAACATCATACTCAGTACTGTCTACCCACCATGGGGAATTGTTATTTGTATGCCACATTAAACGAATGTCAGGATATTCCCACATGCCAATTATCTTGTCCACAGCTGGTTGTTTCTAGAAGAGTTGGAGGCCACACTTCAGTCTATGGAGCTCGCTCTGAGTCCACAATAATCCTTCTGCTGCAGGGCAACTCAAATCCAAAGAGCTGTGGGAATGAAGGAAAGAAGGAATTATTTAAAACTGGTTTGCTTCATGAGCAAACAAAAGTAACTTGAGACTGGTTAGCAACGGCTACGTCAACATGGTATGTGGCAGCCCCAGACTAACGCTGCTGCTACTGGGCCACAAGTTGAAAAAAAGGTTCAGCTCTGAAGTGAAAGATTCCCTTTGCTCTAGTTCAAACATTAGTATAACTACAATGGATGTATCAAGGGGAGGTGGTTGGAGAAATACCCAGGCAAGAAGCACGTCAGCTAATGTATTCCTTGGCACTGGGAACGGAAATACCTCAGGCAACACAAAATGCTAGTGCACCATACAAGTCAGCTTGAGATCTGCCTGCATCAGGAGATATGGGGTGTGTAGCAGACAGAACTGTCTCATGTTACATGAGGCTTCTAGTTACTACTCTCTTCATGCAGATCACGGGCAAGAGGCTCCTAGCAAGGAGCAAGACATCTTGACTAATCTCAAGAATTTGCATGTGTTGGTACGACGCTGGCTAGGAAGACCTGGGAGGGTGCTGTGCCATTAAAGGGCACAGTTCTAGGAACGAGGAGAGCTGGCTGTGCCACTGACTCCAATATTTTTGAGGACAAAAATACACACACTTTCAAGCAGACTCCCAAACTCTGGGTGGGGATCATAGAATCCTAAATCTGGAAAGGGACCACAAGGGTAATTGAGTCCAGCCTCCTGCCTGGAGCAAGATTTGTCACATAAAAATCATCCTGGACATAAGCTCATCTAGACTCTTCTTAAAAACTTTCTGTGATGGAGAATCCATCTCTTCCCTTCCATTGCCCAACTGCGCACATTAGAGAATTTTTGCCTAGTGTTCAGCCTAAATCTCCCTTGCTGCCGCTTGCTCCCATTGCCTCCTGTCCTGCCCTCCACTGCAAGAGAGAACAATTGCTCTCCATCGTCTTTCTGGCAAACTTCCAAGTATACATAGACTCGTCTCTCTCCTCATAGGATTTGTGTTCTAAACCCTTTGTCTCCACTGTTGCACTCCTCTGCACTCTTCAACTCTATGTCCTCCTTAAAATGGGGTGCCCAAAAATGAACCCAGTACTCCAGCCTCACCAGAGCTGAGCAGAGTAGCACATTGACTTCCCAGGCTTGCATACAAGGCTGCTGTTGATCCAGCCCAAGATGGCATTAGCCTCCTTTGCAACAGTATCATACTGCTAATTCATGTGTAGTTGGTGATCCCCAACCACGCCTAGATCTTTCTCTGCCGTGTGACTACTGATCCAGTTATCTCCCATTTTACATTCTTGCATTTCATTTATTTATTTGTTTACCTTATGTGTATAACCCATCAGAGTGGGGCTACACCATTTGTGGATGGGGGACCTGGTCCCGACTTGAGAAGGTTCACAAGACCCATATACTCTGCCTCTATGTTACTGCCTTATCAGTGGTTTAGATGCAAGTCTAAAAATGGGCTCGCAGGCAAAGTTTATGGAAACCTCTGCTACACAGTGGAGAGTAACTATAGGAACAGATGATATTTATATACAGATTAGCATATAAGGAAGTTCTTGCTTCGGGTAATGCCCACACTTCACTCATTTCTACCCCGCTCTCAGCCACTGACAAGGTGTGCACAACCCTTTACACTGCAGAAATACCACAGCCAGGCACCATGCTCAAGCCAGGGAATTCCCCAGCCCAGATGGTTTGCTGGACACCACCTGAATGGAAATGCATCATGTTCAAGGAGGTTTCCAAATTGCTAGAGCCCTCTAGAGTCCCAGGCTCAAGCAGAAATGGGGAACACACAAGTAGTCAGCCACTCCTATCTGTGCTGCAAGATCAAAGCACGGTTAAGCAAATCAAGAAACTCCCACATTACAAGAGGGTCAGTCACCAGGCAGCACCACTAACGGCGGAGGCCTAGTCTTGAACAGTCATTTTCCAGGAGCGGAAGACGACAGAACCAGAATGAAGTTGAATCTTTAAACGGGTGGGGGAACCTTTTCCCTTTTACAGGCCACCGCACAGCCAAGGGCCTCACTTGATCCATGCCCCATAGGTTCTCCGCCTCTTACCTATAACCTCACCTTAAGGAAGTAATCTGAACTCGGGTGAAGACGCACACAGGGAAAGTCCCATCGTCCTGTGCAAGTTTCAACTGTTTTCCTCTCCTCCTTCTGGAACCCGTCACTCTACTTCCTAAGCTCTCCAGATTAACAGACGACTTCCTGCATACTCACTGTTTGATTCAGTCCCTACAGAACCCAGCAGCAGCGTCTCCTACCCGATGACACATCAGCCAGAGGCACCACAGTCCAGTGACTGATCAAGGCTATCAATCAAAACATGAATCCCACCTCTGAAATGTCAAGGTCTATCCACAGCCAGCTCTGCTCTGCCCATGTTATTGCCAACATGCCGATGTTTCCCCTGCCCAAGTGACTAGAGACGGATGGGCATGAGTAACAGTACAGGGGCTCCACCTGCCTGCATGTGAGAAACAGAGGGATGACATGGGCTAGTCTGCCAGTTAGTGGGAACGGATTCAAAAAACTCAGCCACACTGGTCTTACTTGCCAGGAGCAAGAACCAGAGCATGGGAGGACAGAAAGGTACCTTAAAAGGGTCATCTTTTTTATCCCCTGACCCTTTAGCAGAACCAAGACTACATACACCATTCCCAAGAGGACTTTAGATATTGCTAGTGATGGGCACTCCAGAGCCTCCCCTGGTAATGTGTTCCACTGTCTTACTGCTCTTCCAGTAAATAAAATCCTTCCTCATGTCTGGCCCAAACCCATTCTCCATTTTAAACTCAATCTCTTTTGTCTTCTCTTCTGGCTACAGAGAACAATAGGCACCATTTGGCTTTTAGCAGCCATTTACATGTACAAAAACTAAGATCCCCACTTAAGTGTCTGTTCTTGCCCAGTTCTTTCAACTTCTCCTCCCAGGTTGTGAATTCTCACCCCTTCGGCATCCTCTCAACTCAACTCTCCCCGGTTGGCCAACGTTCTTGTGGCGAGCTGCGCCAAACTGGACGCAGTACTCTTAGTGGTGGCCGGACCAACGCCAAGTAGAGAGTAACAATCATGTTTTGCATTTTGGAAACAATATTTCTGCTAATGCACCCAAAATAGCACTGACCATTTTTGCTACCGTATCACACGCCATCCATTGTTCTCATCTACTCTAGCCTCCAGATCGTTCCCAAAGTGCTGCTCCCACCTAGCCAGTTAGCTCCCATTTAATATTTTTTATTTGATTTTCTCTATGCGAGTGTCTTTTATTGAACTTCATAATGATTTTTCAGCCCAGTTTTCCATTGTTTGAATTAGAATCCGTCATCTATCATTTCAGTATCCAAAGTGCGTTACAATTCCTATCTCATTCACAATCTCAACCACCATGTAAGGGAGGCTGTTATTTATTCCCATTCTACAGAAGGGAATAGAGGCCAAGAGAGCAACTTGCCATCTGCCACCCAGTGAGTTCATGGCGAGGACAGGATTTGAACCAAGGTCTCCTAGGTCCAAGTCCAACACTTTAGGCTACACAAGAGTTTGCAACCCCTCCCTGCTTTGTGTCATCAAAGACCCCTCCAGAGTAGGTTGGCAGGCAGTAAGACATGTAGGAAAACAAAGCTTGCCTTCTGTATTCAGTGGCCCAAGACTGTGAAGCAGCTAATCACAAATAAATGGCTTGTTTGCTAAGTGCCTACGGTCAAAATGGGGGCGAACAGTCAGCCATGCTGCCTTCACAAGCCCTTCAGGTTCACTAGAAGGACCAGGGAGTCCTTGGGCCAGAGGGTCATTTTCCCTGCTATAAGCAGTAGCAAAGTTAGCGCGATACTATAGCCGCAATCGCAGCAAGAGAGTCTCGTCCCCAGACAAAGGAAAGCTAGAATCAGGAGGCCACAACAATACTCAGGGGTTGGGCAGCACCGACCATCACAACACCTGGCCTAGATTACTCCAGACCCACACTCCCCAGGTTTAGAAAGCTATTGCACCAGCAACCCAACTAGAGTGGCCAGATATGAAAGTTTTACTAACACAGCTGCTGACGTTCGGCAAGGGAAGCCAGGATAGCAGAGAGCAGGATGCACAAACTTGAATGAAGAAAGAATCTGGAAGAGCCTAATCCTGCACAGGTCAGAGAGAGGAACAGAGTAACCCAGACCTGTGGGCCTTTCCCACCCATCACCATCTTGTGGAGCAAGCAGGACCAACACCCCCATTAATAACTTATGGGGAGTTAGGAGGCAAAGTGAAAATTTCAAATCACAGCAGAATCCGTGCCAATTAACTCTGATCATCAGCCTCTTTATGGACCTAGTCTCATTCAGCTTTAAGAAGCATCCTTCCAGTAGTTCCTTGCAGGCTGTGCGTTGCACGGGGCTTTAGCAAACAAAAGGCTAAGGGATTCAGAGGTACAGACCACAAAAGGAGTAGTCCTGGCAAGACCTGCTCGAGTCCCCTTGACTCCTCAGTTGTACATACACCCGTCTGGATTTACTAGCTCCCAACCCCATTACAATGGGAAAGTGCTGTTTTAAGCTGCTGACATCACACCTTGCTCAAACATCCGGCACAACGCTTGCCAAGACTGGCTTTCTAACAGCCAAGGCTCCACTGCCGGGAGCAACACTTTACTACCTGCGCCTGGAGGAAACACAGGCCAGCCCAGCCCTAATACAGTTCTTGCACTTTGTCTCTCCCAGGGGTTGGAAGTAGCTCTCTGTGCAAACACCATCTTCCCCTCTGTGATGTGGGACGGTAGAGAGGAGTTGGTCTCTATCCCTCCCACACCCCAGCGTTGTGGTTGCTGGAGGCCACGAGGGGTGACTGCAGCTCCAGTGCACTCAGCTCCACAAGAGACTTAGGGCTGTGCACACACTATCAGTTTGCCCTAGATTAAGCACATTCCTCCTCACCTCACATGCCAGGGCAAACCATTCCTCTCGCGAGCTGCTAATGTGGGACCAGCCCCTGAGAATTGCAGTGAGAGGAGAACAGGAATTTCTGGGGAACACACTCAGCACAGGAGTTTAAACTAACATCGGGCAAATGCATCGAGAAAAACTTCTGCGGCCGACTCAAATGGCCCCTCCCTTTGAACAGAAGCCAAGATCATCTCTCATCAGCTCCAAGCAATCTGATTCCCCATGATTGCCTAGTTAAGAAAAAACCAACCAAGCCACAAGCCTCATTTCTCCTCTAAGTCCCTGACTACGTACAGCTAAAACCATGCAGCTTTGAGCCACATCAGAGACTTAGCCAGAGCTATTTGCTATGGAGCCCAGGAAAACCAGCCACAACTTGGGGGGGGGCATGTGACAACACACCTGGGACACACCTGCCAAACTGGGTCATTTTCAGCAGCTGAAAAAATTGCTGCAAGAAAGTGAAGCAGTTTTCAAAACGCCAATGGTTTCCTCCCCAGCTTCCTGCTGTAAAAGCCTCCTACCCCCTTCTGATGAGAGGGGTGAGAGGAGGTGGGCACAGGGAGATACGCACCTGGCCCCACAGCATGAATGGGCAGTTTTTGTCCTCCCTCTTCTTGCTTTTCAGAGCTAGAGAGCAGCAAGCATGGCCCAAGCAGGAGCTCCTAGCCTGCAAAGCCACAGACACCAAGGAGGAATGCACCACATGGAGATGTTTCAGCCTTGGACTGACAGCCATTGTGCTTTCTTGCCCTTTAGCCATCCTCAGGCTAAAACCTGGTCAGAAGAGCACATGGGAGACAAGCCATTTAACACCACACATCCTAGCAGAGCGCATCACCCATCAGGAGGAAGGTCACACGCAGCAGGGCAGGGGAGTCCATGGGATCAGCAGCCTGTGATCTTTAAACCTCATCACTAACATGGGCATCTGAATGACCTTACCCAAGGTCATTAGGATCTCGGTTTAGTTAGGGTTTTTTAGGACCTTATCCTCATCTTCTCCACCAGTAAAACAGAGATAATGCCTATTTCTTAGACGAGCAGCAAGGATTAGTTAATAGCACCAACACCCCCATTGACAACCTATGGGGAGCTAGGGGGCAGAGTGAAAATTTTCCCCAGGAGCTCCAATGATGGACAGCGCTCCCCACTTGCAAAGTGCCATCTCTTTGCTGTGTGAGAGCACGCTAGGCACAACGATACCCAGCCCCCGCCCTGCTGTTGTCCATCCTCCCCTCCATTCCTCAGCTTCCTGCCAAGGAGGGACCAGAACAGCCGCATGGCATTGTCCTTCACCCACACAAAAGGAAGCAACAGCCCAGATGAGCCGAGAAGCAGTTTATTTTTGGCCTGGCAGCTGCTTTTTCATTCCCTGCGTGTGTTTTCAAGTAGCCTGAGCTGCATGACGCAGCTTCCAACTCAGCCATTCGCTCCGTTTGGAGCTGGCCAGGGAGAAGTGTACGAGGGAGGAGAAATCAAACTCCCTGGCTTCACCCAGTAAACCTCAGCCCACAACAAAAGCATTTGCAAGGAAGAGGAAAGAGAGAGAAGCCACCCAGCAGAGAACACAGCTGGGAGCATGGAGGCAGAAACCTGCCAACTTGCTTTAAAGTCTACAGAACAAGCACCAAGACTGAAACATCAGCACCTTTGGAGACTGGACCCCAAGTCACTTAGGTGCATAGAAGCCTACAGCCACATTCTAACAAAAGTAACTACTTTGATTTCATCAAATCAAAGAAGCTACCCCACTTCGGTAACATTCAGATGAACAGCAAAGCAGTGCTACATCAATTTCCCTCCTAACCGAGACGTAATGACGGTGAACCCAGGTCACGGCCGCTACACTCCCCTGAAGGGGAGTACGTATTCCTGGATGATGCCTTGCTCCTCTGGAATAATGTTGGGTTAGCACTCTGTGAGAACACTTCAGGAGTAAAACAGAAGTACGGTCCAACTACATCCAATTAACTGTCAGTCAGAATGTGGCTCAAGTCCCTTTGACTTCCCGTAAGACGTAGGGCACAATCCTATGCTGTTAAAGTCAATGGGAGATTTGCAACTGACTGCAATGGGTGAAGGATTGCACCCGTACTCACCTAAGGGCCTATGAGCTTGCTCCTGTGCTCTTTAACAGAAACACTCCAGCGGTGCAGTATCAAACACAGGAAATAGAAAAGGAGACCTTGGATGTGGAACCCATCAAGGAGGTTCCATATCCTTGATCCACTGTGCCTGGGTCCTACTGATCTACGGTTCTAAACTGCAAGTAGCTACATCATACTTTAAAAGTACCATTCATGCTTCATCTCCCAGGTGGAATCTACTGACTGATGGTAACACAGTTGATTATTAATAGATCAAACTTAAAAGCAACAAAAGAAACCAGTTGCGTCCGACAGGATAGGGGCTGCAATCCACAAAGCACTTACTCTGAAGTAGCCTCACTGAAGTCAACCTCCATCCCCTTTATAAACACTGGCTTTGAGAACTATAACCAGCCGCCCAAATCCCAGAGCCAGCACCAAAACTGCCATTGTAAGGGGTATCTTTCATACACAATGCAAGTCACAATTCAATTAAAGAGGGTTCAAAGTCTGTTCTCTCTCAAGAAGCAGAATCTAAAGTTTAAGGTGAACTCAAACCTGAAGAATGTTCTGATGATTTGAAAGGGCAGCCATTTTCTTCTGTAATTTTTTGAGTAACACACTGGAATTGTCACACCGGAGCAGCGCCAATGCCCCCCCATCTAGTCCAATAGTCTGTCCTGGACACTGCTTCTGTGCCAGGAACAGACTTTTGGGATGAAGGTCACCAGAATGAACATTTATTCAATAAAGTGTCTACAGATAATTCTGCCAACCCTTGTAATCTATTCGATCTTTGAAAGATACTCTTATTGTTCATGAGAATGTTTAGAGGGTTTCCCCCTCGCCTAGAATCTTAACAGGCATTTTGCCTCAGCAGCTTGTGGCAGTGAGTTGCACAGGTTAGCAGTGCAATGGTTAAACAAACAGTTTGTTTTTTAATCCGTTTTTAAAAGGATTGTCCCTTAATTGTGCTTCCTCTTTCTTATATTATGGGAAACAGGAAGAGCCAATGGGCCTTCTCCATGCCATTTACTATTCTAATAATCTCTGTTGTGTCCCCAGGTTAGCATGAGATTTCACTATATTTAGGTTCATGTGCAAGTAGGTAAGAGAATTTACAAGAGCAAAATTTTCATTGAAGGCAAGTTTGTTCCAATGTCCTTTGCCAACTATCCCTCTGTCACAGAGAAACATAGGGTCACACACATGTAACATGGGATTACATGTAGACTACAAGTCTGACAAATATGTAATACAAAAGGTTCCACATGTATGTAATGTTACAATGGAGAACTGTAAAATCCCAATCAGCGATGTAACACATGACCAAGCTACAGGAAATGCAAAGAGATACCAAAAATGTGTATTTGGGAACACTTGCCAGACAGAACCCTGTGGAGATGTAGATGGACCCTTAGGTTTGTGTGTCACATTTCAGGTTTCCCCAAAGGCAGGAAAGCCAGAGACAAAGAAGGAGAAAGACTATTTAAAGAGGCCAGTGAGTCACCTTGGGAGTTCTCTCCGAGAGCCATCTTGAACATCTACATACGAAAAGCTGCCAGCCAGCAAGGCTGAAAAGACATGAGGAGAGAGAGAGAGGATTTCGCTCTCTAGCAACTCTGAATCTGGAGACCCAGTCGCTCATACCACAGAACTGAGATAAACTTATGGACCTTTATAGGGTACGATGCTTATTCAGGAACTCAACCAGTATAGATCAGGAATGCGTTATATTTACTTTTGATTTCTAGTAACCACTCTGTATCAACTATCTTGCTTATGTAAACAATAAACTTACTTCTTATCTTTATGAAGAAGTGTCTGTGTCTAATATTGGAACACAAGTGAGCAACAAGAGCCCTCAAGCTCTTGCGAACCCACAGAGTAAAGAGTCTGTAAATGGGAAGGATCGGGCCCTTGAACGACAAAGGAGTTTCCCTGTGGCAGACTTGAATTAGCCAGAGAGAGAAACTAATTCAAGAGGACTGTGCGCAAGGGAAACTGAGTCACTCAAACCCGGTAAAGTGGGGGTGCGGACCTCCAACCCGTGACACCCTCCTTCTGTAGAAAGGATTTATGGGTAAGTATGTTCCTGTGCATGAAGGTAAGTGGAAAGTAGAAGGACCAGTCTTCTTTGAGTTCCGCCTAGCACCGTAGGCAGAAGCTGCAGTCCCCTCTGGCAGGTGCTTTCCCCCCTCGAACATGCTGTGACACTGCATCTGGGAGCACAGCATCCATACTGCACGCAACCAATGCAGCAAAGAGCTGGAGAAATGGAAAATGGTTCCAGACTGGTAGGAAGCTGGTAGCGGAGTAGAAAAGCCAGTGGCATAGAGATTTTACTGGCAATAGCAGCCTACCCTCAGATGCACTGAAAACAAGCTTCATTGCACTGTATCGTCTGCAGTTTTGATGGGGAGGCAGCAGGGAAGTGGCAACATTTTCACAAGTAACGGCTTTTAGAAAGATGGGAATTTAAGCTTGATTGAAATAAGCCCAACTCGATATTTCCCTTCCAAGCTGCGCCTCCCACGTATCCAGCTCTGAATCCAGAGACGAAGCTATTCTTTTCAAGACAAGAAAGCCCTGCAGATCCACGGCCAGGGAAAAACCACCATGCAGAGGCAGCAGCAGCTCCTCCTCCAAACCACACCAGGCAGATTAATCTATCGAGCGGCCTCTGGCCTTTTCCAGAGCAATTTGTAATCCATGCGTCCCAGCCCCCACTGTTTCTACTCAAGTTAAGCAGGCCAGCTTGTATGGCAGTTGGAAAGCTGCTCCGGGATGGGTCATTATCATGAAGCATGCATGCTCTAGGCCAGTTCCAGCATCCATTGCCCCGAGACCGCCCTCCAGGAACAAGGCGATGGGTAACGTATAAATACAAAAAGGAGAGTAGCTAGGCAAGGGTAGACAAATGAGAACACGGCTGCCCCCCTCCTTGACGCATGGCCTAGGCCCCAGGGCTTGAATACACACATTCGAAGCTGCGTTTCCCAGTGGGCTCTGCCTTCTGGATTGGTTCTTAAATTTTAGACATTGCCCCCACATCACCTTTGCCTCCCCCACTTCCTTTCCCAGTGCTGCTGCTGCTCTAACTCCCTAGCTCAGAGCAGCTGAGCTGAGGAGATTTCCGAAACAGCACTAATTTACCCTCTTCTGGAACATGAGCTCCGACTGGTTGCTGTTGCACTCGTGTGGCAGAAGTGTACGGCGTTTCTGCCATTTTGGAAATTCCGTTTTGCGCAGCCAAAGCGGCATGAGAGAGGTTTAGCAGCTGTGTGTCTCTCTCACACGACCAGGATACACTGTGCCATCCACTTGGGGGCAGGAGAGATCCCTCCATTTGAGATCTTCCGGCCTTCACACAACAGACATGGCCCCCATCTACCTCCCTCAATACCTTTTCGATCAAGGCCCTCAGTCCCTTAGGAACCATCCCCAGTGACTGCTGACATGTTACAGAGGGCGAACACACTGCAATTAGGAATAAGGGGACAAACTTAAAAAAAGAAGACGCTCCAGTGCCTGACATCAAGCCCTCTGACACTTGGCAGAGCCTGACAGGTCAGTCAACAACTTTTGAGTAAAGTCACATGTAGCGTGTGAAGTGCTCTGAGCAAGGGACAGAGACAAAACCATGAGGTATGTTATGGGATTATTACACAACGTCCCCAATGGAACATGGCTTTCTGCCCAGGTGCTGTGCTGGAATCATGAGGAGCTGAGCTGTAGGCAATTTCTTCCAGAAGGCAGCTGCTTCCTAAAGGTCATTTTTACCCTCTTCTTCTTTCACTTCCAAGAGACACTGAGGAGAACCAAGGGTCGAAACTACAAAGCGAAAATAACCCTCCCCTCAGCCACCACGTAGAGACTCACTGAAAATCCCTCCAAGTCACCAAAAGAAGCACTTTGGCTGACATAAGGCAAACAATGGGTGGCAGCTTTTATTACACCACTAAAAGCCTGCCAAGAACAACCAGGAAGATGTCCCATGACACTGCTACGACTTTCCCTTGGCTTGGCCATGGTCTCTGTCATAGGACTAGCCCCCCTTCTGGCCACCCAACTTCACCACAGCCCCACAAAGTGTGCTGTTATTGAAAGGCGAGCTCTCTCTCATATCACTTACTGCACTTGCTTCTTTGCAACTGTAAATTACTGAGCAGTGATGAACATTAAACATTAGGTTGGAGGAAAAATAGAGACCAAAAATATTTTTAAAAATAAAAGGGGGGGGGGGGAAGAGAGAAGGGATAGTAGTTTAAAAATACTAGACTACTTGTAAAAATAGTTTATATTTAGAAGGAGATTTACGGGGAATTTACATATGGGAAATGTTTTACTGAGAGCAGGAAGTGAGCACAGAGCAAATGTCCAGCACAATCCTCCTTTGTCTTCTGCCCGTCCCCGAAGGATCGGGGGGGGGGGGGGGGAGGAAGAGGGGCTTTCACTCAAGCCTTTTTGAAGCTCTGCAGGAGCATGGGGTGCATGTGAAAGTTGCTAGTGAACGTCTGCGCGAGCTTTATAGCTGGTATGAGTTCATACCCAGGCACATGCACCCTGTTAGCGCCCAGTGTCACTCCTGCCTTAATTTAGCCTCTGATGAGACGGACACCAACGGTTCTCAAGCAGTGATGGGTGGAGCCATCTGCCGTTGGGTTCCCAATCTCGAGTGATCTTGGATATACTTTGCATGCCTTGGTCACCGGGCTGAATCCCATGCCCCGTGGATTGCATGCGCAGCCGTGCGCAAACCACGCGGAACCTCATTACGGGCACATTGCGCCCTGCGGAAACGGCGTGCGTGCGCGCGCAATCCGCGGGGCATAAGAGCGCAGCCAATGTCTGTGGATTGGAATTTAAGTCTCAAAATGGGGTCACATGAGCAAAAAGCTTGGCACTGCTGTTCATCCCTTTAGGTAGGAGACAGAGAGGTGCGTTTAAACAGGCAAAGGAAGGACTGCAATCCTAGCTTGAAAGCACAGCCGACAGCTTAAGGCTCCTTCCACCACCCCATGCCAACGATCTTCTTTTCCCACTGGCAGCCACACAGCTGTACTGCACCAAAGATAGTCTTGTTCAAACGAGAAGTCTCAATAAATCCCCAAGAGACCTACAGATATTTACTCTCCCACAGTAACATGAGCAACTCACTCTTTTCTGGGGCAGTAGTTCTCAAAACATTTTGAACCGTGCCTCACCCCACCCTCCTTACACTTGTCTGTTGCAGCTGAGACCCCCCCCCCTCACCTCTCTCTCTCTTCCTCTCCATCTTCTCACGTTCCTATTGCTTCCTCGCTCTCCCCCCCCCCTCCGATGTTCTTTGACTCTCCCACCTGCCACCCCAGAAATTTGGCGATTCCCCCTATCTCAGTGAGAGTGTGGGGCTAGGTGTTTACCAGCTGTGCTCCCCCTCTCCCCCAAACATCTTCCCCACCGTTTAAGAACCTACCTAGGTTCTGCAGTGTCCTATCCCTGCACTCATGAACAGATCACTTTGAACACTGAAAGTGATGCATGTGGATGATGATAATAAGTCAAAGTGTTTTACAATCCTTCTCGTTTACCCACACCATAACCCTTATTATCCCCATTTTGCAGATGAGGAATGGAGACAGAAATACTGACTTATCCAAGGTCACCCAGCAAGTTCGTGGCTAACACAGGATTTGAACCCTGGTTTCATAGGTCCAAGTCCAAAACTTTTCCCCACTTGGCTACGTTGGCTAATCCACACTACATTTTAATCTTCTCCACTTCCCCTGCCGCCACCACTTCTTCGTCTCATTCTTGCCAGAGGTGGTCTGGTCATATTACTTTGTTGTATGGAGTGAGATATATGTAAACAATGGCCGCAATCCAACGCTGTGTGGATCCCTGCGCGAAGCTGCGTGCACACGTGCGTACGGTTTGCATGCAGCACAATGTGCAGCCCATGCGACTCCGCATGGATTCCACACATGCACGTGGCTCCGCACAGCACTGGATTGCAGTCAATGGCTAGACTTATGGCACACACGAGCCACCGGACCCAGCATCCAGGACTTCCCTTTCTGGGGCCAGGACCCCTCCTGCTTGGTCTCGGCTCTAGGGCAGCTCAGCAGCTAGTCTGAGGAGTGGAGAGTACACATTCCCCACCGCACTGGAGTTGTCCTAGCCTGTCTCCTCCCCTCGGATGCTGGGTCTGCTTGCCTCCTCAGGAGGTAATTTCTAAGCTGGTTCCCCCCCTCCACACGTCATGATCTACTGAGATCTACCAGAGGAGGGACCAGGCCAGGGATTGGGGGAGAGAGAATATATACCCCCTTTGGGAAAGTGGTAGGGGTTGTTCAGGAGGGTGGGCATTCGTCTCACTGACCTGGTGATCCAGTCAGGGGGGTTGGAACCGGGGGAGGGGGGCTCAGCTATTGGGGTTGTGACAGGCCAGGGGCAGTATGGTCCCTCTGGAGGGGGGCGTATTTGATCTTTGAGAGGATCAAGAGGTTTGTTACCTATTCCTCTTGCTGCCCCCAGAATAGATGACATGGTGATGGACAGAAGGACCCCAGGCCGTGTGATGCTGTTATTAAATGCCAAGTCGGTCATTAATCTTTTGTGGTCAGGGACTTGATCCTTGACCAGAAGGCCGACCTGGTATGCATCACAGAGACCTGGCTGGACGAGGAGTTGGGGCATATTTTGGCTGACCTGGGTCCGGCTGGGTACTCTGTGCAGCATCAGCCACGGCTAGCGGCGCGGGGGTGAGGGGGGGCAGTGTAGCCAGGATTTTTAGGGATGAGTGGGTCATACAGAGATATCCGGTGCAGACTCCATCCGGTATGGAAAGCCTTCTCCTTGTAGTCAGTTTGGCGTGTGGAGACAAGTTAGGGGTGCTGCTTTTTTACTGTGCACCTTTCTGCACAGCAGCCTCTGCCTGTACAGATGCCTACTTTAGCCGATCTGATGTCAGAAGTAGTATTGTGTTCTCCACGACTGGTTGACCTGGGGGACTTCAACATTCACTCTGACACCGGTATTAGGGGGGCAGAGCAGGAGTTCATGGCCACCATGGCTTGTCCCAGAGGGTATTTGGCCCAACTTGGCAGGGGGAACGACACTCTGGACTTGGTATTCTGCACTGGCCTTGAGCTGAGGGATCTGGTAGCGGGGGAGGTGTCATCTATGCCCTTGACATGGACAGATCATTATCTCCTGCGGGCCATTCTCGCAGAACATGTTTGCCCCAGCAGGGTGTGGAACCTATTCATTTGGTTCCTCCCAGAGACTTATGGAACTGGATTGGTTCCGGAATGCTCTGGGGAATGTGTCTTCCAACCTTGATGGCCATACATTCGATGACCTTGTGGCACTTTGGAACACCTTGTTGACCGAGGCCATCGATCGGAAGGCTTCCAAGCGTCCGCTTCCCATGCATAGGCGGCGCAGGGCCTCGTGGTTTATGAGCAACCTGAGCCTGCTGAAGCAGGAAGGGAAGTGGTTAGAACGATGGTGGCACTGGGCCCGTGCTGAAGCCGACTGATTGCAACAGAGTTGCTTTGAGAACCCATGCCTTAGCTATGCGGGTAGCAAAGAACATTTTCTTTGCTACCCTCGTATCGTCCACAAAGTCTCGTCCAGTTGAGCTTTTCCAGGTGGTTATGGGAATGGTCAGTCCGACCTCTCTCCGCCCGAAACTGGAGGCATCCAGTGCTTGCTGTGACCATTTTATAGACTTTTTTGCTGACAAAACTGCTTGCATTCACCACTGTTTCAATGTCGCGTTTGAGGCTGGGAGAGTACCTGAGGCTATGAATAGGGCATTGTCCTGTTTTGTGGGATCAGTTTGGGTTGATATCATCCTCCAATGTGGTGGAGATGCTGGGGGCTATGTGGGTCACAGCTTGTGAACTTGATTCATGCCTGTCCGGGTTGGTCAAGGCCAGCCGGGAGATGTTGGGAGCGTTGCTGGCTCAGGTGGTCAATGCCTCCCTGGTGGAGGGCAGGGTCATGGAGTGCCTAAAGGAGGCTGTGGTACAGTCCTTGCTCAAGAATCCATCTCTTGACATGGATGCTCTGGCCGGCTATCGACCCGTCTCTAACATTCCCTTTTTGGGGAAGGTTAGTGAACGGACAGTGGCCAAGCAGCTCCATGGGCATCTGGACCAGATCGGTTTCCTTGATCCTTCACAGTCAGAATTTCGTCTGGGTTATGGTACGGAGACTGCACTTGTGGCTTTGGTCAACGATCTGTGCCGAGAGATGGATTGAGGTAGGTCCACTCTCTTGATTTTGTTAGATCTTTTGTCACGGTCATGACAAAGTCACATTTTTAGTGACTTTTGCCTCCCTCCATGACTTGTGAGATCTTCCCATGACATCTGTGATTTTCCCGTTTTTAGAGATTTCCCCCAAACTGAAGAGCAGAGCCGGCAAGAAACTGGTGAGAAGAGCATGCTAAATGGTGCTAAGAGATTCACGGTGTCTACCTGGAGCTCCAAACCACTCTCTGGCTGTGGAGACGCGGCAGCATGGCAAGAAGCCGGCGAGAATAGCACGCTGGGTGCCACTGGATAAAGCCACGGCCTCTCCGTGGAGCTCCAAACCCCTCCTCAGTGTTGTTTCTTGTGGAGGGCGGAGCTTTGGGCGTGGTCAAATGGCGGCACAGCATGGTGTGGCGACGGGATCAGAGGCAGAGAGCGTTACCGTTGTCAAAGCTTCAAGAGGCTTTGAAGACGGCAGCATTTCCTCTGCCTTTATGCCCTGTTTGGGCTTACAATCTAAGCCTGGGGCTTTCAAAGGGCTCTACAATCCCTGGGTTTGCAATCTAAGGGATTGGGGGTGGGGGTGTGTTTTCTTCCTTCTATTCTGTGCTGGAGGGGGGTGGTTTACAATCTGTGCTGGGGGGGTGTTACAATCTAATCCTTGGGTTTACAATCTAAGGGGTTGTTTTTTTTACAAAATACAATGTTGAATAAAAAATTTAAAAATTGCCCATGAGTTTTCCATAACTTTTTCTCATTCCTGCCATGACCAACTCATGACTTTTTTCCATGACAAATGTGTAGCCGTAGTTATAACCTTTAAGGCACTATATGGCTTGGGCCCTGTCTACCTGCTGGAATGCCTCACCCCCCCGCCCCATGTCCTTGATCGACCCCTGCGGTCCTCTGGGGGTGCCCTGTTAAAGGTACCCCAGGTTTCTCGGGGGGGGGGGGGAGGGCACATTTGAAAGGGTGTTCTTGGTGGCTGTGCCGCAACTCTGAAACTCCCTCCTGGCAGAGATTAGACTCTCCCGGGACCTCTCCTTATTTCGCAGTTGATGCAAGACCAGGCTATTTCACCAGGCATTTGGTTAGAGGGATGGGGATTAAGTTGATTTTAATTTGAGCTTTTAATGTTATTATCTTGTATTTTGTACTTTGGTTATTTATGTTTGCTGCACACTACCCTGAGTCGCTGTACAGTGAATAGAGCAGGATAGCTAGCTAGATCCCTATCCCAGAGACGGCTGCAGCACAGGCAGGAATTGAAGCTTGCTTTGCTGCCATCCAGAGCAAGCTGCAGCCTTTACCCTGGCCTCATGGCTTACCAGTCACCCCCAAACCGTACTCCATTTTATTAGGACTTGCTGCTGTGACAGATCATTAAACATTTCAAAGTACACTTTTTCTTGTCATCTATATAGTATCAACTACGTGCCCAGCACACAACAGCTGTGATTAGAGACAAGTTGCTGCCGGACAATCTAGGATGGACAAGGGAGAGTGGAACATAAGGAGAGATAGGGACACATTCACGAAGTTGAGAAATTAAAGGTGCATGCACTTAGCTTAGTTCCAAGAGATGCTATATAGGCCGTCTCATCAGGCTAAAAATCCCATTTCAGTGTCAAATTAACCATACAACTCCTAAACAATTAAAAAAAAAAAAAACAACAACCAGGCCCAGGAGGCTTTTTGCTCCCATCTCTCACCCGCTCAACAGCTTAAGAGAATAATTTAGGATCAAATGTAAGCCTGACCTTTTCAAATGTCTTCTCCCTCTCATGAAACACCGCAAAGCCAGCTAGGACGCCAAAGGAGATTTTAAAGCATGACATGCTATTGCTAACAATTCTACAAAATCCTGTATCATTGGCAAACATCTCCCATGGGCCAAAGACTCTGCTGCATTGTTCATTTAGAGTCACCAATTACCCAATGGTTAGCTTCACTGAAGATGCACAACGAGAGATCCTGCATTCTGGCTTGTTGTTAAAATTATAGTGATATATGTTGTTTTTACTCTTGTTAGATTTTATTAATTGTCTTGTTTTTTAAATTTTTTGTAAGTTTATGCATGTTTGAAATGACCTTTTTTGGTCACTCAATGAAGTATTGATGATGATGGCTTAACAATAAACAAGTTCTTTGCAATTAGTTGGTGCTTTCCAACCAGTAACCTCAAAGCACTTGACAGACATTAACCCCTGAAGTACTATTGCTGTGGTGTTAACATAGTAATCATTCCAAGAGCGCCTAAAACGGACAGATGGGAGAGGAGACGGGGATAAAAACCTCCGGAAATTTCATCAGCTCTACCGGCAATGTCACAGGATTCTCCCCTGAAGATATCCATCATACCTAGTGATAAATCATTAACTAGCCTGCTGACTGTGCACCAAGACCCAACCCAACTTCCTCTGAAGTCACAAGAGGAGAAGAGCTCTCCCCTAACCCCCTCAACTCCTCCAATAGCAGACTGCGCCCTTAGGGGGGGTGCTACTGGTTCTAGCGTAGCATTTACCTGCTAACTGCCCCCTTTACTTAGCTATCAGAAGAATCTAAACTATTTCTAGGAGTTTTGCTTTCCTTAGTTCACCAAATGGCTTTTATAAAAGTAGCAATGCTGACAGAATACAATAGTAGGAGATGAGAGGAGTCAAGTACTCCCATCAGCCACGAACTGCATCGTCCAAGAAGCTACTTTTGCTTTCCACCTGGCTGGATGTTCAGCGAGATCATTCTTCCAGGCTCTCCCAGCGAAGGGGCTTTTCCTCTTTGCTAATAACGCATTCCTATGTATGAGGCACGGCAGGGCGTGTAAGCAGTCTCTCTGAAGCTCAAAGATCACATCCAAGGTTACTGGCCTGCTTGTAAAGATTCTAGAACAAAGGTTTCCCAGAACTATAAAAACATACTGGCCCGTGATGAGCAGGAAGTTCTGCAAGGCGCGGGAGGCAGGAGGCAGCCACAGAGTGAAACCAACCAGCATGACTAGTTCCAACGCTGGTCCCGTAGCGCTTGTCAAGTGCCCCCAACCGTTCCTGCAGACACTCCTGGGATTCTACCTGCCACGGGGGAGGGGGGAGTGAGGGAAAGCAAGTCTTGGGGGGCTAAGACCCTGGGGACAAAAGAGGGACAGGAATAAGCTGCACAAGAGAGAATCTTTACATGATTACTCCTTGCAGCAGCTCACCAAGAAACACGAGCACAAGCTATCAAACACGAGCCTTCAATGAGAGTAGGTTCTTTTCTGCCCATGTGAGAAGGCGCACTGCTTCCTGGTGCAAGAGTCTGGACCTGGAGCCCCCTTGGTGATTGACATAGGCTTTCGCGGTTGTATTGTCTGTGTACACCAGAACATGAGCTTTGCCGATGCTGCTTGACAATTGTTGAAGCGCAAGACGGATTGCCTTCAATTCCAGAACGTTGATGCTGAGACTCGCGTCTTGCTGATTCCAGCAACCTTGAACCGATCTGGTGCCCATGTGGGCTCCCCATCCCCTCAAACTCGCGTCCGTTGTCAGAACCACTCTTTCTGGTTCCTCTAGTGGAACTCCTGTTCTGAAAACGGCTGGGTCTGACCACCAAGACATTGATCTTTGTAACCACGTTGGAATTCTGACCCATGGATTGAAGCCGTTGGTGAGCTCTTGCTGAAAAGGCCTCAGCAGCCATTGCAAGGGGCGAAGGTGGAATCTTGCCCACTGAACCTGCTTCATGCAGGACACCAACAGACCAAGAAGTTGGGCCAGACTCTTCAGCGTTGCTCTCTTCTGGCACCCCAGAAGGTGCACCCGGTGTCTGATCTTTTCTTGTCTGTCGCGTGGAATGAAGGCGGCTCCTGAGATAGTATCTATCCATACCCCGAGATGTTCGATCCGGTGAGTTGGCTCCAGGTGGCTCTTCTCCTGATTTACCAAGAAGCCGTGGGCCCTCAGGTACTGGATGGTTCTGTCGAGGTCCCTCTGGAGTTTGACACGGCTCTGTGCCCTTATCAGTAGGTCGTCGAGGTATGGATAGAGGTGGATGCCCTCCTTGCGCAGGTTCGCCACCAAGGGGACAAGAATCTTCGAGAAGGTCCTTGGTGCTGACGACAATCCGAACGGGAGAGCCCTGAACTGGTAATGGGTCTGTTGGTAGGTGAATCGCAGCCACTGTCTGTGTGGTTCCCAGATTGGAATGTGAAGGTAGGCATCCCTGAGATCCAATGAGGTTAACCAATCCCCGTTGCTGATGGTGCGACAAATCGATGTTACCGTCTCCATCTTGAATTTCTGTGTACGCACGACCCTGTTGAGGCGCTTGAGATTTAGAACAGTTCGCCAGGCGCCCGACTTCTTGGCTACCAGGAAGAGCAAGGAGTAAAGACCCTGTCCCCGTTGGTCCGGGGAAACTGGCTCTATTGCTCCGATGGTTTCGAGGCGAAGTAGCTCGTGTAGCATGGCAGAATGCTTCTCCAAGCGGCTGGACTTTGGAGACAGGATGAAGGCGTGGGATGGGGTTCTTTTGAACTCTATCTTGTACCCCGCTGTTACGCATTGTAGAGCCCATGCGTCCGAGATTGACTGAGCCCACACGTTTGAAAAATTTTGCAATCTGCCTCCCACTGCTACGTCCTCGAGGTAGTCATGCCTCTTGTTTACGGCCAGACTGAGCAAACCCTCTTGGCTTCTGTTTGTCGTGTCTGAAGTTGTGACCCCTTCCTCTTCTACGAGAGAAGAAACGCCCCGGCTGATCCTGTCGGTACTGCCCCTGGAACTTTTTTGAGGCGCTATATCCGGATCCATATCCTCCTCTGGATCTGAAGCCGTGGCCACGAAAAAAGTTTTTCTTTACTCCTACCTGCTGGAGATTTCTTTGCTTGGTCTTGTCATTAGCATCAGCCAAGACTTTGTCCAGGCAAACACCGAACAACTTGAAGCCTTTGTAGGGGGCGGCGGTGAGGAGGTTTTTTGCTGTGTTATCTCCCTCCCATGATCTTAGCCAGAGCTTGCGTCTGGCCGAGACGGAGCTAGCTACTGACCTGGCAGCCCATATCATCGAGTCCATCGTGGCATCAGCAAGGAAAGAAGTTGCCAAGTTGATCCGGGAAGACAACACCTGGGCCCTTTTATCCGAAATGTCAAAGTCTTGTGCTTCTTGTAACCAAGCCATCAGGGCTCTGGACACGCAAGAGGAGATCACGCTTATCCGGACTGAAGTGGCGGAGGAGTCCAGACACCTACGTAGGGCAGCCTCCACCGCTCTATCAGTAGCTTCCTTGGGGTAACAGTCCCCCTCTGTCGGGAAAACTGTCTGCTTAGCCAGAGAGACTGCCGCTGCATCCACCTTAGGGTTCTTTAGCAGTGGATCTTTACGTCTGGAGAGGGAATACAGCGAGGACTGGGATTTGTTCATACAAATCCCTTTCTCAGGATGCTTCCACTCGTGTAGGATTAACCTCTCAAAGGCTTTATCCAAGGGAAAGCCTGGGTCCTTGCCGTGCACTGAAGGAATGTACTCACGTTCCTCCTCCTCCTGCGAGTCTGAAGAAATGTCCTTCGGGACTTTTTCCTCTAACTTAAGTGTCTTGACCACCTGAGACAAAAACTCGCCCTTGAGGGTAAAGGGAAACTGCTTGTTTCTATCTTGGATCTCTTGTGAGGTACCTTGAGAGCTCAGCTCATCAATATCCTCCCACTCTGAGTCTGATGCCAACTCAGAGGCGACCTGGGCTCGAACCTTCTTGGATTGGGGCTCACCGGTATCTTCCTCCTCAGAAGATTGAGGTGAATCCAAGAGCCTGTGTGGCGAGGCCTGTGAAGATGGTTTCCAGGCCTTGCCTGCCTCCCTTCTATTGGGCCCACTCTCCTCCTCCGAGGACTGAGGGGATCCAAGGAGCCTGCCAGGACAGGCCTGCAGAGGGCGCTTAGGTGCCTTGCTCGCTCTTTTGCGTGGGGTTTTTCCCGCCTTTGCTCCCTTTGAGGGGGGGGTGGGCCTGAACCCCCCTGGGGTGGTGGAACCCCTCTTGCCCCAGAGCAAGTTGCCAGAAGGGGATGCACTCCCGGCCTGAGGCCCGAGAGCAGGGGCTGCAGGGGGAGAAAAGCCCAGGGCCCCCCTCTGTACCTCAGAGAGGCGCTCCAGCGCCATCAAAATGCGGTCCAGTTTCGCCGCCACGTCCGGTGCCTCAGCCTTGTTGCCCTCCAGAGAGGGGACAGACTTTCCGGCTCCCGCTCCCTCCATACTGTCCGTGTGATGTTCTGCTGATGGACGCAAAGAGGAGGGGGCAGGGGAAGGCACTTCCCTGCGGTGTGGCACGGCCCGACCCCGCAAGCGGGGTCTACGGGCGAAGCGGGGGGAGACTTACTGAAAAAAGACTCCGCTGCCACTAAGCTGCTGGGGTAGGCGAGCCCGCCTCTTCTCCCCGGAGTCTGACTGCTCCCCGGTTCCCGGGCGATCTGTGCGGCAACCCGGCGGGCCGACAAAGGAAGTCCCTCCAAGTGGGGGAGGGAATAATCGCTGGCCCCAAAGCCCCGCTGTGCCAAAGGGCTCTTCTCCGCCCTAAACCTGAGTCTAACTGCTTTACTTTTAATTTTCAATTTTTTCTGTCTTTTCAGAGCACTGAAAATACACCTCCGAAGGCAGAAGAAAAGACTGTCAAGATGGCCGGGGGCAGCTCCACGCGTGCGCAGAAGTCTTCTTCTTCTTCTGCCTCCTGACGGTCATCCGCGGAGCTACCCAACGGATCACCGACAGGAGACAGACGGAGAAACACGAGCACAATCAATTTAACCACTTCTTCCTGCTAGGAGCAAGCAGGAGGGATGAGAGCAACAATGAGAACAAAAACAGCTAAAAGGAAATGGGGGTGGGGGGGGTGGCATAGCAAGATCCCTCCCTTGCTTGCAAGACTCAAAGGCGAGTCTGGGTAACTCTGTACAAGGGGGAGAGGAGGGAGAAGACACAGGAAAGCAGCAATGGCTGTGGGTGAGAATGGGGAGGGAAGACAGATGAAAAGGAGGTGCTACCCTCTGTTCAGATAAGTCTTAGAAACCCAGGAAGGCCAGTGGGAAAGTCGGGGCGCACTGTAGCAGTGTCCTCTAGTATCCCATCCTCCACACACTCTTCCTAAGAGCTGTTCCAGGTGTCGACCAGCTTCCCAGTGGCAGCTCTTGCTCTCTGGCTAGTAGGTGCCTGGTCAAAATTCTGGTTGATAATCCTGCCTCTGGTTAGAGAGATCAGTTCAACAAGGCATTGCCTCTCAAACAGATGCTTACTGCACGAGGAGAGCCCAGTTCTATGTCCTCGGTCTGTAATATCAGGGGCCAACTCTGCTCTTGCTGCCTCAATGGCATTAGCTTGAGGTTCATGAACAGTCGCAACAATGTTCCATGCATGCAGCAGAAGCAATGACTGTACATTTACAGCCACAGTCTAAAGTCATTAGGATCCAATTCCAAGACCTTTTAACATCTCAATCAATGGTCTAATGATGCTTCTATCTATGAGAATTCACACAGAGAGGAACTTGCTTCCTAAGGTCATTCTTACTCCCTTAGCCTCAAAAGGGTTTCACAACCTTCAATCCTGGCAATATTCTGTAACTACTGCATGCCCATGGCACCTATCAGAACAGAATCAAGGGCTTGGTCTGCCATTGGCACACCAAGGAACCACGTAAAAATCAAACCCAAGTGATGAGCTACCCAACTTCCATGCCTTTTGTCGTTGTCTTCATGGGCAATGCCTTGCTCTAGCCTGCAAAACAAAACTAACCTAGATGAGCAACAGGTAAAGAATAAGCAACCAGTCTCTCTTCTCAGCAAGCTCATTTACAAAGCACACTGATTACCTGAGCCACACTTGCAGAGTTTGGTCTTTAAGTTGTCAAATACCAGCTGCATAATCGAGGTTTTTAATTCCGCATGGTAAATGCTTCAAGAGACCAAACCCGTGGGGAGGACAGACCTCAGAATTCCAGGACTCGCAAAGCTACACAGGGGGAGGCGGGGGAGAGAATTCAGGGCTGGGGGATTTCCTAAACATGCTATAGGTCTGAGAGGCACATGATACTGAAGGGAAAAATCACTAACTGCTCATCGATAGTGGATATAAGAGAACCATATAGGGGAGGGAGTAATCTAAGCGTTCAGATGCCCTGGCTTCTCGGTTTTCCCCAGGGGAGCAAGGTTGCTTGTCCGCAGCAGCTATAATTGGCCATAATCACCATCACCGCCTCAGGATTGCTCTGGTAACCAACCAAACAGATCAGCTTCCTGGCAACATTTCTCAAATCAAGCAGAGGAAGCCATCATCTACCCAATCAGTCCTCTTACTGCAGCATTTTAATACCCACACCTTTCCTCCTAACCACCATGCACAACCCTCAGGTCAGATTCAAGAAAACAGCTATGTACAGTATATGCTTATATCCCACACAGGAGTCCAAGGGTCTTGCAAGCATTTGCAAAAGCCCTAGTGGCATTTGAACACAGGCTTGAGCCTTTTTCCAAATCAGGACTTTGAACAGAAACTAAGGCTGCTTTCTGAGATTATAGGGGAGGGGTGGGAACTTGCACAATCGCTACCACAGCTCTCTAATTGTGGGGATTAGTGCCTGCGAGAATGCACGAATCCCCTTTTATCACAGGAGAACATGCACCCCTGTATTAAAGGCTACATTTGGGGACCCGGTCATGTGCAACTGTTCTCACATCATAAAAGGGAGTTGGTGCATTCTCACAGGCGCGAATTCTCAGTTACAGAGATGCGGTCACGATCCCACCTCACATGCATGTAACCTTGCAACAGCCAATTTGCTTTCTTTATTGTGGACACAGGTTTTGCCGTCCAAAGCAGAGCAAACATGGAGAAAGTCTTCTGACCTTCAATCCAAACCACCTGCCAGGTTCTGCTTAACTAAAGCCTTCAGTGTCACTAGAGCTCGTTTGTAGCAGATCCAAGAGCAGGGTAGGAGAGCTGGGCATAGGAACTGGGCAGCACAAAGGCGCTCTGGCCCTTCACTTTCCAACCCCAGCTCTGAACAGTTTTTGTAAGCTTCTAAATACTAATTGGAATTCACCAGCCTGTAGCAGGACTCGTGTTCACCACGTTTTCCTCATTGGTGGCCGTGGATAAACACAGTAAACATGGGTCCCAGGCCTGTAGCATTAACTGTCCTAGTATCACAGGCACAGTAATGTAATGAGAGAACAGGAATGTGGCAAGGTGCTGTGGGCAAGTCCTTGCATGACTAGGCCACTAACCAGCATCCTGCCACAAGAAATCTGCAGCCCAGCAAGCAACCCGAACTCTCAGCAAGAGGTAGCAATGGCCCTGCTGTAGCCAGTCAGGATTAGGTGACCAGAAGCAAACTAAGCCAGAAAATCACAGAAGTAAAAAGCAGGGCATCCCTGCGCTAGGAAGGCAACAGATGGAAGAAACGCCGACAAGATCCAGTTGCAGGCAGGAGCTCCCAGAGACAGCAAGCTACTCAAGGGAATGCTGCTAGGGAGAGCAGACTGCCTTGGGTCCCTCTTAACGGGAAGAGGAGAAAGAGTATAGGCCTGTAGGGGAAGGCAGGCAGGGGCCTGGAAGCCAGCCAGTGAGGGGAAAGTTTTGGGAACTGAAGAAAGTCCTGGAGGAGCCAGGGCTTGGACAGAGGAGCCAGAGCAAATGTCCCCCAGGGAGAGACCGGAGATAAGAGGGAACAAGAAAGAGCTGGGAGTAATAATGGGAGAATCATCAGTCTCCAGGATGGGAAAAACGTAAGGCCAGAGAACCAGCAGAGAGCAGCTGGTCAGGATCAGACAGCACAAATGTGAGTGGGATCCCATTCCTGCAACAGCTTAGGGCTGGACAGCTCCCACCAGATTGCAAGGGTCTTCACGGCAGGCAATGGTGAAAGATCCTCCCATCAAGTGTATTAGGACAGATATCTCAAAAAGGAAACAGCTTGGTTCTAAAGGTAACTTTGGTATAAAGCTCCAAGAGCACCAAACAGGCAAAACTGGTCTCTGAAAACAAGAGTGCCTTTCCAAAGCAGAGCCCTTGGATTAGGAGGGCCAGGGTCACAGCCACGGTAAAGAGCCATAAAAAGAGAAGTATGGAACTACATCAAACCAAAGCACTTTCATTCCCCAGCAGGAGATACAGCCAAGCTTCACCCCCCCCCAAACACAGACATCTCCATCACATTTGCCAATTCTAGACTGAAGGTGGACATAGATCCAGGAGGACCAGGTCCACAAATGGTGCAGCTTAGCTAAAAGCAATGGGGCAATGCCAGTATACACCAAATGAGGAACTGGTGCGTGATACACAAGGCAGCCGCAGCAGAGGCAAAGTCCAATACCTTCTCCGCTAACCTACATTGAAACAGAGAGATGTCCAGATGCAGGAGGGCCATAAAGCAGGTCCAGAATAGGAGGATCTGGGAGATTATACTGTATTGGAAACAGAGCTCAAGCTGCAGCAAAGACAGCGAGTGGGAAGCGTTCTCGGACTCTTCCTGTGACAGCACAAGGCCGGACCCAGACAACAGCCACTTGTGGCAGAGGCTGTCCAGACCTCCCCCCCACCCACTTCATGACTCACTTTGTGCTGACGGAGCTTCTTCTGTCTCCATTCATTGGCTGGTCAAGTGTAGACATTCTGGAGTAGCTATCCACTAAGAGGCCATCAGGGTCATCAGTCTGACCAGGCAGTTTTCCCAGAGGAAAGTCTTTCCACTTCACTCCATCTGGGGGGGAGGGGGGAGAGAGAGAGAATATTCAGGGGATAAGCAATAGGCATGAGCTTTCTATATGGAGGCCAGCCAAGGCAGGCTGCACATGCAATTCAGCTCAAATTCTGGAATGCACAGCATGGATGTGGGACTTGTGACATCCCCAGCACTTAATTCCACTTCTAAACCTCCACTTCTCTACAAAATGCTAGGATTACACTGGGGGAGTGGGGGGGGATCCAATCTGACCAAATAAACACACCCTAGGCACATTGCATCGTTATTCACCCATTTTTGGATGTTCCACATTTCTAGAAGCCCAACATTCCAGAGCAGGGTATCTCAACATATGGTTCCTGAACAAGAACTGGGTCATCAGGGTGAGCTGCTACACAGCATGATTCTCAGGTAACGACTTATGACTTTGTGATAAGATCTGTCAGGATGTCCTGACTAGGAAGGAAGGGGCCTGGCCAAGAACAGGTCAGCAAGACACCTAAGCTGGGTTTAGTCTCTGCCCTAGACATGCTGCATGACTTTGGGTCCCGAGTCCAGAGAGGTTGACACCCATTTTCTAGAGCAATTACTTACACTTAAATTTGAGATTTTTTTTTTTTTTTAAAATTGCCTTCCCATATACTTGAAACTAGGGAAGCCTTTTTATGGGTGTCAGAACATTACCCGTGGGGAAAGCAGCTTCTCTGGGTGTCTAGTATACCAAGGAAATAACCACTCCTACAACTGCATGGACATACAAGACACTCCCCTTTGTAAAGATCCAAATGCTACCTATGCTGCCCACAGTTTGCTTTTGTAGCTGTGGCAACAGTAACCCTCTTTTGCAGTGTCCCACATCAGCAATGCAAGGCACAGAATGCAAGCCAAGTATGTTTGACACAGCAGAAGCTTGCTAGTGGAAACAAAAAAGTTCATTTTAGACAAAAGAAAACTAACCGAGATTGCCACAGCAATCTAAGGAAGAGGCACCCAACTTTATTGGAGCTGGATGTCTAATTCTGCCAGGACCCCTTGAAAATCCCAGTCTGCAATTGTTAAGATGACCATGTTGACTGAAAACAGAGACTTGGGCTAAGACATTAAAGAACAGCAAGGTGGAAGCTGGGGATCCCCAAGTAACCTGTAAACTAACCTCATACGCACATGACTGGTTGGGAGGGAAGCACCAACGCCTTGTTCCCTGGAAAGTACGAACCCTGACGCTCATCACTGCAGTATCTTTTCCACACCTAGGTCCCTTTTTGGGACCAGTGCCTCCCTTGACTGCATTCGACGGAATCTCCCATTCATATTTCTGCAGGTGACTCCAAACCGAAGGTCCAAGTTTCAAGTGTATCCCATACTGGTGTTTTAAAGCCATGGCTTCTCACATTGGCTTAGTCTCACAGCACAGGAATGGCAGAAGAGATAGTAACAGCGGGAAGTGCTCTCAGCAGTCTTCTGATAAAACTAAACTAAACTGCCCGAGTCAGACCAATGGTCCATCTTAGCCCAGTATTGTCACAACCTGATACGGCAGCAGGGGTTTCAAATTCGGGTCCAAATCCGGCTCTTCCAGGGTCTCCAGCAGAGGTCACCCCGGCATGCTACCGGAGACCCCTCCAAGCCCCCAGTAGAGGCCTCCCCCCAGGCATGCTACCAGGGATCCTGAAGTGGAGATGCCGGGGATTGAACCTGAGACCTTATACATGTCCTGTGAGGTCTGATCGGAGTCCTCCTGAGAGGCTCCCTCTTGCCCCCTTGTGACTCTGGTGGGCCTGACCATCTTTCTCCTTTTTACTGGAGGAGGGGAACTGGAGTCAGTCTTCCTCGTGGGGGAAGCTCACCCTCCTCCCTGTAATCCATGTCCAACTCCTCTGCTTCCAAGGAGCCAATCAAATCCATGAGGGTTTCTGTGGGGCCCTTTGGGATCTCTGGGCGGGAGGTTGTTTCCCCTTCTCCGTGGGTTTGGAGTAAAAAGGCCTTTAAGGGGGCCTCCAAACCCACGGAGAAGGGGAAACAACTTCCCGCCCAGAACCTCGGTGTGGCTCACCTCCCGGGCAGCCAGCGCCACCACAGTTTCGGTTTCCTTTTCCCGTGCTGTGGGCTGCGGCTCGGTGGGTTTTAGCTGTTTCGGCCATGCCTGCAGGTTTCCCCAAGTGAAGGGGCATACCCCTTGGGACCGACCCGGACTTGCTTTGCCCCGGCCCCAGCACCGGGGGGCTGATTAGGAGCGGCTGTGCCGCTGAGAGATGATGGTGCCCGGTGGCACTATAGCAGATGGGCGGGAAATCCCCCCTATCTTTCACTAAGAGACAACAGTACATTTTATGTTTAGATGCCCCTACTATCAGAAGCAGAGGAATGTTTGGTTGTCCCCACTCACGCTCAGGGTTGGGGAAATAGATCAAGAACTTCTTTACTGTTTATTCCTTACGCTGAATACGAGAGAGGATTTGCTGGCAGTGTCAACTTTTGTTGGCCTCGCAACTAAAAGAAGGGTTTTTGTGAGGTCAAGTATAAAATGTAATAGTTTTGGAGTAGTGATTATTATTCCTAATTAGTATTTTTAAATTTGTAACCTGAGCCTTTTTGTTTAATTACTTGGCTCTATCTTATACGGTTGTAAATTTATTTATTAATTTGCATTTTAACTTAAGTAGTTCTATGAAGTATTGTATCTTTTATCTTATTTGTATTTATTTTTTGAGCGTGTTTCTATTCTGGCCATGGCGAAAGCCCGCGCCCAATAAACTAAACCAAACCAAACCGTTTGGGGCCAGAAAGCCTATCAGAGCACCCCCGCTGCACTCCTATCTGGTCCAGAGGCAGACTTTCAACTGGGGATTGAGGGCGTGCTCTCCCTGCACGTGCCCAGTTGAAAGTCAGAGCTGCCTCCTGCTGGCCATGAAGGAGAACACTCCCTGCATCCGAATAACTGGACGAAGCAGCTATAGAAAATTCTTACACTGCCTCCGGGAGACGCTCAGGCTCAAACGAACTTCCGGGGAAGGGAATTCCAAAGCATCGGGGCAGCCACTGAGAATACCTCCCTGCAAGCCCATGTCATATGAACAAGACTAACCAAGGGTACCCACAGGGAGGCATTCCTGGCCAATCACAGGGGCTGCAGTGGGGCACGGAAGGACAGGCGGTCTTTCAGATATGTGGGGCCCAGACCATTTAGGACTTAAAAGGTCAAAATCAGCAGCTTGAAATGTGCCTGGGAAGCAACAAGGAGTCAGCGCAGACTTCGGCGCACTGGTGCGATGTGCTCCTGGTGCCTCGTCCTTGAAAGGAGGCGAGTCGCCGCATTCTGCGCCAACTGCAGCTTCCAAACAATCATCAAGGGCAGCCCTACATAGAGCACGCTGGAGTAATTAGCCTTGAGGTGATGAAAGCACGGATGATGGTGGCCAAATCCAAATTGGAAAGAAAAGGCCGCAGTCTCCTCACCAGACGGAGTTGGTGAAAAGAACTCCTGGCCACCGCCACAACCTGACAATCCAGGTGCAGCAGGGGATCCAGGAGCACTCCAAGGCTGTGAACCTGGTGGACCCGAGGGGGCCAGACTCCATCAATAAGAGGAGTCCCATTCTCTCTAGGTCACATGGCCGGCCAACCATCACCTCAGTCTTGTCTGGATTCAGCTTCAAATCAGCTTATCCTATCCAGTCCCCAACAGCAGGGGTAGGCACGGGGTAAGTACTGAGACTGCAGGGCCTGGGTCAGATGAAAAGGAGAGGTAGAGCTGGGTGTCGTCAGGTACCTCACACAAACCTCTGAATGATTTCACCCAATATTACACACGGTGTGTGTGGTTTCCCATGGATTTCTCCTGACAACTATGAACAGCACAAACAACAGTTATTGGGGAGAGCTGTGCACCCTTCCCCTAAATCCCTGGCTCCAGTCATGCTGGTCTGACTGCTGGTTTCTCAGAGAAAAAAAAGTCACCCCTGACCGAGGGCATGGAAGAGAAATGCTTTCCTCTCCTCTTGACCCCGCAACATTCCAAGCTTGCTCCTCCCCCTCCAAAATCAACAGTGTTAAATTAATAGCAGGACACAACACCCTGGAACTAACATGGTGCTTGGTAAACTGAACCGATGAGTTCTTGAACATTTAGTGTTATTATTCTCCCCTCTCCCGGCACTTCCTCATTTTTGCATTGACTGAGCAGCTTGCGGGGCCTGGATCTGACCTGTATAACATCTGGCACACCACTGGGAAAAGAACCCTGGTCCATGACACGTTGGTGGGGATTTCCAGAGCATCTCACTAAAGGACATAAAAAGATGTATGCTTTCTTTGCTCACCACTGTTACACACTCCCACCCCGTCAGCGATGATAGACAGCCCATGCCCCAATAAAAACGTTAAAGCACTAACTACAAGTACTCGCAGTGGGGCGCAGTCTGTGGGCAAATAGAGGAAACAGCTGTGAATAAATAGAGGACTGGGGAATTGGGCCTTTTGAGCAATTTGGAAATAAGCTTCAAGCTCCTGACCAGGATGGCAAGCGTGAAAAGCACTCAGCAATTTATAATAAAACTGGTGATCAAGCAATCCAGGGAGTAAAAGGGCCCTTTTACCTGTACTAATCTGCCAGGCAGACCCCTGCAGTGCTGCCCGTTTCTCTGCAATCATCACACCATTATCAGGATGGAGGGGGTCCTCCAAGGATGTCAGCTCAGTTTCCATTTCTTCCTCCTCCATCTCCTCTTCCTCCTCAATAGTTTCATCTGGTAGAGCCTCCTGTCTCCCCACTCTCTGGCCTTGCCCTTTCAAACTGTCCTGTCTGGCCTTCCACTGCAAGCTCTCAATGGTATAAATCGGCTGCCGACTGAGGTCCGCAGAAGAGCCTGGGCTGCCCAGGGAGCCTTCTTCTTGAGTGTAGATGGAGGTGAGATAAAGAAGCTTCTCTTGTGTGTCTAAAGGCAAAGGCCGCTCCATGCTGGAAAGGATCCTAGAAAAGGGAAGAGACTGAACATGGGGAATAGGACAATAGCTGTGTAAACGCTTGCTCTGTTGCAAGAAGAGATCGGCTGCTTGTTATGTCCAGAGGAGAGGCCTTAGGCTGCAGAAAAGGTTCACACTCACCATTAAGGGAAAGGTCTTTTGACTACCCAAAAAACTGAATACAAGTTACGAACAAGACTGTGAAATTCCCATCTCTCGGGGGGGGGGGGGGGGGGGG
>QEPC01004423.1:26240-68306 GCA_003113815.1 Sphenodon punctatus | reverse complement strand
GGGGGGGGGGGGGGGGGGGGGGTTGTCAAAAATAGGCTAAAACGTCTGTTGGGGGTGGTTGAGATTTAACTGCCTTGGTGCAGGAGGGGGCAGGATTTGCAACAGAATTGGGGTGTAGGTTTGAACATGGCAGTCGATAAAACAAGGTGTGGTCCCCAAATGGCATTCTGCCCTGAGCCTCTAGGCGTTCCTCCGTGTTAACCCCAAGTTGCACCAGGTTCTGAACTATTTCTTTCCCTCATATCCTTTGTTTGTCATCAGAAGACACACTAATTTTCTCAAAAAACATTTATATAAAACCATGAAAATCAAACACTGCATGCTGTGGGTACAATACAGCCCAGGCTCCATGCTGCTCTCCGATGCCATGGTTTTGTCCCCCCTGCATTTCCAATACCTCAAATGAATTTGGGGCGGGGGTGCGCTCAGGAAGAGAAGGGTCCTCCAGATCATGATTCTGTGCCA
Organism: Sphenodon punctatus; assembly: GCA_003113815.1. Taxonomy (NCBI): domain Eukaryota; kingdom Metazoa; phylum Chordata; class Lepidosauria; order Sphenodontia; family Sphenodontidae; genus Sphenodon; species Sphenodon punctatus. Next base: position 67,841 of record QEPC01004423.1, on the reverse strand, counting down.
TAGATCCAGGGGCACCATTTAAAACACACACACAAAAAGAGAGAGACTAGCTGCAGGCCCCTGGGCGTGTGGTTCCCTATTCCTGCCCTATTCCAAGCATCTGAGTCACACTTACAATTGTAGGAGGTGTGGAGTGGCCCAGCATGGTGAATCCAAGCAGCTGTCAATGAGCTTCATCCACTGCAAGGAAAGCCGAACAGCCAGCGTCCACGCAGTCCTCTCATTTTTCTGTTTCCGGGAAAGGTTTCTTGACTTCTTCCCTTAACAGACGATAAAGAAAGAGGAGGCTCTTGCAACAGAAAAGCAAAACAGGCCCATAATCAGCTGTTGTTTCTCAATGGCAAAGTGCAGGTCCCTAAGGCTCTGAAATGCAGCTGCCTCTGCATTTACCAGTACAATTTACCAGTTTCAACAACCCCAAGATGTGATGTGTGGGGGTGGGAGTAGTTAGGATGGCCAGCATGTAAACAGTCAAACTGGAATTTATTCAGAACACCAGAAGTAGCACAAGATTTGTGAAAGTCAAACTGAGGGATTCCAAATAATAATTGCTTACCAGGAGAATTACAACAGTGTCAAAATAAAGCCAAGCCACGTGCATGGGTCTTATTGGAAAAAGATACAGTGCAGTGCATCATGGAGGAATCTCAGTCACACTAGGAGAAGTTCTCCTATTCAGTCTTAATGAAGTCACACCAAATCATTTCTTTCACCCACTGGAGCTGCTAACTGGAAAATAATCCCCCTCCTCACCCCACCCACAACCTTGAAACCCATCCATGTTACATTTGCACGACCAGTTTAATAATTTTGGGGGGGGGGGGGGGGTCATCTCTCCGAACCGAGTGCTGCTATCCTTCTACTGCTTTTATGGGGTAATGCAGACTCTTCAATCCAAGTTCACCGTGACCTTAAGAAAGTTCTAGAGCAGGGGCGGGCAAAGTTTCCAAACCCAAGCACCACGTACCAAAAACTTCATATGGCCAAGAGCCACAAGGTACGCACAGACACGTCTCATGGTTCTGCTTCGTGATTGGTCGGTGGTCTGTGGTCCTGGCTGCTGAGTTTGAGGAGCAGGTGTAATTCAGCTGCTGAGACCCCGATGAAATGAAGACACCGGATCATTAAGGCTGTGCAGAACCCCAAGACCAGCCAGCTTCAATAGCTGCACTGGATCTGCTCAAGAACCACATGCAGCTCTCGAGCCACTTTGCCCACTCCGGTCCCAAAGTCACTCACCAGCTCTGACGCAGACAGTCAAAACCTCTGAGATCCAGTAGATGAGGTACTGAGCGCGCAGTTCTGATGGTTCAGAGTTCTGCTTCAAGTCAGCAAACATTTTCTCAAGCAGGGTCTGTGTAAAATCCTTGGAATGGAGGCCATCTAGCAGGGGCTGCCAAAATCGGTAAAACCTCAGGGGGATTTTAAAATCCAACAGCTCTTTGCTTTCTATTTTGTAAAAAATAAGCTTCAATTAAAGAATGAACTTCTTTATAAATAGATATATTGAACAAAAAGTTGTAGATCCCAAGAGAGTATCATGCATTAAGTTCAGCGTCTCAACACTCTATTCACTTTCCAGCACAGAAATGAAAACTCCCTGTAGACTCTGGTGAAATCATGGCAAGAGAGGGAGCTCTTGGCCAAAGTCCTCCTTAGAAGCCAGTCAGCTGTGCAGGGATAGCAATGACACTGCAAGGTCAGCCCCTTCTGCCTTTGGGATGGATATAAACAGAGAGGCGGCTTGGGAAATGGTCAAAGACAAACTAGCAGGAGAGTTTTATGCAAGGTAGAAGTCTATGGTAACAGGTTCCCAGGTAGGCGGTCACAGCCCCAAGTGGTATTTGATATACTCTGCATGTCTTTGTTGCTGTCTGGGGTCCTACAATTGGACTATAACCAAGAGGCGGCAATAAGATTCACCTACAGCTTCCCACCCCTCTGCAAGCACATACAGCCAGAGGCACCAACCTTCCACCTTGATATTCAAGATCTCCAGCTGCTCCACAGTTGGGATGAGACAGCCATCATCCAGCAGAGCTTCCACCACCACCTCCCTAGGACAAGCAGAGGCCTCCATTAGTACAATCTCTGCCTTGCCTTTCCAAACCGCCTCCCATGTGGACCTCAAAAGGAAGTTCGCAAGCTGTACATCACATACATACGTGTACGCGTACCCAACACACAGAGAATCCATTTTAATGGCTATTGAAGTGGAGTGGGAAACAGAAATTGGCACCAAAACACTTAAGCCAGGAATATAAGAACACCATATCCAGCTGAATCTGGAGGGGGAATGCAATTATTAAGACACTGATAACATCCGGCACCGAGTACACAGGCGAAATGAGAAGGATTTGGTGAAGCCAACGTGGGAAAGAGACAACTTAATTGATTTTGGTGGATCAGAACAGGCTAAACAAGACCTTTGGAGCAAGACACAATAAAATAAAAAAATCCAAGCGTAAGTTCCTATGGCTGCCCTATACCTGAACAAGATTTCTGTTTGCCAACACATGAGATGGCATTAAAAACCCAGTGCTTATTAATGTGCACAAATATCAAGCAGGTGCTTAAGAGTACCGAATGGTCACATCAAAAGGATCTGTTTTCTCTCTTGGGCATTGTGATGATGGAGTCAGTTTAAGCAATGCAAGAAACATACAATGTGTGAAGGGGGAGGGGAGGAGCAATCCCTCAAAGTGAGCATTCATCCAGATAGCAAGGCCAATTGGATGCAAGATTTCATAAAGCCAAGCCCAGTTTACAAGCCTCTGGCCACAGGCGCAATTGGCACAGGGCAAGGTGACTGGGTGGGAGCCCAGCTGTTGAAGGCCAGCAGCAAAACATCTCCCCCAGTCCAGAGCTGACAGTTTCAGCTTGGCGCGGTCTCTTTTTAGCTCTCTGTTCTAAGGTAATGACTAGATTCCTGGTTGCAATTACTGCTCCGCATTGACTGTTCAAGTCCACATCCACGCAGATGGCTGCCTCAATGCACCAGCCTGTCTAACCACTGACAAGAGTGCAGCTTACTCAGAATCACAGGCTCGACTCCACAGAATGCAGAAGTGACAAAACTCCGGTTACCACCAAAAGCAGCACTGGTTTCCAATCGAAACACACTTCTCCAGCCTTCAGCACCACACACAGGAACCACGGCCTAGACTCACGTGACTGCTTGTCCTACATTGGCTCAGTTTATGTATTTCTGACTGGCTACGTCTACATGCCTGAGGAAGGGCTCTGCGTGGCCTGAACGTTTGCACATTCTCACCAACAGAAGCTGGTCCAATAAAAGATATTTGAACTATTTTATCTCCATCTCTAAACTTGCTCTGCTGATTGCCAGGCCAGAGTCATAGATACCAATTCCCCAAGGCTCAGGTTGTCTACAGCTTCTCCAGGACTCTGAGTAGGGCCCTGTTGTTGAGGGTCTAGCAGTACCGGAATCACTGCAGATGCACTGACGAGCATGGGGGAGGGAGACTACCAAGTGTTTGTGACAGAGACTGTGTGCACGTTCCCCCCCTCCCCTCCCTCCACACACACAGAGGCCAAAACTAAAGTTGTTGCCTTGCACATCACTTACCAAATCCAAGCACCTCACCTGGCAATGACTGGTTCCCAGAGTGGAAATTCCTAAGCAACAGATGCTTTTCCATGATGCACCGTAAGAAGTCACTTGTCCACTCTTAGCCCAGGACCCTGGCACCCAGGAATACCAAACAGTGACATCCACCTTTCTTTCACAAAACGCAACTCTCCCATCCCCTCCACACTGAAGACACCTTGTGCAGGCATCCAACAGTGTTGCATCTTCCTTAGGGTTAATCAACTCAAACAAGAAGCCAACACAGTTCCTTTCCCGTTCTTCAAACCAAGCACAGATAAGACAAGATATAAAGGGCTTAAGCTTCCTTCAGTTCTCCCTTCCTCAGTTTCCTTTCAGCAACATAGATTTTGGTTAAATATCAGGAAACCGCTCTTAACAGCACGTGGGCAATGGAATCAGCTGCCATGGGAGATTGTGGAATTATCAACTGAAGGTTTTAAAAAACCAGATGGACAAGCATCGGTGATAAAACCCACACCCAGCTCCGTCTCTCCCCCAAAATAAAATAAAATAAATAAATAAAAGACATGACATGATGCACTGCCCCTAAAAGTCAGAAGTAACACAGCGATACCCCACCACCCCTGCAAAAAAAAAAAAAAAGTCTTCAAATGTATTGTTGGACAGCACCCTTCCTACAAATCAAGTTAACCCCTACTAGTCCTAGCCCCTCTTGCTAACCTCCTCACAGGACCCCCATACACCAACGCTGACAGCCTGATTGGGCGCTCCCCCTCTCTCCCTTCCGTAGGACTAGCCAACGTCCTCCCTACCCCCTTCCCCAGAGACACCATCTGCAGTAGGGAAGAGACGGGCCAAGCCCCAGGCTCCCCACTCTCCTAGAGGCTGCACGGAGGAAACAGGGTTGGCGTGTTGGCTCTCCCTTCCTACCCCAAAGGCAGCTGCTGAGGATGCAAAGAACTGGGCCAACTCCCCCCTTCCCATGCAGTAGTGAACAATTAGTAGATAATTTAAAAGGCTGGTGTCCACACAGCCAATCACCATGGTGTAAAGCAGAGCGAAAGTAGTGGTCGCAGCAGAAGCAGCTCCCCAACAATAGCATTTGCATTGCGATATAAAGTTCAGTGGAGGTTGAGAGAAGGGGTGGGCTTTTCAATAAAGTAAGCTAAAGGTACTACTGCCAATTAAAAAATCCAGAGGACACTGGCAGGAATCTTTTCTGGGTGCTGCTTTTCATCTCTGGTGACTCTCAGAGAAAACCTGGAGGAGGAGGAGAAGGAAGTCTCACAGCAGTCAGAGCATCACAGTCACAGCTGTTGAGAACAGGCATTTTTCCCTTACCTATATATAGCAACCGATACTACAGCCTTAAAGACTCATGCTCTCTTGACTTTTTTTTTTTTTTTTTAACCCAACACTTTTTCTTGATGACGCTGTCTGTGCTGTCTGCAGACTAATGCAAAAGATTTGCCAACAAGGACTGGGCTTTATCAAACAGCAATGATGTTGTACAATTTGATTAGCGCAGGGAAAGCTTCAGTCCCCAAATACATCAGTTCCTGTTTGCCACTTCCTACCTCCAAGTGATCACAGAGATGTAGCTAGAGTCCTAGAGCAGGAATTCCTTTATGCAATTTCTGGAAACAGGACAGAGTAGGTATCGCAATCCCTTGCATTGTGGGAAACACCACATCAGATTAGGGAGTTGGAGGGGGCCAGCGAAACGCAGAGGAACTGGCAGCTGTGTAAACATACTGCTATGGGACGAGACAAACACGGGTTTAGAAACACAGGGCGAGTGTGCAAGGGGAAAGGTCACTGTGCAAGGGAGGCCTTAGTCTAATCCTGGTTCAGAAAAGCTAGTTTGACTGCACTGTCACTTCAACTCTTTGCATCTCTGTTTTCCACGCAAGGAGCTTGTTCTTCCAGCAGCTCAGTTGTCCCATCTGGCCAGCCTGAAGCAGCGCAGAGCCCCCTCCACCCCACCCCGAGCAGTCCTTCCAGCTGTGGCTGTATCTGAACAATGCCACGCCTTTCTAGCAATTCCAGTCGCAGTGCTCTGGAGCGGTTCAAAAAGAGACGTACCCCTCATGCAACACAAATGTAGAGGCAGGCTAGAATTTCCCAGTAATTATTGTTGCCTGTGGGGAGAGAGGGTTGACCACTCAGCTTGAGACACTGGAGGGTGGGGTGGTACACAGAATTTTCTAAAATTCTGGCCCCTTTAAGTAATAACACTTTGCTCCCATGCAGGGGTTCTCATCTCTAAATCTTAGAAGGGCTTTGCAATAAGAGGCAATATCATTTACAGATGGGAAAACGGAGGTATAGAGAACTTGTCTATGGACTGTCGGGCAGTATAAGCAGGGCTGAGGAACATCCATCCCTTTAAAGTTTATGCTTGGCAACCCATACAGAAGCTGTTCTGCCTCTGGACCAAATACATTTCCTACCTCCATGCTTGACCAACAGACAGGCTGGCTTCAACCTTGCAATTGTGAAACATGCGTTTACAGGAAATGAATTCCCCTATCAAAAGCAGCAGACAGCAGAGTATCAGAAAGTTTACAGTGGAAAAGCTTAATTCTAAACATCCCTCCATCCCAGTCTCGGTCACAAGTTCCAACAGCCACTCTGCTATGGCAGTTTTACAAGCAATGAGTTGGCATTTTGCAATCCCATCCTCCGATACTGGCTGCCAGGAGCAGGAATTTCCCTCTCAAACAGTCAACAGGCCAGGCAAAGCAGTACAGCCAGTTTCATGGCACCTCAGCTGACCCCAGTGATCATAGAACCCTATAAAAAGTACCAGGGAGAGCGTGGGAATATGAACCAGAAGCTGTAAGTCTTATGCAATGTTTACAGGAACTAGCTTCCCCCTTTTGGGTCTTTTCCCAATCACACCAACCACAAGGTAGACAATGAGAGCCCACACTTTTCTCAAGAACCCTAAAAACCCTTGGTCAGCAGCAAGATGTAATAGCAAAGGCAGCCAAGTACTGAGGTATGCCTTGTCAATATGTAAGCTAGAGAAGCATAAGCATTACTCCGTTAACCCCGCTGCATGAAGGAACCGAAACCACAAAAGGAAAGACACTATACAGCCCCAGAGATTATTGAAGTACGTCACACAGGGTGTTTTCAAATGAGACAATAGCCTGCTGGAGTTGGTGTTCGGTCTCTGCAGACCCCACTCGCCCCCTACTCGCATGTAAACAGGAAGTCGCCCGCGTATATTCACGTGCGTGCGGACAGCCCTCACTCACAGCATGATAAACTTAATACACGGGCAGTTGCTGTGCTCTACCCTCCCCCTTCCCGGTATCCCGCCCCCTCCCATGGCTCACAGACGCAGCAAACAACTGGAAGCCGCCACACCAGCTGTTTCTTTCTTCTGGGCTATTATTATAGGGCCATGGTCGTGGCCCTATAGTTAAGGCGGTAGCAAACTCTCATTGAACAGCACCTATGCTGTTCAATGGGAGTCAGTAAAGCAAAAGTTTCCGGTTGGCGACCATTCTAGCTTTCCTCCAGCAACACGTGTGTTCTGTGATTACAAACAATGAAGCGGAGTCCAGGGGCAGGGTGGGGGCGTGTCCCCATCCCTCACCTGCCTCTGCCAGCTAGTAGTGCTGCTGCAGGAGCAGGACACCAAAGTCCTGGGACACCAAGGGAACTGGGAGATAAAGCAGTTTGTTTACAAACAACTCCTCCCCATGTGCTGATCAGAAAGTGGTTGCCTTGTAAAGAAGGTTCTTCAAGATGGCTCCCAACATTCTCACAACTGGGTTGTGCATGCTCACCCTGTTCAAAACAGGCGATGCGATGGTCTCGAGCTCCTCTACTATAAAAAGCACTCTCTCCCTGACAGTTCCTTCCAACTCTTTCTAGGAATACACATGCGGGGCTGGAAGGGTGGGTGTTGTGAGAATGTTTGGAGCCATCTCAAAGAACGTTGTTTACAAGGCAGCAACCTTCTGTTCATCGAGTGGCTCCTTACAGGCTGTTTTTACATGGCTCTGCCGGGTTTTTGGGGGTGTGTGTCCATGGGCGCGCCAGTGCATGGGCGTGGCGTGCACATGGCCACACACATATCCCCACTCACCCGCCATCTCATCCGCACACAGAGCAACCGCCGTTTTCCCCGGTTCCTCCGTGCGTGGGGATGAGATAGGGCAATTGGGATTCTTACCTGTGAATTGCCCTTCTGTAGCCTTCTAGGGAGTTTATTCGGACCTAGGGAGCGTTCTCCCTCTTGACCACTAGGAGGCAGCACAGACTTTTGACTGGGCATGTGTAGGGAGAGCGCGCCCTCGCTTCCCCAGGAGTACCCCAGCCGAAGAACTGGAGCTGAAATAACAAAAGAAAACTTTTCCCCGAAACTTCGGGGGTTAACACCACGGAGTCCCCCACATGGGGCTGAAGCAATAACAACTTTAACAGATTACATTTAAAACAGCCCAGGCGGGTCGAATAAACTCCCTAGAAGGCTACAGAAGGGCAATTCACAGGTAAGAATCCCAATTGCCCTTTCTATAGCCTTCGGTCCGTTTATTCGGACCTAGGGAGGTAACATAGCAGTAATGTTTATTCGGACGGGGAGGGACAGCACGTTCAAGAAATCCCCTACCCCTTGGAGGATCCGCCTTCCACCGGCGGCCTCTGCGGATTGTTGTAAACCATTATATAAATGCCTAGTAAAGGTATGCAGGCTCTTTCAGCCAGCCGCCTTGCAGCTGTCAGTTAAAGGGGCCTTGGAGAGGAGGGCCGAACTAGTAGCCGCCCTTCGAGTCGAGTGGGCCAGAATCGGTTAGGAGGCGGTAGGCCAGAGGCCTTGGAAGCCTCGGCAAAACAGGACTATATCCAACCGGTCAGGACTGACTTCGACACCTTTGCGCCCCTGTGGCGGGGATGATAACTGACTAACAACTAGAAGCTCGTCTGAACAGTGCTGACCACAGCAGATAAATTTTTTAAGGCTCTGCGCACGTCCAGGTTGTGCCACAGCTTTTCTAATGCGTGGCGAGGACGAGGGCCAAAAGAAGGCAGGACCCTATCCTGTGACATATAGAAAATAGAGGAGACCCTAGGTAAAAGGGTCGGTTTAAGAACTCAAGCTGGCCCGGCCCGGGGCATTTACCACACGCCCCGCAGTAACTCGACAGCGCCTTGGACCTGAACCCAGGGCCCAAGGCCTTCTGGAGACAGCGTCCTACACCTAGAGCCTCCATGGCCGGCTTTTAAACGAAGGAACCCCGACTCCCGGCTGAAGAAGCAGAGGGCAGGGTCAGCTGATAAGGCCCCCTGCTCAGAGAGACGTTTTGCTGTGGTAATAGCTATCAGGAAAACCACCTTGATGGACATATAAAACAACGAGACCTGATGCAGCGGCTCAGAGGGAGAGCCAGTGAGAGCGTTAAGCCCCCGGTACAAATTCCAGGGGAGAGATTAACCCAGCGGCCCTCATAAACTGCCAAACGTGGGGATGCGGTGACCCCTTAGGTTTGCCTGATGCCCCTATAAATGCTATGTTATAGCTGGTACTTGTCTACTCAGGGTGTTAGGGCGGAGCCCCCTATCAAGCCCCTCTTGGAGGAACAGTAAAACCTGAGGGATTTAGGGAGACCACGGAGGGATTTGCCTAGACTCGCCCCAACCCACAAACACCCGCCAGTTGCACAGGTCTATGCGCCGGGTAGATTTTCGCTTGGCTGCTACCAGGGCGTGTATTACAGAAGCCAAATAGCCCAGCCCCTGAAGGGCTAGGGCTTCAACAGCCAAGCTGTTAACTTCCGAAATTACCGCTTCTGGTAAGTTAGGGGCCCCTGCGACCGAAGGCCGTGGGTGACCGGCGAGTAGAGGGTGTTTCCATGAGACAGGTGGAGCAAGCCCAGAAACCAGGTCCGGCGAAGCCAAAAGGGTTCACAATTATGGCTGTGGCCTGCAGAGGCTTGCACTTGGGAATTGACCGGCTGATCAGGGGACAAGGTGGAAAGCGTAAAGGAGCCCCTGAGGCCACTGATAGGGAGAACAGGCTGAGGGTTCCAGGTGAAAAAGCGGGGTAGCTTGTGGTTGGTCAGAGAGGCGAACAGGTCTAGTAACGGCGAGCCGAATGCCCCTCTGACCAGGTGAAAGGCCGCCTGGCTCCGCGACGACTCTCCCGGGACCAGCGTCTGCCGGCTCAACCAGTCTGCTTCGACGTTGCCTGTTCCCTTAAGATGAAGGGCTGATAGGGAGACCAGGCGCTGATCCGTCCAATTGACTAGACGGTATGCTTCCCTGTGGGGCGTCTTTGAGCACGATCCACCCTGATGATTGACGCAGGCCATCGCACTGGAGTTGTCCGTGAACCCCAGGACGGGACACCCCTTCAGGATCGGCAGGAATTTGATGAGCGCCCAGCGAATGGCTCGTAGCTCCAGCCAGTTGATGCTGTTGGTGGCTGCTATGGGTGACCAAGACCCCTGTGCCCGGTTGAAACCGAGGTGCGACCCCCATCCGGAGGGGGTAGCATCGGTCGTTAGGACCACCCTGGTTGGCTCCGTGAGAGGGACCCCGTCCAGGAAGCGGTTCGGAGCTTCCCCCCATCTGAAGAATCGAGCAATGGCGCTCGGCACCTGCAAGGTCATTGGAACCTTGCTGATGAGCCGTAGGTGCCAATGCCGGAGCAACCGTCGCAGCGGACGAGCGTGAAAGCAAGCCCATTGCAGGTGCCAGGTGCATGAGATCCTGGATCCCGACAGGGAGGTCGGAGACCGGAGAGACGCTTGCGCTCAGATGTAAGCTATAAGGGCCCTGATCTTGCTTTGACGAGCGGGGGGCATGAATATTCGGTTCAGCTAGGTGTTGAATATTACCCCCAGGTGCTCCAATCGTTGGGCAGGTTCGAGGAGGCTCTTGGCGCGATTGAATTGGCAGCTGTGGCTTTCCAGTAGTAACTGGTGCGCTGCAGGTGAAGTCAGGCCCGTTCTTCGACCACGGTCGAACCAGGATGTCATCGAGGTAGGGAAAAATCGACATGCCCCCGAGACGCAGGGTTGCCATAAGTGGTATCAACCTCGTCGTAAATGGCCAGGGGCGTGCAAGGCCAGATGGAAGGGCCGGGTACTGCCCGTGCTGGGCGTTGTATGCAGAGCGGAGCCAATGGCGGTAGCATAGCCCGTCGCCCTTTAATATGGCGAGGGAGATGGATGCTAAGGTTTGTTGGGGATGCGTGACACGGGAGACCTACGAGAGTACTGCTTTGGATAAGAGCTGAGCTCTATGGGGTACACCCCCCCTACTGTCTGTAGGGCCCAGGCATCCGAAACGGTTGGACTCCCCTGCTTCACAAAGTGAAGGAGCCTTCCTCCCAGGCGGCCGGAGTCGTGGGAGGAATAGCCTAAGGAGACAGGAGTCCTGCGAGCGGGCAGGGGACTGGACCACTTAAAGGAGGACGATTGGTAAGCCAGGCCTGTTGGGTTTTGCCCCGCGCCCTCTCTGCCCTCTACTGGTTGTACCAGGGGGTATAAGAGTAGGGACGCTTGTAGCCGTGATTCGGCCTCTGAAAGGGGCGAAAAGGTCTTGTTCAGAGCTGGGCCAAAACGCATACGGCCCCTAAATTTGCCGTGGACCTGGAGATTTTTGCATGCAAGGCAGCTCGCCCCTGTCGGCGGAGCATCCATCCAAAAGGCATGGGTGACATTTGCCGCCAGTTTGCGTGACAGAGATTCAGAAATGGCTCGGGTCTGGGTTTTGCGCAGCCCACTTTCAATACCCCTATCCGTAGGATCCCTCGGGAGAAGGTCCTCAGAGGATGGAAACCCTGACTGGCAGGCTAGGGAGGCGGCCGCTGAGTCCACCTCTGGTGGCTTGAATAGAATCACTCTGCTTCGTAAGGCAGTAAAGTGCTTGCTTGGTTTTAGCCCGCTGAGTCGCTTTTGTGGGATGCGTCCATTGGGCTCTAATTTTTTCAAAGGGCTGGCCAGCACAACCCCCGTCTTGCCCCTATTGTTTTTCGGGATGTATTCCCTCTCAGAGTCCTCCTCCGCTGGGGAAGAATCAGACTCACCCTTTATTCGAGAGCGTGGGGTGGCATGAAGTCCCTTTGGCCCTCTTCAGGTGCTGAGGGTCTTGATAAGAAGGGAGCTCCCTGCCCTCACTGAGTAACCATTCCAAGGGCCCACATACTCCACAGAGGAACCAGGCTCTGAACCCGTGGTTTCTAAAGTCAAGGTTAGCCCTTAACCCACAAGGCCAGCCGGTCCCACTCCCCCGCAGGGGCCCTGCTCCTCATCTGGCGAGGAATGATCTTCCTCCCTTTCAGAGCCCTCTGAGGGCGAAGCTGGCCTAGGAGGAAGAGTCACTCCTGCCCTGGGATCTGCGCTTCTTACGCATGGGCTGTAGGGGGGGCTCTGAGTGGACCTGGGGAGGAGGAATCTCCCAACTCTCCTTCCGCTGAAGGGGCATCCCCCTGCTCACTGCCCGATGATGACCCCAAAATGTCCCGGAGGGAAGGGCCCTGTGGTTTAGCAGGGGCTTTTCGCTTCCCCTTGCTAGCCCTCTTAGAGGCTCCCATAAATGAGGCCTTGGGGGAAGGGGGCTTCCGTTTTTGTTGAGGGTGTAGTCCTGAGAGCAGCAAAGCACCAGTTCTAGCACCCAGGGCTGGCACAAATCCCACTGGAGGGAATGGGCCTTTGCATCCATGCTAAGAGCACACCTAGCAAGGATTGTGCTCCTCGTGCAACTGAAGAGTGCTCACATGGAGCCTTTGAAACTCTTCTGCCCAGGGAGCCCCACTTACTTGCGAGGAGGCAGAGGAGTCTGCCTCCTCCCGTTCCTCCATTTCCTCTGTCGGATTGGTGGGGCATCCTTCCCCCTCCTGGCCACGTGGCTCCTCTGCTGCCTCGCGGGGGCCGCAGCCTGGGCCCAGTGCTCCCTCGCAGGTTCGCTTCCCAGCCCAGCGTTAGCTTTGCCGCTCGCTGCGCGGCGGGCGGCGGCTCTGCGGATCTTGGCAATCTCAGCCATGTCCGACTGGCCAAAAGGGTCGTGCGTACCCCGCTGGGGTCGAACGCCACAAGCTGGGTCCCCGGGCCGTACCAGCAGGCCGGCACCGGAACGAGGCGAGCAGCCCTCTTTTAATTCCAAAGGACTGTGAGGAGTCCCGTTCCTGCTGCGATTGCAGGCTGGTCTAACTCTAATTACTAGCCCCCCCCGTCTCAGAAGGAGAGCAAGGGAGGCACGAAAGTCCGTTGGGGGTGCAGAGCCCCCGCGCTGCACTTCCTAACAGTTCAGAGGCAGACTTTCAACTGGGGAAGCGAGGGCGCGCTCTCCCTACGCATGCCCAGACGAAAGTCTGTGCTGCCTCCTAGTGATCAAGAGGGAGAACGCTCCCTAGGTCCGAATAAACGGACCTAAGGCTATAGAAGGGGGGTGAGTGGGGATGCGTTAGGTAGGCGCACGCATGCACCCCCACTCACTGCGGACACGTGCACCGTGTTGTTCACACAGGGCTCCCCCACCCATGTAAAAAGGGCCACATTCTCACAACTGTCTTACCTATACCATCTTAGGTAGGAATTTAGGCTGTAAAGCAATATCTATTCTATCTTGGAAAATCTGCAAATATGCTTGATATTATTATGGCTGCTACTTCACTAACTCTTCTTAATGAAGTTATTGCTAACAGAAATACTGTCTTTAAACCCCCCACCCTTTAACCAGTCCATTTGTGCACCCCATATAATCAATTCACGCTGCCCCAGGGGCGCAAATGAAATGTTTATGGCTGGGGGGCAGCATGAATTATGGGAGCACAGCTGAACTGATTATATTATATATAATGTATGTATATATGAATGTATCTCGTTTCATGGCATAATGAGCTTAATAGGCTGGCTGCATTTTGGGTGTCTTGTGTGTTTGATAGCAGCGCCCCCCAGGCCTGCTGAGCCGGGCAGTGCCCCTAGGCCTGCCGGTGGGACACAAAGAGGGGGACCTATCTTGACTTCTTGGCCAGGGGCCCATTGCACCCTAGCTACGTCCCTGGTCTAGAGCGCATGACTGATCAATCTGAATGAGTGTGTGAGGTGAGAGCATGTGTATGTAGTGTGTATGGATGAGAGAGTGTGTGTGTGCATGCGTGCGATCAATTTGAATGAGTGTGTGAGAGGTGAGAGCGTGTGTGTGAATGAGCGTGACACCTCTTTTACACGAGATGCACCAACGCAGTGGCATGGGTGGGTGCATCGCATATGAAAACAGTCGCTTGTGTGCTCCTGTGTAACACCTAACACGCACCTCCACCCTGCACAGAGAAAGCTGTGAAAAGACAGGTTGCTCCATGTGGGGGATGGGTGAGCGCCTGTGTGCACCTGCAGAGTTCTTGTGTCTGGGGCCAGCTTATGCATTAACAAAACTATTAAGTTACCTAGACAAAAACCCTTTGGTTTAAGAAGCTTGTTACGGCCGCATTACAAATTATACTCAAACGTTAACGTGACAGTAAATTGTATAAGGCAACTTTATTAAATATCAAACCAATCTATACATTTTTCTTATTCATTAATTTTTAAAAATGCCAACTGAAATTAAACTATACATTCCTCATCCCTTATAAGTATCGTTCAGTAACCATACCACACATATGCAGCTTAATTTCAGTCATAATTATTTTTTATTAATGAATAAGGAAAGAAAAATGTATAGAATGGTCTGATATTTAATAAAGCTCATGTGCTGCACGCAGCCAATTCTAGCAAGGCAGCCACTCAGCACTTTAAGAAGTTGAAAGTATTTGGCATGTGGTCTGCAGACTTAACGGAGGCCTGTAACACAGCCATGAATCCTGAGAACTTCAGGCTGCTTGGTATCGTGCCGCAGGCCTTCATGGTTGCTAATCAGCAAAATCTGCGAGCTATCCAACAGATCCAAGCAGCCTGCTGCTGTTGGATCAAGGAGATTTCTAAGCATAGATGGGCACTCACTCATCTGTGGCAGTGGGGGGCACCACAACACGCAGGAAGCTCCTGCTTCAACACCATAGACTTGCCTTCCTTTGGTGACAATGGACTGTGCTGAGGGCAGGGACCATGTTGACTGCGTTGCTGCAATTTGCAGTGATTCTTTTTTTTCAGAATCAGCCAATCCTCGCAGTGACAGGCTGAAATTGCAGTGACACTGCAGTGGGAGCTGTCTGCAGGATCTTTAAATCCTGGCTCAGGCATACACTTGTCACCTGACCCCAAACTAAAACCGCTGCTGCAGCTGCCGCCAGGGAGGTGCGACCACGACTCCTGAGGGTGAAGAGGCCCCATGGAGATTAATTGGGGGGGGGGGGGCGTCCTAGGGCCCTATGTTTTGGTGAGGGAGGTCTGGGGCTTTAACTTGAGGTGGGAGTTCTGGGGTGCTGAAATTCCAGAGGATTTGAGTGGTGTTTGATTAACAAAGTTGTGATTCTATATCAAACCTGTTGAAAAAGCATGCTGGTAAGGAAATTTGCATGTATAAACTGTTGTATGACTATGCAAATCAAGTTAATTATGCAAATGTTAATGCTTGCAGTGAATTTGCAGAATTTAGCTTTACTAGTTGCAGAATTGAAGATTATTTTGTCACAGTGAACACGTCTCTAGCTGAGGGGCATCAAAACCCTGCAATAAGAGATGATGTGTATAGAGAACTACCTATCAGGAGATGCGGCTTCACTCACCAATGCCCTTGCACATGGCTGTAACCACAGAAAAGCTTGTCTGGGTGAAGAAGAAAACCAGACACTGGTGGGAAAACATGCTGTCCTGTTGGGGCGAACCTGAGTAGATCTCCAACTTTGGGATGCCCCAGCACCTCGTCCTCCAGATAGCAGAGATCCTCAGACCTCTGCTGGAGAAACAGAGCACGGTGATGTGGGTGCCTATCCCAGTGGAGAAGCGTGTGGCCATCGCCATCTGGAAGCTCACCACTCCAGACTCCTGCTGTTCTGTTGCTCAGCAATTCACACGGGAACCTGCACAGTGGCCACCATTCTCACAGAAGTTTGCACGGCAATAGTGGAGGTGCTGCTGGATCAGGTGGAGCAGTTGGCTGACCCGATGAAGGTAATGGAGGGCTTCAGCAGGAGGGCTTCCCAAACTGTACTGGGGCGATCAATGGGAGCTATATCAACATAATTTGCCCACCCCACAGCAAGGACGACTATTGGAACCACAAGGAGTTCTTCTCTGTGGTTTCCCAGGCTGTAGTTCAGAGTTCATGAATGTGCTGGATGGGTGGTCCGGGAAGAACCACTATGTCCACATCTTCCATCAGTCCTGCTTTTTTGTTTGAATGTGCACCGAAGACTTTGCACCCACCACTGAAACCTGCATCGACGAGGTGCTCATGAGACCTGTTGTTCTTGAGGACCCTAACTACCCTCTGAAGCCCTGGCTCATGAAAGTCTACAGTGTTACCTGCACCCCAGAGCAAAGGCACTTCAGCAGGCAGCTCAGTGCCACCTGCTCTGTTACGGAGACAGCTTTTGGACTGCTAGCAGTACTGGAGATCAACTGCCATCAGGATCAATTTCCAGCTGGAGACCACTTCTCTGGTAGCCACCACAAGTGGATGGTGGCTAATATTTGGCTGACACCTAAAACAGGCAGCAAACACCTACTAAACCCGCCCCTGGTAGAGGCTATTGACTCATTTGTTTTTACCCACAGTCTCCTCCGCTCTGTTCAGCACCCCCCTCTCCAAACGTACCGGCACAAGCGGTTTCTAAGCTTTGCTGCCCCTCCGCCTCATCAGAGTTCTACATCATTCCTAAAAGCTTCCTTTGGAGTTTCAGGGGAGAGAAGCGTGGAACTGAAACCTGGACATGGTGGTTTCTGTAGCTAACAATGTGGCCTCAGCGTTTCCTCTTACAGAAAATTCATGCTGCTCAGGCGATGAGTAAAAAACTCTGTTTCCCCAGTTTTTGCTTTCATGACGGGAAGATATATGGCTTCTTGCACGTTCGGACCCAGGCTGCTCTTTTTGTCTTGTCATTTACAGATGCATAAAGTGCTACCTGATCATAACGGTAGCAAGAGACACTTGCATTGGTACTCGTGTGAGCAAATATGTAAAGCCCAGAAGGGTTCATCACGGGGCAAGACTCAACCATAATAATCCAGAGTCAGCACTGGATCCCACCCCAGACAGAATTATTTTCACATGGCCAGAAATTTCTTCTCATCTGACCAAACAGTACCACAAATGCAAGCCATGTTAACAAGCACCGACATGTTGGTGAAAAGCCCATCCATCTTCCCACACTAAGATACCTGCACATTTAAAACAACGATGTCGGATACTTCATGTAAATTAGGCATGGGGAACCTTTTCCTCCCGGGGCTCACTTTCAAAATGAGGCCAATGAGGCCACATAGAAGCTGAGGTTGGGGGTGCTTAAGGAGTGCACTCAGGAAGAGGAGGAGGATCCAGATCATGCATCTGTCCCCTGTCCCTGAGTATGTTCCTTTTTCTGTTGCTTTACACCCTGAGTTCTGCTGTTCAGTGCAAAGCCTCTTCAAGCCACGCTTACAAGAAATGTACTTACTTGCAAAGTTTAAGAGTTAAGTAAATTATTCTCCGTTTTGTGAAAGATGCAAAGTTAACCAAAAGAGAAAATGAGGCCTTGTGAGAACCGTAGACTGCACCCACCACGCCATCCTCTTCTCTGCGGCACCCAACACCCCTTGTTCCACACATAACTTGCCCCTCTTAACGTTCTGACTGTGCCCCCCCCACACTCTACTTTCTCCCCACCTTGTTCCCTCCTCCCATCACACCCCTGTTAAGACTGCTATTGTAGCTCCCTTAGCCCCAAACACAAAGCTGGGGAAATCTCCAAGATGGTGCCAGTTTGCCTACATCCCAAACATCCGAGTTTGATATGTGGCTGCAGCCCCCATCAGAATTTCTTACAGGATGGCCACTATTTTGAAAAGGCCCACTAGCTTAACTAGTAGGTTGCCAGCTATTCCTCTTCCCATATGCCTTCCCTCAAGGATACAGACTGCCTTAATTTGCCGCTGATCTGCTGCAGCATGGCTTGCCCTCAACTGTGCTATGCCGATTCCAGGATCTTCTGAAAAAGCTATGCTTTCCAGCACTGAGGGGGGGACGGGGGGAGAGCCAGGCCCACAGCAAGTTCTTATGTGGCCCATTTTCAGTATCTGGCCCCTAGATCCTTCAAAGTGGCCCCCAGGATGGAAAAGGTTGCCCACCCCTGGACTAAAAACACTCCTAATTCAGCAACAGCTCCATTATGCAGCTGGGATGTTGGCTCAGCTTAGCAGATGCTATAACCAAGAGTTGCACACATAATAAGCTTTCCGTAAACACAGCTCAACTCAAAGAGGTTCCTCTTTAACCCTTTCTTGCTCAGTGGAACTCTGGCTTGTTGCCCTGTACACAAGGCCTCTAGCCTGGTACGTCGGACACAGCTAGATTTTTAATTGGCTGGGCTGCTTTTGTAGTACTGCGTCCCACTGACCCTACTTGATTTGCCCAATCTTAGAGCAGAGCAGACATTGCTCTGATTCCGACTGCAACAAGGAACAAATTCTTCCAAGTGCCCACATGAAATATTTACAGTGAGATACAGCACGATGTGCTTTTTTTTTTTTTTTTTTTTAAAAGGGACTTTGCCATATAAATTATTTAGAAAGGAAAATGCTAGCGCATCTCTGCTCCACGATGGGAGAAGAGCAAGAGCTCCCAGGCCTGCAGCCCTTGTACCAGAGTTTCTGTAATGTTTCCTCAGCTCTGAACATTTTTAATTGGGCTGACACCCACCCACCTCCCCTGTAGCTTAACGATATTTAGCGGGCTATGTAGGCCGGGAGTCTCCAAAGAGCTGTGCCTCCTAAAGGTCACTTGGAGATGCACGAGTCTTTTGGAGCGCACGACTCTTAAGCATCTGGGGGAAGCTTAACTCATTAAGCACCTAAAATGGCGAGTGCTTTTGCTGAACATGCCTGCTGCTGCACAGGGGATGGGGGAAGAGAGAGAGACACACACACACACACACACACACACACACGCAACAGGAACAAAAGGTTGGAACAAGGGTTCCAGCAAGTTAAGGAGGAGTCTCCAGCTGAAGTTATAATCTTATGGCTTGGGGGGGGGGTAGGGGGTAGAGATGATGCACCATTTTGGGAAGCCTAGTCTTGAGAAGATGCTGCATGTTCTTTGCACTGAACAAACAAGGAGACTTCCTAGCATTAACGGAAGCAGCACAATGTACAATTCTCCACCTCATTTCATATAACGCAGTCCTATTCCTCCTGTCTTGCCACCAAGTCTTGGGCCTGTAGATTTAAATGGATTGTAGCTGCAACTGTGTGATTGTACCTAGCTGCGACGTGTCCTACTAATGTCACCCTGTACCTGCATCACCATCCCTCCTTCACCCCATTTGGACCTTTCTGGCAATTCCCCATTTCATATCAGATTCAAGATGAATCTCTCTTCGCCAAGGCCTCTCACAGCTCTGTGTCCCACCCCCAGCTTTTCAAGTTGCTCCCTTGTCCCAGATGCCAGGCTTAATTCCTCACCTGTCAGCTTCTTACTGACACTTCCATGCCTTCTGTGTCATAAACACACTCCTTTAACGAGGGTACAAACCCTTTTCTCTCACAACTCTCTCCGTGGAAACCCCTTTCTCCCCTGATGCAAAGCCCGTAGAAAGCCAGCTCCTTTATTGCATCTTCAGGTAGGTGGGGGCAACTGGCACATTTTTATATTTCTAGCTAGTAGGTATCTGAAAAATTCACAAATCTATTCACAGAAAATGCTAACACACTTTGCAGTGTTTGCAGTACCCTGACCTCCGACCCTAGCACACCCACCTTGCCCCCAACCCAACACCTCTCATGCTCCCCAGCACACCCCTGACCGCCAATAAACCCACCTCACCCTCTGTCCCCATCAGCGTAGTCTTGTTCATACATTGGTAGCATTTGCACATTGAGGCACTCCATGGACTACACATACATTACCGTATATAACTCTGAGAGAATCCCAGTTCTGGGAGATAAATCCCAATTCTGCCCGACATCTTTTTGCATTTGTATTCATTTTTACAATTGATGGCAAATCTACAGTTTCCAAGTTTAAATCTGATATAAAATATATGTAGCTTATGCAACTGAAAGTATCCCAAAATGTTTTTATACAGTGAACTCAAACCTGGCTATTAATAGATTATGTAAGAATTTTCCCACTGCATGTGGGACATTTGAGCACCTCCCTCCTCCACAACTTTTTATCACTGTTGCTTAGACTGTAGGGTTCATAGGGCAGAGTGTGGCTCTGTGGGACTCCAATACTTGTATATTTTGACCAACTACCCTGCACACAGTAAAATGGAGTGAAAACACGTGGCAGCAATAGAGTGAAAGGGTTCTGGAGTCGGAGATTGGTTTCTTTTAAGCCATCCTTAGACAAAGCCTACCTGTTCTCTTGCAACAAGTCTTTAATCTGAGCCAAAATCCACTCCACCTCAGATGAGGAATTACACCAGGCTCTCTGGGCTTTTCCTAGGTGCTGAACCTGCTGAAGAATCTGTACAGGAGAGAAACAACATCGTTAACTCGTAACGCACGTTAAAGCGTGACGGCCAATACACAGAGCCAGCTGTGGTATGAAGAGCAGATGTACCAGACTCATGTTTCAGCTGCAGCCACTGAAAGTTACCCTCCTTCCACTGGCACTTGCAATGGCTCCTAAGAGATCCCCTCTCTCTAGCCCAGGAGGTTCCATGCTTTGATAGACCAAGACAGTAGTCACAAAAGGTATAATGGTACGGAACAATAAATAATGAACAAGTCCAACAACAACTGTACCCAAGGGCAAATGAACTCCACAGAAATAAATCACAATTAAATAGTAGGTGCAAGCAAGCACAGTAGTAAATGCAAACCACAAACACTGTATGTAACAAATTTGCTTAATAGCGAAAGGCAGGCATACCAAATGATACAAACAAGACAACTGAACCAAAGTAAATATAAACCTAAAACAAACGTACAACAAATGAGGTGAAACCGCTTCACTGGAGGTGTAGATTCTAGGAAGCGAAGCTTGGAAGGGCTCTGGTTTTCCTCAAAGCGTGAAGCAGGAAAAAAGCTCAAATACTACACCAAAAGTATCCTTTCTAGATGTGAAGCAGGAAATAAAGTTCACAAGCTGCGCTGAAGGTATCCTTTCTGACGTTTCGCTAATACAAGCTTCATCAGAGGTAAAGATCCTGCTTATAACGGGGGATATGGAAAACCTTAAAGAACATTTGCCATGTCGTCACAATGCTTGGGGGCGGGGCTGAGTCTCCCTGCGGATGAAAGCAATCCAGGCAGCCTAAACAAACTTTAAATCTACAGAGCATGTATATAGCTGGATTTAAATTCAGCCCAATGAAGCTCCACAGTTACAATAATTCTATGGTTTTAAACCACTCACCCTTTGTTCAAGCACGTAGCAAATATTTACTGCCACTATCTATAATGTTACTCCTAAAGGGAGAAAGTGAGAACATTGAGAGTAAACCATGGTACTGCACATATATTCTACCTCTATTTGCAATAAAACTCATACATGCTAAATTGTGCATTCACTAACCTCTTTTTCATGTGGCAATTTGCTTACGCCTCCTGCTCTTCCAGGGGTATCTCTAAATGGCTGCCTAAAGCTTGCTGCTTGGAATTGGAAGGTCCTCTACACTGGGTTTTTCCTTAAGTGGCTAACTCAACCCAGATGGATGAGAGGACGGCCCCAGCCATGAATAACTAAATCAGATCTGGTATGCTGCTATATAAACGTTTGCCAGCTGAAGAGCATCTCAAGCACACAATTTCATACGAAATGCACAAGCAGTTCCTAAATGGAGTATAAATGACTGACAAAACCTAATGCAAAAATAAATCTAAAGGGGTGGGTGGGCTGGGTTAATGAAAACAAAAAAAAAGGACTCCAGGTCCTGTAGCAGCCCGCAGCTAGTGACGGTATAGGCAACTGCCTACGCTATCTGCATGGAGTAATTAGGCTAGAAAACTCTAACGTCTCAATAGGCAACGCACTCCAGGCTTAAAAATCTGCAAGCTCATTGAGCCCACGTGGTTGGATGGTATCGAGGGTAAAAATCCAGAAGTTTTCTCTTAGCATAAGATCCTTTGGGTCAACAGGTGGCTTCAATTTCTTCTATACCCCAAAAAACAAATTTGTTTGTGTCCTGATGGTATGAATTATAGTGTTCTACTAGAGGAGCAGAGACTGTATGGGTTTTCAATTTACTTTTATGCTCATTAATTCTAATTTTTAAAGGTCTAGAGGTTTTCCCAATGTAAATTTTCCTATATGGGCACTGGATACTGTAAATAACCCCAGTGGTGCTACAACTGATAAAATCCCTAATCTCGAAGGTCTTGCTGTCAATGAACTGAAAAGACTTAACTTGTTTACTATAAATGCAGTTTACACCGTGGCCACAAGGAAAGTTTCCCACTATTCCCTTTGTATCTATTGCTCTTTGTGATAATAATGGCAGTCTTGCTCTAACTATATGGTCACTAAGGTTTTTTTCCCCCTCTTGTACGCAAACAGCGGTAGGTCCGAACAACCATCAACATGGTCCAGACTCCAGTGTGCTCCAATACTTTAAAATAATTTCCCTAATATACTTACTCTAATTATTGAAAGTAGTAACACACACCAGCCTGTTATCTTTTGAATTTTCAAACGGGGCACCTTGCAAAATAGTGGTTCTTCTTTGAGGGTCTCCGCAATTCTCACTCATGGGAAGGATCAGAAAAAACTGCTCTAAGGAACAAGATTTTATTTTAGAAGCAGAGCAAACGTGCAGAGATTTTGCAGACAGGGGCTACCCACCCTGGGTAACCAGAAATAATTTGGAGTAAGTTATGGTAGTATCAAGAACCACTATTTTGCTCTGTAGATTTAAAGTTTGTTTAGGCTGCCTGGATTGCTTTCATCCACAGGGAGACTCAGCCCCAACCCCAAGCATTGTGACATCATGGCAAACGTTCTTTAAGGTTTTCCATATCCCCTGTTATAAGCAGGATCTTTACCTCTGATGAAGCTTGTATTAGCGAAACGTCAGAAAATTTGTTACATACGGTGTTTGTGGTTTGCATTTAACTACTGTGCTTGCTTGCACCTACTATTTAATTGTGATTTATTTCTGTGGAGTTCATTTGCCTTTGAGTACAGCTGTTGTTGGACTTGTTTGCTAAACCAAGACACCAGCTTTACAAAGCACTTCACAAAAGAGTTTTGCACTCCAATGACAGGTTTGAAGAGAATAAGGAGCAAAGAACAAGCTTAAGAGTGTGTCTGAGGGATACAGTCAAGGAAGACTAGATGGTCTAGTGGTCTCTTCTGACCTTACTTCTGAATCTTCAGTTCTGTTCAGCTCTCTGACCCTGCGTGACCTGCGGCAAACTTACATCTTTGTTTCTCCACTTTTCAAATTCAAATCAATTTTATTGTTGTGGCAAAAGGCCGTCACAATTAAAACAGACAAAGTAGACAAAAACAAACATACAGAGAAACAGAAAAATATAGTATTAAGTCCGAATACATAGCAAACTACAACTTAAACATACATTTAAACCCTAAAACTAAATTAACTAATGTCATAGCCTTATCCCATTGGAGCCAATTTCCTCCTTAACATAGATGCCGCACAAAACTTTGCCACCTGGAGAGAGATACCTCCTCAATCAAGTCACCCAGCATAAATGTCAAAGCACCAAGTTGGAATCAAGGTCCTAAGTTTAATATTAGAGTCTCCAACAAATGAACTGAAAATCCTTATATAAACAATAAAATAAAATATGGCTCAGATTCAACCACCAAATAAGGATTCTCATATTACAAATATTACTACAAATTCTCATATTAAGGGGAGCCCAACCAGTCTACCCTCTGCCGAGGCTACGGGCATAAGACCAAAGCTGGCCAATGTCATGGTCCTCTTTTGAGGCCATTTGGTGATGCAAGGTAAGTAGGCAGCACCACCAGGATGGATAGTGAAAAATGTATAAGCTTCAGCTACCTCCTGCAAAGCTATTGCTTCTGCAAGAGTTTCTCTCTCCTGATCCTGGATATGCATTTTAACCACACTGAGTGCCTGGGAATACATCAATGCTGCAAGAAATTCCTTGGAAAAACCAAGTTGAGAAATCAGCTGGAATATACTATTCTCACAAAGGCCATTAACTAACAATGCAAAAGCTTCATTCAACAGGCCCAATGGACTGGAAAAAAGCAAGTAAAGCCAAAACTTAAGAGTTGCTAATTTAGCAAGTGATACCACAGAAGCAAGCTCTCTTAGCAAGCTAAGATAAAGCAAACTCTCGAGAGGAGCAGCAGTACATTGTGGATGGGGGAGCATTGCAGCAGATGAGAAGGGCAGGATTTGGAATTGCCATTAAAGTCCCATTTGGGGTGGCATTTCTTCCTTCTCTCTCCCCCTGCGTTGATTTGTAATTTGGGGGGGAGGGGGCAACACCCAAGTGGCTTACGTGCCTATTTGTGGCTTTTAAAGCATTATATAGCACTGAAGAAGGGGTTTTCGCCAAAACACATTTGTTTTGCTTATGATGCCTTGTTTTGTTTTAAATATCTACATAACACACTAATGGTTGAGCTGATTGCTTATGGTGTAATATGGATTTGTCAACCATACAGTGAGGTATACTGCAACGTGTGTATCATTCATTAATTTTTTAATATTTATATAACCAGGGTTTTATCTCTGTAGAGAATTTTTTAGACTTTAAAGATCATGTCGTGCATATTATTTCCAATGTACTGGATAATAAATACACATTGTTGTTATTTCCCCCTATTCTTTCTTTGTTGTTGGAATAACCAATGCCCCAGACTGCCTAATGATCTGGGCCTCCCTTTACCTTCAGAGGAAGTAGCCACAGAAGAAAAACAATGGAACACAGCCATTGTTAACGGGTTAAGTTGCCATGTCTCTTGAAGAAGAATTCAATCAAATTGATGAATGAACTCCACAAAAAATCAGGATCCTCCTTTTTATTCATCCACCCTAATATATTCCAGGAAACAAGTCTACGCTTCAAATTGGATGCCACACCCAGTCAGCAAGAACTGGGTAATTCTTCTGGTGGGGAAACAGTGCCTGAAAAAGCCACTCAAGTTTGATCAATGGGTAAATCAGACATTCTTTCCAGAAAGCACCTCTGGCACAGGGGGCTCATTGATATTTGATGGGGAAGCCGGATCGGTCGGGAGATAACAAGCTATGCCACTGACAGCGGATACATTGGCCTAACCCTTGGGGTAAGGAGTCGAGAAAACCTCAGCAGGAGACTGAGTCTCCTCAAGCTGGTCCTTCTCTTGTGCTTTTAACAAAGAATCTAAATCTTTTGATGCATTAAAGAGTTTCAACCCCTTCTGAACTAGTTTTAGTCTAGCCAAGGTCTGAACCGCATCCAGTGAAGGCACAATCTTGTGGTTCATCAAAGCACCCAGAGGCATAGGGTATTTTCAGACGTTAACAGATCATAGTGAACCACAGTGAATACCCACCTGTGGTCAATGTGTCTCGAACGTCTGTTTGGCGGCCGCCAGATGTTCACCAGGGTCAATACCTGCATGGGGTCAATTTGAACCACGCTTCCCGGGCTAGTGGGGGGAATGTCCCGGGAAGCGTGGTCAAAGAGATCCCCAGCGGGGACCAACAAAAAGTAACGTCTGGCCGGGCGCCACGGCCCGGGATCACCGGCGGGATCCCGGGCCGTGGCGAATCCGGCCCGATGCGGTGGCCGCATTGGCCCCGCTGCCCGCCCGTCTCCCCAGAGGGCGGGCAGTGGGGAGCAGGGAGGGGGCGGGGCCGTGCGGCCGCACATTGCACCGTGCGACCCCGCCCCCTCCCAGATTCCCCGCCGGGATCCCCCGGCACGTCTGATATGGCGGGACGGGGTGACCCCAGCGGGGAATGAATTGGGTGATTTCGGTACGGGGCCAATGGGCCCCGTAACGTCTGAAATCACCCATAGAAGATAAAACCTCTGAGGACCCTTGCAAAGTTAGAGGGGGCGCTGTCTGGACCAGGGAGCACTGAAGAGCCTCCACTGGATCATTCCTAGCATTCCGTGAGCCAGCAGAGTGATGAGAAGACAAACTTCCAACAAGGAGGACTTATGGTTTACTACCTGGGCAGCAGCCCCGTGGCCTCCTGTAGTATCACTCCCAGATCTGTAGCATCTTCGGTTCCCCTCCTGGCAAAAACTAAAATGCGTAGGAGCCAATAGAGAAGAAATTCTTAGTTCTAAATACCCTAGTAGTATGTATACGATATGATCTCAAAAAAGCCTGAGCCTCCAAAATCCTTTCAACAAAGGATTGATCTAAGAAATATAATCATATTCTCTGTGAACCATCTTTAGCTGGAAGAAATTCCAGTCTACAAATATCTGAAGGGACCAGGTTTAGATTGAACAAAAAAATCAGGTGCCTATGTACCCCTGGAATTATATGCCAACTGGGTCATTGGCCATTCGATAACGCAAACTTTTTGAACACAATAGCTCTAGAATCTAAGACCATCCTAGGTTGGGGAACATGATGAAAGGTCTCCAAGCCTGCATTGGATGTTAACTTTCCTCTCTGGCACTAAGGAAGACCCAATAAAATCCCGCTTATTACCCGACAAACTTAATGTCTGCTGGGAAGTCAGGGTGTCTAAATATTGGGTGATTGAGCTAACATCGTTAGCAAATCCCGTCATTCAGTCCCCTATCCCGGCTACTGCAGCTTTTACCTCCGACAAATTATCCATAAGCAATTCAATTAACTTGCCTACCAAAATACAGTGTTTCCCCAAAAGGGCAGTCATACTTAGTGGATTCTCTAGCTTTCTGGGCACAGGGGTGATCTGCAGGGCTGATAAAATCATCCTCCTGGGGGGAATCAATTTTTTCTTCCAAACAGGAAAACTTATTATTAGAACAGGGTATCCCCATACATCCTTGGGGCCTCCTTTACCATTAATCCCCACCTCTGTAAATTTGAACTTCTTTTAGATTGGGGAAACCTGTATCAGGTTCCTTCTTGGAGCATCGACCTTCCTTCTTGGAATTCCCAAATGCCATCTTAAAGCTGACTATACCCCAGACTAGATAGCAAAAACGAAGGAAAGGCCTTCCCCTTCTCGGGGTATATCTGGGTAAGACTTGTCCCCTAGAGGACAAATAAAAAGCTACCTTCCCCTTCTCGGGGTATGACTGGGTAGGACTTGGCCCCTGGAAGGTAAATAGAAAACTACCTTTCCCTTCACAGGGCAAGTCTAAGCAAGACTTGCCTCCTGGGAGATAAACAAAGAGCTACCTTCTCCTTCACTGGGTATATCAGGGCAAAACTTGGCCGCTGGAAGGTAAATGGAAAACTACCTTCCCCTTCACAGGGTGTATCTGGACAAAACCTAGCCCTTGAATAATAATAACAAAAAATAGGCTTTAGCATTCCCTTCTCAGAGAAAGTCTAGGCAGGACTTACCCCCTGAAAGAGAAGGGACTACTTCCCCTTATCGTGAACTAAGAAGTGCTTAACCCAAGGGGAGAAAATAAAAGAACAGCTTCCCCTTCTCAGGCTGTGACTGGGCAGAACTTGGCCCATTAAAAAAAAAAAAAAAAAAAACTACAAAATTTACCTCTCTCTAAGTTATTACACCTTATGAGTCATCAACTTTATTAATTGGGCCAAAGGTCACACAGCCTCTCAGAGGCCTAATACAAAAGCTACTTCGTCCCAAACAGAAAGACCCCAGGGCCGCTCACGCCAGGCTCACAAGGCATTTGGGAATTCCTAGAAGAAGGAAGGTCGATGCTTAGTGCCCCTGATACAAGGGCCGCACACAAGGGGCATGCCTTTGTGTGCGCTGGACTTTAGCGCACCGCCTACGGCACAGCCACAGGCCAGTCTCGTCCTTTTCCACTGTCCTGCGAGGGGCGTGGTCAAATGCCGAGGCAGCTCCTAGGTGTATCGGGGTCTCAAATCAGGGGGCAGGGCCAAATACCTCCACCTCTGGGGTCCAAAGTAGCGGGACAACAATCCCAGCAGCAGCACACAACGAAACAAAAAACAAAACAAAACCAGCTGGCCCGAGGAGGCTCTCCCCTCCCGACAGCAGACGCAGGGGGAGCAGGCCAGTCCTGTCCTTTTCTGTTGTCCCCGCTTCCCCACTTTTAAGACAGATAACCTTCATCATCAGTGTTACTACTAACATCGAGACACAAAAGTTGCCAGCACAGTGATTCATGCACCTTTGAGGGCAACAACAGCAAAAACCCAAGAAACACGTCCGGCTGTCCTGAGAAACGGAAAGACTCCTCTCAGGATCCTGCTCTAGTAGTCATTTGGTAGGGCGGGGACGTTTTAATGTGTTTTCATATACTGTAAGCTGCCCTGGGCCTGAGGGGAAGAGCGGGCTGTAAACAAAGAAATCCTCCCACATCTTGATTTCTCATCCTCTTACGCACGTCTATACCCACCCCATCCCATCTCGCACATGGGGATGCAGGCTACACCTCAGCACATATGGGAACACTCACCCCTAGGAGAGGAAGCATTTTCACCACCACCGCACCGCCCAGGGGTTTCCCCCAGCGGAAAGCAGTTTCCTCAGGGCCTAGCCAGTAACACCAGCTGTATCCAGCACAAGCAAGCATTCATGGAAGCGTAGCGTCTCCCAGCTCTGGCATAAGCTACAAATGGGCAAGGTGACAAGAAGCTCTGGCATTCTGCTCAGAATCCAGCTCGCAGGAGGGGGCAGCGAGTCACAACCATTACTATAAATACTTAATCCGAGATGTAACCTGGATACTGTAGGCCGTTAAAGCTCTCCCTGGGGGTGATGCGTATATTCATGCACGGTTTGTGTGTCATTCTACTAGAATATTTACAAGGGGACGAAACTCAGTAAAGTTAGTTTAGTCAATTTATGAAGAGCTCAACAGTGAATACCCCTATTTTTAGTAATAGTTTATTATTTGGCCATAGGCCGTAACAAAATCAATACTGAATTACACCTATTGCTTTAGTTCCAAAGTACTGGATAGGGCTTAAATGTTTTGAGAAAGACACAGTTCCTATTTAATTTTAGATCAGGGTGTGGAGCCTTTTCCATCCCATAAGCCATTTTGAAAGTTAGTACAAGCTCAACAGGCGAAACAGATTTGCGAGCCGAGGTGCTTAATTAAGGGATGTGATCAGCATGCAGGAAGGCCCACATCATGGATCTATGCCAAGAAACCATCCTCGGTCCTTGACTGCATGTTTCTCTTCCAGTGCTTGGAGAAGAAACTAGATCCATGGGCCAGATCCAGAAACTAGAAAGGGGTCAAACACCCCAAAAACCCAACCAACAGGCCAGAGGCTTCTCACCATGGCTGTAGATAGCAACTCTTGGCATCATATGGTCTGAGTCTGCATTCCAAAGATCATATACTTTAATCAGCAGCGAGGTGGGGGTGGGTTAGTTAGAGGGGGTTTTCAGTCTCCAGTTCACCATCTCAACAAGGCAAGAACCATTTGTATACAGCGTAACATTTGAATCTGAACCCCTCTCCGGGACACATTCCAATAACCTAATGTCACATTTCCCACACACAGAGGATTGCTTCATAAGTCAGCGAGCAAATTCATGCTAACATGCCAAGTTGTTGGAATACGACGATGAAAGTCATGCAATGACAGTTTCTCTACTCTGCCACTAACTAGTTGATTCCACAGAACAGGGGTGAAAACAATCATTTTTTCTGCTTCTTGATGTTGATCGCTCTATGCCAACTCATACCACTGGACATTAAAAAAAATATTATCCACAGAACACAGAGGCGATGGAAAACCTGTTTACCAAACTCATGACTTATAGTTATACCTGGCTTTTAAGTTCAACAGCATGCCAGACAAACCGAAGCTCATGAGCTAGTCAGGACTGGGTATTAGAAGAAGTTTGGGACTAAGGGCTCCAGAGCTATAATCCAAGCTGGACATCCATTCTTAGTATGGGTTAGTCATTTAACCTCTCTGTGCCCCAGGTCCTCTCATTTGTAAAATGGGGTCATATTCTTATCCCATAGACTAGATACTTCTTCTGTTAGCCAGCATTTACACACACAAAGGGAACTTGGTGTTAAGTTACAGGCCATGTAGTTTGGCTCCTGAGAAGTCATGGGGTTTCCTACAAGCATATCGCCGCTGTTATGTCTCGATACACACCCTGCCGCACACGTGGTCTGTGGTCACCTGAGAGACTAGAGAAACATTCAGTCCCCTCTAGCTCGGGGGGTGGGGGGCACAGTCACAATAACAGAGTCCCAGCTTTGCAGAATGCAAGGTGCCAAGGCCAAAACAGCTTTAGATTAATACCAGAACTGTCCCAATCACTATCCCCAAAAGCTTGGCATGCAGATGCCCAGGATACATCACACACAAGTTGCTATGTCCACAAGACAATTCTCTCCAACTGGGTGCGTTACATCAAGGAATGCCATGCAGACAAAAGTTGGCAACAGCTGATAGTCTTCTCCTATCAGATGACTGGTCCAACACACAGTAGCTGCAGTACCATTTGTGTAGTTGGCCACATAGTCATGAGGACGCCATCAAATTCAATATGTGATGGCTTTGCACTGCATTTGCTACATGTGGTAGCACCAGATGTTGTTTGCCAGGAGCTGACCCTCCCTAACTAAATATGCCACTAATATAGCATACAAGCCAAACCAGCTTAGAAAATTCAAGGGCCACAAGCAATAAATCCAAATGACAGGTGACATTTGCCTGGCAGTGTAGTTTGAGATAATCATGGTCTTCATCCCAAGCCCCATCATGACCACACTCCTGTCTACAGACTTACCTACACTGCATTTGTCTGCCCATGAAATTAGGAGATATTCTGACAGACTTTATATGTAAAATATGGATTTCGTGTCATGTATACACACATACATTATATACACATGAATAAAGCATGCATTTTATATGCACTATTGCATATTATATACAATTCATAGTATGTCATATCATACATGTCAGATGTTTCCAAACATTTGCCTGTGACAGTCCATTTGAGACTTCCCATTGCCCCAGACAGCAAGACAGACTTGCAATGTACAGCAAATATGAACTGCAATTAACTCAGTGTCGATATATGCACATACACATGCATTACAGAGAACCATCAAGGCTCCTTTCAACTTTGATATATGTACTTTTATTTATATATTGCTATAGTTCATCATCTTCTAAAAGCTAAATCCAGGAACCAGGTTGCCATTGCCATCCTAATCCCCAAATAAGCCACACGTATACAGCCCTCTGCAGAGCTACCCCCAAACACTCATACCACAACTCACTTAGTCAAGTTCCAGTCATCTGCAACTTTTTGGATTTAAAATGACAATGTAATCTCACAGCATGACGTTCGGATTAGGAATTGATTTTCCACCCAGCTGCTCTGAGTTGTCTGGGCACTAAGGAAAGGACGGACAGCTAAAGAGAGGCTGGTCCCTGAAAGCTTTATGTCACGATGAATCACAACACAATACTGAGAAATTCTCCCCACCATACATAGCACAACATCCTGTCTCCTCGTTCTCCTCCATATTCCCCTCGCATTACTCCTGCCGCTTCCGAAGACATTAAGTAACCCCGGACACGACGTTTCACACACAAATTAAAAACAAAACCTTCAGTTGTTGGAAACGATCACTTCCTGCTCTGCTGAGGAAAATTAAGGAAACTTTTGGACTTCCCACAACAGCAGGAAAGTCCCAGTTATTCCATACTCCATTAGTCCACTGCAGATCACTGGAGCATATTTAAAGCCAATAAACAGAGCCAGATGAAAGGGAGACGTAGGGGGATTTACCATCCTGCTAATAGACAACAGCCTAGCGAGATGGAACCTAAGCTAGCTGGAGCCATTCAAGAGGAGGTTATTTTCCACCACCAATACCCAGATCTCTCCAAGACTTCCAAGTCCTACCACACATCCTCATTGCAGGAGACAGAAAATGTGAGCTTGGTTGGCCAACAAGCCTCTGATAAAGTACGTCAGAGCTATTCACCTGATGCAGGTTAAGTTTGGACTCCGAGAAGCGTTGGTAATGAGACACCTTCCCTCGTAGGGTCACCTGAGCTACCAGTGCAATGTCTTCTGGCCAAAGCCAGACCCTTGGGTTTACATATAAATTCAGTACCTATATACGACTTTATACAATATAGAGTTATTTTTTGCCTGGTTTCTTATGAAAAGAATGTGGTCACCCTGAGAGTGTCTGTATCCTTTCAGTAACCAAGGATCCCAAAGGCTGATTTTAAGCATGTTCGAGCAGATGGCCCAACATTTAATAGGGTACATGCGTCTCCCCCTGGTTCCATTGATTTACACTGAGTATTGCCTCCCCAACCTACAACAACATTTGATATTGCAAGTTGATTTCAAGCAAATTTGATATAGGAACCAAAGGCTCCAGGTAACAGAAATCCAGAATTTTGTAACAGGTGCACCCAAAGGGCGGAAACAGACCCCTCTGTAGTCAAAAAAATCCCATTAATATACATGGGTCATTTTCCTCCCCTCAAGGACACCAGGCTTTATTAACACAAATGGTTTTGTTGCACAAAAGTACTTGTTCTTTAATATACGGCACTGAAGCACCTATGGGTACTTTCAGACATGACATTAACCACCCTTTAACCACCCTTGGTGGTTATTTATGCATGTTGCAGGGCTGTATTGGTGCCCTATGCAGCCCTGCAACATGCATAAATGACCACCAAGGGTGGTTAAAGGGTGGTTAGCGTCATGTCTGAAAGTACCCAAAGTAAAAGAATGAGGGTCTTTAAGCAACTTTCTCATGCCAGCATGGAGGCAAGACATGAAAGACAGGAGAACGGCCAAGTCAGAGGGGCCAATGCTTCTATTTACAAGAAAAATGACTGTGCAGTACTTCGAGAATCTATGCCGGGTCACTATACGCATCCTAGTCATGACCTCATGCCCCTGCCTTCCTTGCCAACGCAGTCGTCCCTTGTGTACAAAGGGGACACGGCAGCATAAGTGAACTAGTCCTCGGTGGGCATTACCAGTCATTTTGTAGTAGGAATAGCTCCTGCCTGCCAGAAATTGCAAAACCCAATGTCAAAGCCACCTTTGGAAACTCAAACTACTAATGAGGCAAAGGATGACGATCCAGGTAGAGGAAAGGGGGCCTTACAGAGCCAATCCATTCAACTGAGATCAGCCTCTGTCAAAGCGTTTCTAAGATACCAGTCACCCCAAGAGAGCTAAATAAATACTGTGGGTGGCCACCTAGCTTTCTCCGAGCCACAAGCTTCAATATAATTATCTCCTTTGGAACAAGAAACTGAACAGAGTCAAACATCAACTCAGTGGCAGAGCTCAAGGGTTAGAAGTGTGGTTTTTCGCCTCCTAGCTTCTGCACACAGAGCAGGCCAATAGGTGGAAATGCTAGACTGAAGTCCATAGCCTGTTTAAAGTTGTCAGTAATATTAAATTCCTAAGCAACCCGGGTCCAATAGTCAGGTATAGTTGTTATACAAACAAGAGAGGGAAGTAGAGTTTCCATACTATTAAGAGCAAATGACGTTAAGCTCCAAAAGCCATGTGAGGGGCAAGCTTCTTGGTCTCTGCAGTAAATCAATGGCCGCTTTGCTAAGATGAATCCTGTACCATGCCAGAAGAGAATACAAGGAACCACCTCCCTTCTCAGCAATGCTCAGAGCCCCATCTAGAGGCCAGCATTTGAACTGCTATACCATGGACGTGGAAAAGGCTCCTTTTTCATCTCAAATAGGAGTTGCCGCTTATATAACTGGAACATACCCTGCTAGTTTTAGCCTTCCACTATGAGGACATCAAACACGCACGCACAGGCAGTAGTAGTAACAACAAGGTTTCAGCACAGAACATCTGAAAGGGCTGAAGGAAAAGAACAAGCAGGGATTCCTGCAATTACATACCATAGTAAACTCTTTATGCCCGAGGTAGGGAACCCCCAGCCCAGCCGAGGGGTCAAATTCAGTGCATGGCTTTTTAAAATGTATTATTATTATTAAAGTCCTTTAAAGATTCCTGGATCCATCCTGGGGATCCAGTCCCTACCCTCAAACACTGGATGAATGAGCTCAGGGGAAAAGGAAACTGAGTAGAGAGAGGGCATGCGCTCAAGGACAGGGGATGGACTTATCCATGGCCATGGCCATGGCCCTTCCATCCCTTCCCACCCCCTGAGCATACCGCTTAAGCACTGCTACCTCCACCCCACAACTCCTTTCCAGCCCACAGAGTTTGTATTATTTTTCAAAATGGCCTACTGTAGGGGAAAATGTTCCCCGCCCCTGAACAAGGCCATTCTAGTGCCAAAATAGTCTGAGCAGGCATCATCAGTGGTATCTATTTCTTACTACTGAACACATACACACAAAAAATAAAAGCATAGCATCCCAGCTGCATAGCTGGAGAGGAAAGGGGATCTAGTAAAGTTAGCAAATAGATGGCACTTACCCCAAATTGATAATTTTTGTAGGACACCAGCACATCTTGGACTTTCTCTAAAATAAACACAATTAAACATTTTAAATAGAAAAAGCAGTGAAGTCAACACATAACCCCCATTTCCTGAAGAATACAAGGGTTCCATTCCTCTCAGAGAGTGAGCAGACCTCCCAAAAATGTCCTCGTGGAGGAAGTGGTTAAAAAGCTGCTGAAAGCTTATTCAAGTCAGTGAAGTACAGAGAGATTCAGTATCTGCAGACTGGAGCAAAGGGAGGATCAATGATCCTCCTAGCTCAGCGTCCCTTCTCTGGCAGTGAGCAGCACTGGATGCCAGAGGTAGTGGACAGAAACAAGAGGCACTCGGAGCGATCTATCCCGTTGTTCACTCCCAGCAGTTCAGGTTTCTTTCCAAGTGGCTTGGCCAACAGCCATTGATGGACTCAACCTCAGCAATCTACTCTAACCCTTTCTTAAACCCACTTAGGTTATCAATCTTTACAACATCCCATGGCAACGAGTTACAGAGGTCAAGAGTACATAGTGTGAAAACTAAGTACTTTCTTGGTTTTAAACCTGCTGTCTGTTAATTACATCACATGCCCCACAACTCCCATTTAAGGAGAGAGGGTAAACAGCTCCCTGCTCACTTCCTCTGCAACACTCATGATCTTTATATTATCAGAGCTGGAGACCTAATAATTCTTTGAGCCTCTGCTCGTTTAGAAGACATTCTATACTCCTGATCATTTTTGCTGGCCTTCTCTGGACCCCTTCCAGTTCTACTTATCTTGTTTGAGGTGGGAGTCTCAGAACTGAATACTACGGTCAACGTGTGAGTGCACTATAGATTTCATAGTGTTGTTATGTTATTTTCCATCCCTTTCCAAACATCTGCTAACATTGTTTGCCTTTCTGACCACTGCTGACCACTGAGATGATGTCTTCAAGGACTCCCACGATGGTCTTCCTGAGTGGTAATAGCCAATTTAGAACCCAGCATCGTTTGTGTATTAGCTAGGGTGTTGAAACTTCCATCTCCCATTTAACGTCCAGTCACCCAGCTTTTGAAAGACCGTTCTGTAACTCTTTGTAGTCTTAAACGTCTTGGATAATTACATAGCTGCAAAACTACAACACCTCACTTTTCACCCTCACTGTTCCAGTTCATTAAGTTCATTTTATTAATTAGCATCAATCCTAAGTACAGGCTTTAGGGCACCCTGCAGATTACACTTTTCATTGTAAAAGCATGACCATTGCTACAACAAAGGTGGGGCAATTTCTTTTTTAATCTGGCCCCTTTCCAATTCTTAGATCTGGCTCATGGTGACAGCCCATACCCTCAAGCACTTAAGCGCACCATGGGGAAGAGAGCAGAGAGGAGGATATGTGTGAAAGGCTAGAGAATTGTAAGCCCTAGGGGCAGGGACCGTGTCTATTTTATTACTTTGTAAAGTGCCAGGTACACTGCTTGCGCTATATAATAATAATAATAATAATAATAATAAATAGAGAATGGATTCATGTTGTATGTAGCATCTTGGGCTCTGCCAGCAAAGGAGATTCCAGCTAGAAAGCCAGACCTCTGGATGTTACTCCAAAGTTAAAGAAAGAAAAAGTAGTTTAAAGGATCTCTTTTATTGGACCAGTTGCGAGTTTTTTTAAAAAAAACTGTACACAAAACAGAAGGGGGGGGCATCTGCTGAGTCCTTCAGTGACCCATCTGGCCAGAAAAAGAAAAGGGACGTCTATAAGCAGTATATTCTGCAAAACACACACTTCATTAATCCTGCAACCGAAAAAAACAAACAACGAACCCCAACAAATTCTGCAAGCAGAAAAATGTTCCGCCAGGCTTCCGGGGGGGTGGGGGGGTAGGTTGGGTTGGGGATGGGGTTATAGCTCCTTTTAGTGGTATTTTTAATTATATATTTTTTTATTGGTTTTGATTATTTTTTTGGTTGTACGCCACCCCGAACTGCCTTTGTGCTGGAGGGTGTAGGATATCAAGTCCATGTAATAAATAAAACAAACAAACAAAAACACAGTCCTGTCTTCTGACCTACTGGCAGCAGCAGCATTGACATATGTATTCTTAAAGTTTCCACTCGCTAGAGCGAAGCCAAATAATCAATGCTTCCAGAGAACTCACCGTGAAGCTCCTTGTGTTGCCGATAGCCCTGAGATTGCTGGTTCTCGGGCTCCTCTAAGGTGTTCTCCATCTCTGTTGTGGCCGCTTCATCTTCATCCTCCTCCTCTTCGCATTCTCCAGCCAGGTTATTGCCCAGCTGTCGGCTCCAGTACGTCCGCCGTAGCCACTCCAACACAACGTCACAGCCTGAAGGGGAATGTCGTGAAATTCCGTTTATTAGAATGCTGCAAGAGCTGGGTTAATTTGTCTCACTGACAGAGAGGAGATGCTTTGTGAGGTAGCTCTGCAATCAAATAATGCAAACTATCAATAAATACAGTGATCCTGCTGCAAAGAATGAGCCCTTGCATGTCCAGTCAGTGAGACTCTAACAGACTAGAAACCTGCAACCTGACCCAAGCCCCAACACATCTGACTGGTCCTGACGGGCCCACTTTCTGCTCAAGCTCCTTGGAAAAGGACACGTTGGGAAAGGATGAGGGAGTGTCTTAGCCCCACCCCCTTGCAGAGCATCACAATACTCCACAGAGCCGGCCAGACACATCCCAACTCTGGCTTAGAAGAACTCTGCATCAGGCAGAGACTCAGGTGGAGTCCAACGTACTTGAGCTTGAGTGTAAATTTCTGAATCTCCCATAGGCTCCATGACAGATGCCTTTGGGAGTTTCTACATTGAAAAAGGATTGACTGCCTTTTGCTTCTGGGGGCAGGGTCCGAACATAGAAATTTCCACTCAAAAACGTAGAAATTCCAGAAAGATGGACAGATTTGTTTATACCAGTGGTTCCTAAATGGGATGGGGGTGTGGGGGAGAGAAGGTGTTTGCCAACTCCATACTCTGAGCTTGAGGAATCTTCAAAATAATGAGGTGGCAAGGTGGAGAGAGAGAGAGTCAAAGAACGAGAGAGGGGAAGAAATAAGAGAGTGGGAAGGAAGAGGGAGCAAGGCGTGTGCGCACGTGGTGGGAGGAAGGGTGCCTCAACTTCCACAGGCAAGCGGAAGGGGAGGCATGGTTCAAAGGTTTTGAGAACCACTGGTTTAGTCTCCCCTGATGAAAGTAGCAAAATTATAGTGGTAGCACCCAAGTTAAGACTATTAAACCTACAGTAGCCCAGAGTTTCGTTTTTAAAGTATTCGAGTTACAATGGGGTGAAAACAGACATGCACATAACTCTGCTTTAACATTTCTTATGCCGATTGCAGGGCTGTATTGGCATCCTATGCAGCCCTGCAACATGCACAAGGAATGTTAAAGCGGTGTTAAAGCAGAGGTAAGGTGCATATCTGTTTTCACCCAGTGTTAAGACCCAAGTGAAGACAGTGGGCCAGCAGAAATTCCCTTCCCACCAATTGCTATCTCATGGTTATAATAATTTGCCAGGCTCCACTGCAGAGATTGCAAACTTAGGAAAATACATGTGAAACACAGACCACTAGCTTAAAGAGGCTGAGTTTCTGGCTGGAGCAAGAACAGCAGACACAGCTCTGGATTCTCAGACCCACTTATTCAGGAACCTGAATTTATTATTATTTATCACTGGTATTGCCCCTTCAAATCTAGTCCACCCTCACAATAAAGCTTTATTATTCCCATTCTGCAGACGGAGAACCAAGGCAGAGAGAGAGTGCAAGGCCACCCAATGAGTTCATGGCTAAGATGGGATTTGAACCCAGGTCTCCCAGATCAAAGTAGATACCACATACTACCTCTAGAATTACCCTGAAGGAGCATGTGAGCATTCAGACATGACGTGTGGTAGGGAGGGATAGCTATAACATGGTTGTTGCCTTTAATAGTACGTGGCATGGACTACATGGTTCAGATTTACCACGTAGTATCATCAGTCGAATGCTCATCTGTGGTAGATCCCCCCAACTGCCACTCAAGCATCCAGGAATCACCCCTAACCTTCACTGACATTACTGTGGGGGTTGCATTCTCCAAGAGGTCAGAACAACAGGGTCACAGCTGAACATTATAAAGCACAAGGTAGCAGAGGGCATTGCACTGCATAGTACTACTACGCAGGGCATACCACACACTGGAACTTGTCAAATCTAAACAAGGCCATGGCCTCAAAACAAAAAGGTTCTGCGCCACAGTGCCCCCTGGTGGGAAACACAGCACAGAGCACCAATAATAGGCAGAGGAAAATAGCATCAGGCCCAACTTAACTCTTCAGAAGCTGCCAGCAAATCACAAATTACCTCAACGCAGAGATTACACGTGTATCCAGCACTCACCTTTTCGGCAGGCTACCAGCTGTGGCAGCTTCCCATGGGTCAGATCATGACGCAGGTTCACAATCCAGATTGGGATGTTCATCTTTAAAAAAAACAAAACCCACCACAACAGTCAGTACGTGCTGTATTTAATCACAGACACGCAGAAGAGCAGCTCAGGAGAGGGGAACCCTATGGACGGTAGATGCTCCAGTGCAGCACTTGCTACCTAGAACAGGCAGTGTGAACCTGTGTCCCACTAAGCCTTCAGCGCGCTGGAAACTTCAGCTGTTTCACTTGAAACTTTTAAAGCAGGGGTCGGGAACCTTCACCCCAACAGAGGCTGGATCTGTGCCCCGCAGGGCTCTACAAGCTACAACATCCTATGAGGTGGGAGCAAGGGGGACACCTACAAAGGGGGCGAGGCTACCAGTCTGGAAGTGCGCCACGGCAGTATGGCAGCTGGACTGGTGAGTTTTGCAAAATGGCACCAATACTGCGGGCACCATTTTGAAAAAGGGCTGCGTTTGCGCATGCGCACTATGGAGCAGGGAACTCCACAGCACGCCACTGTGAGGGGGAGCCTGCCAAGGGGTGGGGAATCCACACAGGAGGAGCCCCCAACCTGGACCTTCAATCAAGTCCCCCCTCCCACCCCCACTCTCCCAGCCAGTAAGTACCATACAAGGGCCTTGGGGGTGGGAAGGACAAGCCATGACGGTAACGGATTTGTTTTTTGGATTTAAATTATGGGTCCATACCTTAC
The DNA here is from genome assembly GCA_003113815.1 of Sphenodon punctatus. NCBI lineage: Eukaryota > Metazoa > Chordata > Lepidosauria > Sphenodontia > Sphenodontidae > Sphenodon > Sphenodon punctatus. Next base: position 28,540 of record QEPC01004423.1, on the reverse strand, counting down.
ATACATACATAAATGCAATACCAATCCGCAGCTGAAAATCAGTGCATTTGACACCCCTGTTCTCTGGTCAAATTTAAACATATCTTCTGGAAGATGAACAGGTGTTCATGATGATCTCAACACCAAGTTTTTCCAGAACTCAGTCCAACATTTTTTGGCCTGCTTCTCTCTCGTTACCACAGCTATATCTTGGACATTAACATTAGCTTTCATTCTTTTGCCTAAGAATGAAAGCTAATATCGCCTCCCATTTGCCATTACCAGCTTCAGTAAACTTAAAAATGCTGCTACAGCAATGGAGCCTGGGGGGTTCTTGATGTTTTAGTCTATGCTGATGCACAAGAGTTGGAAGTAGGGAGCAAATCCAACCCTGATTTAGGACCTGTACCCTCCGTTTCCTGAAGTCTTGCCTCCTTGAGCCTCAGTGGACAGGGGACTTGGAGGAATTAATGACCTGCTGGTGCAGTGGCCTGGCTAGGAGATCTCTAATACACACACACACACACACACACACACACCATTATCCCTCTCCTCCAGAAGGAAATGGGTTGCTATTAGCCCAGACCAGACCCACACTATGACCACCACTGCTGCAGTTCCAACTGCTCTGAGGAGCTGCAGAAAGCAGTGGGGCCAAGAAGTTCCCTTTCACTACTGCTACAAATCTGGAAGGCAGCCTTCTACCTGCACACTGCTACCTGCGATCTGGGTTTTAAACACTGGATTTAAGACCCACTGAGTCCATTTAGCCACAGAACACCAAGAAACGCAGAGGTAAGGACTGCACATTCTGCAGGAGAATATTTGCATCCAGAGCACGCCATTATTGTTGGAATTAGATTTTATTTTTTTTTAAAAGAGACAACCTTTTTATTAAAACAGTTTAGCTCAAACAGAAAACACACTGAAAAGCTAACGTTTAAACCTCAACTGTCTTGTCTGCTCTTTAAACTTCCAATCTGTACATTAGTAGCTTTTGTCCACAGAATGTCAGACAAATAATTATCCAAACTATCTGATACAAGCTATACAAAAGAGATAGGGGTCTCCTTTTGCTACCTGCATGTGATCCAATGGAGGGCTTATTTTATTTTCACATACATCAACTATAATTTCATAGCATCTATAACCGGTGGCTTCTTGAAAGCATCAATGAAGCTCTTACCTCTTTAGCTAATCGCCTGAGAGGAATAATGACCATTTTCTGCTTCCGCTCTGTGATTAAATTCACAAACCTGTGAATAAAGAAGAAATTTTTTTTTTCAAGAGCTAGAAATGAATTCCAGAATAAACCCCCGATATCTGGATTCTGTACATACACTTACGTCCCCTGCTACATTTGCAGGGGGACATAAATGCATGCCTGTTAGGTGTTGAATGGATGCCTCTCTGATCTGGACATGGGAGTGTATCTGGATATGGGAAATCATGCCATATAAAGAAAATGGACACTCCTCTGAAAGCCAATCCACCCCGTTACCTGTACGAGTATCCAGCCCAAAAAGCAATATGGAGTTGTTGCGCAACACAGTTAATGCCTCCTAGAGCCATGCTCTTTTTTTCCTTCTGACCTACGTCTTACCTCACAAGAGCCAGACCATAGGACAGCACCAGTTCATGGGATTTCAAACCACCCATTTCATCCAAGATTTTACAACGAATCAGATCAGCAGTGCATTCCACAGCTAGGGGCATTTTGTGCCCATACCTGAAGAGAAAGGAAAATAAATATCAATAGCCCCTACTGGAGATATGGATTTGTATTCTCAAATAAGCAAGCATCCGTCCACCGTACAAAGCCACCAAAGGTTCCTACTTCATTAGCAGGCTGGGATGAGACAAGAGGAGCCTCAGACTGAAAGGGCAGGAGTACTAGTTTGGTGCTTTTGTTTGGAAAGCGGGGAGTACCCTAAATTAAGACTGGGGTGCGTCAGCAGAGCCGTATGGGGAGCCCAGAATAGGTACCAACAGTCACAGGTCAAGATTAAAGTATCTAACTATCGTGCACACGTGGGAATCAGGGGGGGGCACAGTAAGCACCAGATAACGTGTGTAGCAGGTGGGACGCTGCACAGCGAGCGCGACTGGCAGGATTAGGACCCACTAGCAGGGGAGAGCGCAAGGCAGGAACAGCAGAGCCGCCTGCAAGCCAGGACAGAGCTAGTGCTCAGCTCAGGAGAGCGCTAGCGCAGGGCAGCATCGGCAGAGCAGGGCAGGGCAGAGCGCTCAGGGGTCACTGCTTTTGCAGCCGGGAGTCCAATAGCAGCAGTAACGCAGCAGCAATCCCCCCCCCCCCCCCC